>OX183132.1:43396837-43996837 GCA_945261195.1 Cryptosula pallasiana | reverse complement strand
TTGGTACAACTGCAAACAAATAGTGTGGAGACATGAGGTGGCGCTTGTTATCAAACAAAGAGGAAGGTCAAGGTAATCCATGTGATCTTTAATAAGGCAACCTCTATGAAAGAGATCTGTACAACATTTAATACCAATGGGCTACCTAAAGGACTGACGAGCACTAACGTAACAGTACCCTCATTTGTTTAGATTTCAAGTATTGATAAAGTTCTTTTCATGCCCGGGAGCAAAGTATGTAGCTACAACAACTCAATCATTCCATGAATTCTTTAGCATACAGCATATTGTGAAGTAAAAAAAAAATCAAGAAGCATAAAAATCTGCTAAAAATCATCAAAATGGCTCGCCGAGAAGAAATTGTTGAGTCGTTGAACGTTCTGAACGATGTCACTCAGACTCTTATCAGACCGTATGGAAGGTTTAATGAGTTTGTTGGATATTTGGTCTACACCGCTGTGCCAACACTGAAATCTGAAGATGATAGATTTCATCCAATTATTTATAATATTGAAGTAAATGAAGTAAAGCAAATTGCAAGAATTAGAGACGAGTCGAGAGAGACAGTATTTTATTGTACGGGTAATCTCTTTGATCCAAAGCTACTTTTTTTTGTATACAACAAGCACAACAGGTTTATCGGCTCTGTAGGTAAAAATTATGCAGCAGAAGCAGTCGATGGAAGATTCAATAGAAGAGTATATTACAAAGAGTTGCCTAATGACCCAAAAAATCCTAGTGCCGCTAAATATTCGTTGCTAAATAATCAAGTTTACTTGGGTAGTATATGGAATTCAGAAATAGGATGCAATATGTCCATTACGTTCAAAGAAGTAAATGCACTGGAAAAACTGATGATAATAGCGACTGGACTAAAAATCATTTGTTACAGACGCCTGTTCCACGCCCACCCATTACCAAGAAACATTTTAAACACCCGAGAAGCTTTAATCCGTTCATCCAGATCGGTTCTTGAAACTCTCAATGAATGTGTACTGAGGGTGGCTTTTCCTGACATCAATGAACGAATGTTCATAGAAATTCTAAATTCAGCAACACAAAACATTGATTTGGTTGTTTGCATTCCAATGGACGCCAGTAAAAAACATTATTTTACAGACATATTTGGCATAGTCCAGTTCACATCAGAAGAAATAGATAAAAATCATTCCTGTGAAATAGTCAGACATGCAAAAGGCCAAGAGATAGGTCACATAAAAAGAAGTAAACCAACAATTTTTGTAAGTTCTTCTACTGGATGCAAAATTATGGAACGCGGAAAGATACACACAAAATCGGATTTCCATAAGTACGAAAGGAGAACACATCAAATTTTTGTTCCTGGTCGACCAGAGGAAGTTTTGTGCGAGTTTTATCAACACCATGCTCAAGGAAACGTTTACATCAATTTTAGTCAGGCTGTTAGTTTGGAAAACAAAGCTTTGATTGTAGCAGAAATTATTTCCCTCGTTCTACTTTATTTTAAAAGCCTCTGGAGTTTCGTGAAACCCACTGTGTATAGATATCCCTTCAAAAAAAACAATTAAAACAATGATTAAGGCAAAGTTTCTGTTTAAACCTGTTAATGGTGTACAAGTTTTACAAGAATAAAGAAATTCTCAAACTTTCCTACATCTTTGTATTTTTCTGCTAATTTATAAACTGTCTCAAGAATGTATAACAATTTTTCAGATTGTTTAAGGTTGGCATTTGCTGATGCTGTTTTTGCTTGATTGCCTGTATAATGGTGATTAAATCAAAGTTGTAACCTTTGCCTCATGCAATAAGCCATCAACAAGATTATGCATAGTTTGGCAGCTCATAAATTTCCAACTATCCAAATATTTTGTGGCTTTCACTTCAGCTTTTAAGACTGCATGAAGTCAATCTAGTAATGACATTCCATTTTACTAGTGCAGCATAAATGAGTTACACATAGCAGTGATAAAAACACTAGTGATTGTTGCAGCTATGTCCGTTCCTTTCCATTTCATGTCTACATTTATGTGCATGTGTAGTATACGACCGTTCATAGTTCTCACTCACTTGTGTAAATGTCATGACTTGACAAGAATAATCAATACATTTTCCATCGGATTTAGTTTGACGTGTATATATATCAATAAACTTTTTATACATCACTTTTGTCCTGTGTAATATCAAACCATGTACAGTGAAATATGTATTAGAATACAAAACACTATGAGTCAGTTTCCATCATAGAAGCTTTTGTTTGTTTGTTCCGTCCAACAACGCAATACTTGATAAAATGTTACTGAGTCCGTTCCCTCCCATACCAGGCATCACACAACGTACACTATACACTACAAATCCAATCAAAACTTGCACTTAGTTGTACTCTTCAAAAAACCAATCAAGTCTCCGGGGTTGTACCATACCAAACTCATTGTGTCCTCCTTTCTCTAGGTGAACCTTAAGCACAACCTTTTCACTATCAAATAGCATTTGCTCAATGTCGTCGCTCGTTATAAGCAATTGGATGAGATCATTATTCAGTGACGCCGCATTGACATAGTGTGGGGTTTTAAACTTTTGGTACACGACGGTATTCTTCTTCCCTTGTACTGATGGTACTACTCGTAGCAAACGCACATTTGTACAGCGTTACATCCTATTGTCAACAAGGGTGGAATAGAGATAAAAAGAAGTTGGCCCAAAATTTATATCGGGTGATGTGATATTGTTGCATTTACCCGAGATACGTAGTTTTTTCCACTCAGTTTGAATCCAAAGATATAGACTAAATCTTTTGAAAAGCTCAGTGTTGTACTGGGATCACTGTTGGTTAGCAAATTTATATTGGTCACCTTGTCATAGGGGATGGAAAAATTTTTTTCCAATCTCATTTCACGCATTCTCTTTCGTATAATCTCTTCTAACTTACTCACACTGTCGTATTTCCTGCTGCTGATCAGGATGAACGACTTTGCGCTTCTCCCAGAGTCATTCGTCTTTTCCAGATATATTTTAACCTTGGTCACCTTTTTTCAACTGTTAGAATACAATATATCTAGCAGAACTAACGCCCATTTAGCTCTGATGACATCCAGATATCTGTACAGTCTCACTGTAAAAAAATTGGATTTGGTGTTGTCGGGATACTCTTCAGCATTACAGTTTAAGGGTAAATTTATCAGCAATGACATTTTGCCGCCATATGATGAAGACAGCGAGCGTTATTTCCTTATAAGTTATTCATCCACTGACTTGCCGAGCTCTTCTTCATAACCTTACCACTTGGCAAGTATCTGTCTCATACCCCTCCTCATTTTTCTTTACAATATCTTTTCGATTCTGAAAATGGTAGGTTTTTCTCACTTTTCTCAACTTTCTTTGTAAAAGGCTTTCTCAATTATCTCTTCCGCCATCTCTTTTACTTTGTATACGGTAGGTTTTATGGCTTTTAGGTGTATCCTCTCTCAAACACGCCTCTTGCTTTGATAATTCTCACATAATCTCCAACTTCTGACTTTGGTACTTTAGCCAAATTGCGCTCACCTCCTTCATACACTCTATTCCACACAAGTTCCTGGTTTTGAAAATTAATGTTGTTTATCTCATAGTTATAGTAGTGTAACTAGTGTTTTTGTACACACTAATTGTCTGAGGTAAAACATCGATGTATCTGTCATCATTTTTTGTTTGTCAGAAATCTGTAAATCTTCTCATTCGGAGTTATGTTGAAACATTAAACCATCAAAGCCTTTATTGTCTTGTTTTTGGTTGTAATGCGTTTGATCTTTTTTTCGCCAGCAGGCTCTTGACCTTTATCCGATTGTAAAGTGTTGTAGTTTCTTCCATCCATTATCCCTCTCAAACCTCTGGCTACAATTTGACCAGATTTGGAGATCAGTGGAACAGCCCAAAATTGTCTGCTTAAAGAATCCATGGCTCTGAGTAAAAATGCTGTTTCATCATTCTCTTTTTTTCAAGAATGCACACCCATCAAGTTTGCTATTCCAGCTACAACCGTGGGGCGCCACTTAAAGTTGTTTTTTTACGCAGTTTGTAGGCATCTTCTCTGCTGAGTCATTCGCAAAATTTTTTTTTTTCCATCTTGTTTTCTACGAATTTGGAGCAAAGCTGTAGCTCCTCGCAGAGACGTGCGTAATGTAGGCTTGTAATAGAAGTACTTTAATGTGTTGCTGTCAATTTTCCAGTTTCTTTAATGACCAAAGATACAGACGTACATGTTTATCATTGTGACCTCCTGTTGGTTGTGATTTTTTGATTTGATAACAAACTTGTGAGTTTGCTGTAGTTTGTGTTTCCCGATCTTATCACACCTGTGTTGGTTAAAACATCTCGCAAGAGAGTCTTAAACGTCTTTGGACTCAACCATTTGTCTCCGATTTTGAGTACATCACCACCGGAAACGTAAATGGCAGTTTATTCAAGCTCTCCAGCATTCTTACTCCAAGCACTTGATCATTTTTTGTCTGTGTCATACTATATACTTTTTGCTCAAACTCTTCTAAGGGTTCCTTCTCACCCTTGTCGTCACCGTCTCCATCATCTCCATTCCCAATGCCGAATATAGACAAGTCGTTGGTAGGAAACAATATTTTTCTTATTGGAGATTTCTCTGTAGTATATAACACAGAGGTAGAGTGGGTAGGTTCGAGTGACAAAAGGGTGTCAGATTTGTCATCAATGATTGTACTATTAGCCAAGCGGGATTTAGGTTGTGGCTTTGCTTTCTTCATTGTTGATTATTTTCCTTTTTTCTGACATTGCTCAAACATTCAAGCATGTGTTGAACGTTTTTGTCTAACTTTTCATACTCGGACAAATTGGATTAATGCATTGTTTCCAGTATAATGCTCTGCTTGCTCTTCATATCTCTCAAACGAGGAGTGTTTTTCTTTTCCTCTGTTACTTTTTTATCACCAACGTTTCTCATTAATCTATGTCCTCATTTTCAGACACTAAAAATAACGTCTCGAAAATGTCAAAGGCTGGAAGCTCATGGTTTTTTGGTTTTATGAATGATAAAACAGGTACAATAGGAGTTATTATAGCTTCCAAGAGATTGCCTTTACCATTCTGAATCAAAATTGTACGCTGAAAACCAACTTTTCCTTTGCCAATTAGTTTACTTAGTTCCGTCGTGTAGCACTGCAACTCAATAAATTGTTCTGACTCTAGAAGAACATTGCCTAATATAATGTTCTTAACAGTTTCTACCAATGATTAAAGCCTATCTGAGTTGGCTTTTTCGACTGTAGTGATTTATCCTCTCTACTCAAGTCGTCCAGAGCTAGAACAGCCATTATATTGCTCCTCATTCGTGTGGAGACATTTATCTTTGTAATTCTCCTAATAGAGTTTTCAATGTTCCGGGAAGCTAGAAATCCTCCTTTTTGCAACACAATTTTGTTATCATCTCTCGATGATTTCCTAACCAGACTAGCATCATCCTTCACATTTCATTGCAACTGATTATACAGAGCAGTCGACAATTTTTTAATTTGTGTTGCAGAGCTTCAGTCCCTATATTATCCACACGTGGATGAACAAGAAAGACACTTGTGACATGAATCAAATAGTAATTGTATTTATATGCATTTACTTGAGCCCATATAATATTATATGTTGGTGCGATTTAAAGTTTCCCATTAATCTGTGATGATCATTCGTTTGCTGAGTCATGTCTATTTGTAAAAAAGAGTACGGTTTCTTCGATCCTTGTTCGAAGACTTCATGTACATATTTTCTCTCTCCAGTAAAGCATTGACGAGCCAAATAGGCAATCAATCTATGTTTTTTAAAAAGAGAAATATTGGAACTTGTATGATTTCCTTTTAAAAACAGATTCTGAACAATAAACATAGCCATCAAATGATGAATACGTTTAGTATGCAAAGCATTGGAGCTGGCTTTACCGGAAGCTTCATCCATCAGATCATCAATTATCAACCACCCGTTTTTTCCGTCTTTGGGGAAACCGTCATTATATCTTTTATTCCCTCGTGAAATATCACTCCACATACACCGTCAAAGGTTTTTTGATAGGCTCTGCAACAGTAATGTATTTTTCCGGATAGAGGATAAGCTGTAGTCTGACTCACTTCAATCATTTGTAAAATCGCTTGCGCCTTCCCTAAATGAAACAGACCCGCAATCATTGCCATAAAGGGGATATTATCCTCACGTCAAACCCTTCAGCATTACCATCCTAGATGAATTAGATGTTCGTCCTGCGCTAATAGTTTCATTTATGACTCGATCTGGAGAGGTTTTTGGTTTTTTGTATTTCTTTAACTGTGCGTCGATATATACTAAACTCAGCGATCCCTCCAAAAATAGGAAAGCCTTTGACAAATACCAATACCATCATAATTATTAGCACTTTTTATTTTAGACTTTGCAAAACATCTACAACATCACTGTTTCATCAACAGTATCATTTTCCTTCATCACTCTCATCTCCACATCTGTCTTTGTCAACATCTTATATATCAATAGCAATACAATAATACAACACTTCATGTTTATACAATACTCACCCCCCCCCCCCCCCAATCTAAATCATCATACAAACCATAATAAAAACAACCCCTGCTCAATAAATACATAGTTGACCATAAAATTACAAACACAATTGATAACAATGACAACGGGTGCCCAAAAACGTAGCGGGTTACTTGTATTCATTTTTCTTACATTGATTTTCGCATCCATGAATGTCCGTGCGTTTCCTATAAACTGTCAATGTGTATTGTCCTGTGCAAAATCGTTGTTTGTAGAGTGCGGCAACGGACAACGGAAAAAAAAATTCTCTAACAATGCGAACTCTTTGGCCGTGAATTGCTGCGTTTAGAGAGGCCTTTATTTGCGAGTTGATCCATCTTTTAGCTGTAATTTTTAGTATTAGGCAGTTATAAAAGCGGTTGCAACAGTCTAATACTGTAATTTTTTTTTGGCCACACTGACTAACATCCTATGTACTTGTTGTCGGAAACATGACATGGCATTTTCACAATAACAATTGATTATTATTAGTAATCACCCTGATTTAACAGCTATCATCATCATGTAAAGTAATAGTATTATTCTAAATAAACTGAAATTTATGACTGGTTGAAAGCAGATACATTTTGTTTAGTATTAAATATACATAGTAATAATATAAATTGATAAAGAAGAATTAGAGGTAAATATGTGGAGTTAGCTTCTCTATTTCATCGAAGATCAACTGAGCTTCTTAGAAATAAATGCTGCCAAAAAAAATTGATGATGGTTATTTCAAATCAGCTAAATTAAGTTGCTGGTGAAATAGAGGAAATAAACCTATGTATATCAATTATTACTGCTTGGATTTAAAAGAATAGTGTGTTTTGCTTATTATAAAGCAAAACGTATATGATTTGCTATTGTCATAATAATCAGATTGTGTAAAATATTACTATCACTGCACATGATATTTATTATCATTACTATTATTATTACTGTTACTTTTACTTTTATTTTCACTTTTAGTTTTGTAACAGACAACGACTGCGCATTCGTAGAGACACCAATACGCTAACACCCTAACTTATTTTATTCTATGCTGTTGCCACTCAGTTAGTTGTTATTTTGTATTGTGTAAACTACCTGGTTATATAAATCTCCTCTCATTGTATCAATAGAGCAGAGTTACCTTGGGAACTCTCAAAAGTCTTTGTCTACACAAAACTTCACAGCGTACAATAAGATACAGAGAAATCAGAGCAGATATAGCGGCTGCTATAACTAGTGCAAATCATTGTTTGTAAATTATAGTCGGTCACTTTAGACCTTCAATAGCTCAACCTTAGCCAAACGTGGTTCAGCCGCAGCAAGTTGTAGGGTGGCAAGCCGGCACGAAGCTATTTTGACCCCAGATAGTCATGTCAAAATATCGCAATAACTAGAAAACGACCTTCCTTAGGAAATAATTGCAACTCTGTCAAGCTAGCTCGGACAGTGGAACTTTGGGAAGTGGTTCTTGAGGCCGTGCAGGCACATTGGCTACCAACAGAAAGTGAAGTCCTGACCAGTGTTATCAATTATGATAATTATAATGATTTTTATTAGCATGGTCATTGCCGCCATTGTCTTCATCTTCATCATTGTCACACAGAATTTGTTTCCAGTAACAATCCACGTGATTTTAATATGTGTAGCCAATTGAAAATGACACAAAAACACTACTGCAACTGCTTTTATACTTGCCTGATACTAAAAATACACCATAAATTTCACCATTTAAACCTACCAGCATAAATCAAAGTATTCACTAGTGGTGAGGTAGAATCGGTGGTCCCGAACAAGACGATGCAACTCTGAGTTTTCTGGCAGATCTATTAGCGGGTGGGTGTTTTCTAGTGGCGAAATTTCATTTCCATTGAGCTTGTATCAAAAGTGTATACAAAAACAAAACAAGAGGAAAACTTATCATGAAATCTTGGAAGCAGGAACAGTTCTTCAAAGGCTCACGGTTGCCTGAGTTTGGCGAAGAATCTGGCAAAGTTAGTTATCCGCTTTGCCGAACTTCATCGAACAGGAGCTTATTAAGTTGAGCACCTTGCATAGACAAGAGTTCTGTGTCAAGTCTCTGCTAGTTCATGTTAAACATTCTGTTGGAATTTTTAATCACTCTGAACTTTCCAAAATTTGATGCAGCTGCCGCCAAATTTTGGCGGCACTCCTGAAATGTGGCGGGGTCCAGCAGGATAGCTTTCAAATTACAATGTAGGTCATGGAGTGGGTTTGGCGCTAGTCTGGCTTTGTGCCGATTCTCCCAGAGCTCATTTCCAATATTTGACAATGGCCCAGGTAGCTGGTCAAGAGTCATTTGTGTTGTCTAAATTTGAGCATAAACTTTCGTCAAAGCTCCTTACAGGCAAGCTTGGGACTCAATTTTGGAAAAATAAAGGATTAATTTGATTTCGATTTTAACATTTAAAAGAAAGTTATATAACATTTCTATTTTTTTGTAAAAAGGAAAGGATAAAGTCATTGCAACAGGTAGAATAATTACAATACACCGAACAAAGACATAACATAGCAACCGGTTGACAAACACGTTAAACTAAGATACAAAATTTTAAAAATTCATCGAGTTACATTAGTAGTTTTGTCCTTGCCAACAACAATATTTGTCTTTTTAGGAGAGGGTCTTACAACTTGCTAGGAAATATATTGCCCTTTGAAACCATAAGCCTGTTATCTTTGAAAAGTTCAACTGGTGCTAAGTATTTTAACTAATCAAGGTGCGCTGGCTTCTTTTAATGCTTATTGCGGTATGAACACCATGATATCATGTTGAGTATTACCGAATCAACTAGTTTCTCAATTTCATAAAAGACTAACTCCGGTTTGTACTCTTTTTTACATATGCAGCACCTTTCTCGGCTGTGTTCAAGCTCCCAGTTAATAATCCATTACATTGCAAGCATCCATTGCTCACAAAGAGAGCATCTATCACCAGCTTTCCACTTGGTGAAGTTAAATGATGTACAACTGAGGAAGACTCAAAACTACACCGCCTACGAAAAATCTTATCAGACTTACAATACTGATCGTCTGCAGCAACTGGCCAGAAGTCTCCTTTCTTTTTAGCCTAGTTATTCTCTTGACGGTTTCCACTGTTATAACAGCAGGAAATATGATTGAATGAAGGATTGGGTGTTTCGTTTTGTCGATTTCCAAAAAAGATCACCTGCTTTGGTTTGTTGGGTTGCATTGATCCTAGCTTGTCGGTTTACATTTTACCCACAAGTGATCCGATTTAATGCCTCTTGCCAAAAATTTAAGCCAAGTACTGGAAAATACGTAAGTTCCTATGGATGTCTTCAGATATTGTTTCAATTGAAGCTATTTCCAAAATCAATGGCGTTTTATTTAAATGAAGCGGTTGACACCTTCAATTCATCAGTTTTTCATTTAATTAAAAAAAACCAATAGACTGGTTGATGGCTTTCTGTCAAGCACAAAATTATTGAAGTGGGAGGATTTCTTAGGGGAAAACAGCACTCATACAATTTGATGCCAAGAAACTTCCTCGGCTTTCCTCCAGTTTCTCTTGGACTCAAGTTCATCACAGAAAGCGCTGATGAGATGTTTTCTTTTTCATGAGAAAACTTTTCGAATGTCAGAAGCGTCTTTGCGTAAGTGCCATCGATGTTCGACGCTGTGGTGAGTGATACTTTAAACTGAGACTAAAAAGTAGAACATGTTAGACAATGCTGAAGTTCGAATTGAACAGATAATAGAATGTGGGAAAATGGTTATCTTTCAAAGTCAGTCACTTAAAAATAATATTAAATAAAGGTGATCTAATTTTCTCTCCGAGATAAAAAAAATCCTGTTTTATCAACGGCAAATACTGCTCATTCTTGAAAGGGCATCTCATTAGTTCTTTAGAAAATGTTTTCTTTAGTGCCAAATAAATACTTAATTATAATTAGGTAAAAGCTTTTTTATCAAGTGAAATTGCTTTTGTATCATAGCTTTTTCACTCCACCAAAATTTTTTTAGTTGTAAGGCATTTCTTATATATTACAAAGTATTTTCCAAGCAAAAAAAAGTCTTTTTAGCTACGCCAGAGTTTTTTATGTTATAATGTAATTTCTGCATAAGGAAACAACTTGATACATCTCTCTACAAGTGGAAACTGTGGAAAAGATGTAATCCTAGAGTATAGCTAGTTTGCTCTGAAGGTACAGCTGTTATAAAAGACCCAGTGGAGCAAATGAGAATGCTCATATCTAACGGTGGTGGCAATGCCTCAACAATGCAGATGGCGCAAAAAGCTTTTGATGGTGTCACTGCGAAAGCAGTACCCGCACCCTAGTGTGGAAGGCTCTAGTGCCCAGAGGAAGGAGCCCAAAACCCCCTCGGGCCCTCGGGCAGTGGCAGTTGGACAAGAGAAGTAGAAGGGGAGACCGGTGGCAACACCAGTGTCAAGGTTGAGAAGGAGGTGGATAGGGAAGATACCGTGAGGGTTGACCCTAGTGCAACACTTCACAGGGAAGATACTGGGCAGAGAATTGCTCTGGTTGACCCTACAGGGAGTGGAGTACTAGAGCAGTTGGGTTTGACTACTTCAAGGAAGAGTGGTGGTGATGGTGGTGAACCCCTTAGTGTTGAGTTGGTGTTGAGGGATGTGCTCGGACAGGCATTGGAGGCGTAGTGAGGCCGGAGGACGAGCAGATCGAGGTTGGTGATGGTAAAAGGGAGGTATAGTGAGAGCTGAGGGGTTGATGAGGTAACGAGGGACAGGTATGGTATGGAGGTAAAAGTATTAATAAGGCATGTATCTGTTACAGGTACTTATTCCAGGTATGTATGGTTTGAGGCTTTGATTTTCACCCCCCCCCCCCCCCACCGGTATTTAGGCTTGACATATAATTTAAGGTAGTGCTTCAGCTAACCATGATTAGTTAGGCTTGATCGCACGCAATGGTAATTGGTTCCATGGTATGATGTCAGCTTGCTTGCTCACTGGGTTTATCAAAGAAGGGGGGGGCATGTTGGATGTCGAATTTGTGTGTTACAAGAGTTTCAAGGCTTAACGTTGGTTCTATCGGTATTGGCTTAACAAAGGAATACGGGTACGTTCACAGGTTAAGTGGAGCTAATTGGAGAAGACCTGGATGACTGGCATCATCCAGATAAAAGCGCTCTTCTTGAGTTACGGTTTACTCGTGAGTGGACGTGTTTTGTTGCTTTCCCTACGAACCTTTCATCTAACACTTTGTATTATTGTATGGGTAATACAAAGTATAACATAATATTAACAATAATAATTATGGGATGTGGATAATCTCTAATCAAAAATAACTCCTGAAAATAATAATTATGGTGAAAATAAGAACAACAATAACAATATATTAAATAGTATTACACAACTAATAATAGCATTAATTTTTTTCAAGTCTTCAAACCTGTCTTTGTTGGAACTGGTTTCAAATTAATTAATGACTGATGATAATAAAAATCAATACTAAGAAGAGCCGAAAATAAACTGAAGTCTAATGAAAAGTTCAAAGCAAAACATAGCTGATCAAGCTATGGGCCAAAGAGGGTAAATAATGTTTATTAAAATCTTTTCACCGGCGACCATTTGGTCGCTGAAGCAATCCCTTAACTTCGGCCAACAAACCAGCAAAAAAACTGGCATTAAATTAATTATCCAATGACAACCATTTAAAATTTACCAAGATACCAAAGGGACATGCAACTCCCAATAAAAAATGCGGATCGTATTCCAAACATAATACATATTATGTCTCTAATGTTGGCCAAAGACTTCGTCTATATCATTAGTTGTTTAGATTTCAAGTATTGATGAAAATTGTTTTCATGTTTGGGAGCAAAGTACGTTGCTACAACAATTCAATCATACCATAAATTCTTTGCATACAGCACTTTGTTAAGTAAAAAGAAACATTTAAAGAAGCATAAAAATATCCTAAAACTTATCAGCATGACCTGTCGAGAAAAAATTATTGAGTCATTGAGGGTTCTGAACGATATCACTCACATACTTATCAGACCGTATGGAAGGTTTAATGAGTTTGTTGGATACTTAGTCTACACCGCTGTACCAACACTGACATCTGAAACTGATAAAACTCATATAATTATTTATAACATTGAAGTGAATGAAGTAACAGAAGTTGCAAGAATTAGAGACGAGTCAAGAGAGACAGTATTTTATTGTAATGGTGATCTTTTCGATCCAGGGCTACTTTATTCTGTTTACAACAAACACAACAATTATATTGGTTCCGTAGGTAAAAACTACACAACAGAAGCAATTGGCAGAAGTTTCAGCAAGAAATTGTTTTATAGAGAGGTACCTAAAAATCCAAAAAAACCTGGTAATGTGAAGTATTCATTGCTCAATAACAAGGAGAACTTGGGTGGTATAGGGAGCTCCGAAATAGGATGCAATATGTCCATCAAGTTCAATGAAGTAAACGTACTTGAAAAACTGATGATAATAGCGACTGGACTAAAAATCATTTGTTATAGACGCCTGTTCCACTCTCACCCATTACCAAGAAACATTTTAAACACCCGAGAAGCTCTGATACCCCCATCCAGACCAGTTCTTGAAACTCTCAATGAGTGTGTACTGAGGGTGGCTTTTCGTGGTGTTGATGCAAAAATTTTTGTAGAAATTATAAATTTAGCAACACATAATGTTGACTTGGTTGTTTGCCGCCTAGCGGACAAAAGTAAAAGGAAATATTTCACAGATATTTTTGGTAGGGTCCAATTTATATCAGAAGGAATGAAAGGAAATCCTCCCTGTGAAGTCGTCAGCTCTGTAAATGGCCAAGAGATAGGTCGTATTAATCAAAGCCGACCACACAGTTTCGCAGAGCCATCTACTGGATGCAAGATTATGGAACATGGAATAATTTGCTCAACTCTGGATGATCGGAGAAATACGAAAGAAATTCATCAAATTTTTGTCGCCGGTCGACCAGACCAGGTTTTGTGTGAGTTTTATCGACAGCATGCTCAAGGAAACCTTTACATCAATTTTGCTCAGGCTGTTAGTGTGGAGAGAAAAGCTCTGATCATAACCGAAACTGTTTGCTTTCTCGAATTTTATTTTAGGTGCCTCTGGATATTTATAAAACCCAGTGTGCATGGATATCCATTTAAAAATAAACAATAAAAGCTATGATTGAGGTCAATATAACTGCTTAATTTTTTCATCGATGTATCGATTTTAATAAAATAAAAAAAAGTTCAAATCATCAGATATTGTGTCTTTTTGTAACTTTAAAAGCTTTTACTCAGATTAATTAGAAAAAAAATTCTTAGCCAGCACTGGTGGCTCAAACAGATGTTGCTTTGGTTTTGATGGTGGGTTGGTTTTAATTTTTTGGCCATCTGTTGGTGATTAGATCGAAATGGCAAATTATCAGGCATGTAATAAATGAATGTGTTTTAGATAAGCTGTTTTTCTATGTCTATAACACATAAAGTCAACGCGCTCTCAGATAGTAACATCACATGTCTCACATAGAAGTTTAGCTAAAGAAAAATTATCATTGAGAAAAATTTGATAAAGTTTAAAGCTTGCCATAAAGAATTTTTTTCTGGGTTGCAAAAAATTCTTGTTGGAATTGCTCGAGCCATAATCTCCCCCTTCATCTCTCAGAGCAAAAATTTGGGTGATACGTCGATTTAAACAGCCGGTTGATTGTCACCATCCAACCAAAAGTATTAGTGTACACTTTCACTACCAGCTTGACCATCTTAAACCGATGAATAATGAAAATGCTAATCACTATTATCCTTGTATTATACACTTCCTGAACCATGTACACTATTTTTAAGAATTTTTTCAATTTTACTTGCTAAGCCCACTACTATCTGTTATATTCAATTTAATCAAATAATTACTGTGTAGACATCAAAATCAAAACATTACAACGTAACCAAACGAATAAAAAGTACCTATCAGGGGTGGAGAAAGAAAGGAAAAGATAAAAAAAATAAAGGAAACATCTCATAGGGGATCTAAACCAAAAGGAAAATATCTAGCATAATCCCCCAATTTCCACAACCATAATTATTCTTGGGATTAAGTAAAAATAGTTTTAGAAAATTCAGTAAAAAGTTTCGGCTGTAAATAGTTTTATGTAATAAACGACTATTTGCACTTGTCATTCATTCAACTTGATGAAAAGTTTCGGACAGATCTGCCCAAAACATCAGACATGCCTAATACCGAAACACACCGATCATTTTTCAGTCAGTCAACGCAACATGTTGGTAGGTTTGCTTTTCTAACCAACACTACATAAATAAATGTTAATATCAGCACAAAGATATACACAAAACCTTATATTACAAAACTTTCAGTAAACCATAATATGTTGGCAGGTCTGTGTTTTCAAGGAGCGCAGCAGCTCGTATCCTTCTTCTAACAAATACTAATATAACTTGTTGAAGGTCAGAATAGTGGTAATAAGGGAGCAAATCTCTATCATGGAGTCTAAGGAGAAGGTTCTCCTGGTTCCAGGTACTCAAGTACTTAAAGTATGCACCAGTTACCATGAGAACCTGTGATGTACCTTTTTGTGGACACCAGTTGTTTAGAATGAATGTAATTTTTAGTGTGGAATATTGATTAATACATTGTATGGTGTGTTGGTTGGATGTTCTGGAGGTTCTCCTGGTCCATTGGGTGCCTTTTTGTGCGCACCAGGTGTTTTAATAAATGTTTTGGTTTGTTGCTTTAGACATGGGTTTGTATGATGATGCTAGATTGGGGGGTTTGAGTATTGTATAGGTTCCAGGTGTACTTGAATCATGCCCCAGTTACCATGAAAACCTGTGAGGTACCTTTTTGTGTGCACCAGTTGCTTAGAATGTATGGAATTTATAGTGTGAAATGTAGATGATGATTTGTGTGTTATGTGGTGTGTTGGAGGTTCTCCTGGTCCATTGGATGGCTGAGGTACCTTTTTGTGTACGCCAGGTGTTTAGAATGTAAGGAATTTTATTGTGTGGAATGTAGATTTAGACATTAAATATGTATGGTATTTGTGTTGGAGGTTCTCTTGGTCCTGTTTATTGGGTGCCTCTTTGTGTGCACCAGGTGTTTAGAACTTTTGTTGTTGTCTGAGGTACTTTTTTGTATGCACCAGGTGTTTTAATTTTTTGTGTCGCATTTATTTTGCAGGGGGTTTATACTGTCATTTTTTATGTCGATTTAGATCATGAGGTTGACTAGTTTATAAGCGAGTAGGTTTATACTGAGTTTTGTATTGTGAGTTTGATTGTTCGATTAACATTGTATTGCTATTGGTATAGTTTTATTACAAGAAAGTTTAAGCTGTTTCCATACATAATCATGTTCATAAATACGAGAACATGATTTTTCAGCAACAACTATTGCAGCTGTAGGAGTTGTAAGTTGAGAAGGAGATTTCTGAGTTATTCAATTTGATAACCATTCCTAAAAAAATGAATAAAAATTTACTTAGTTTTTTTTCAGTTACAAAAAGTTGAAATCAAGTTGTTCTGAATGAGAGAGTAAAGTAATTATTTATTAATGCTTACCTTATGATTTCCATGAGTCCTATTTGCTGCTGTAATAGATGTTGTCCCTTCAGTCATCTGCAATTACTTCGATGTTATCTTGTCTAGAATCTTTAAAATCTTTACTACCACTGTGTTTTGATCCAAATGAGAGTTCGAAGGAGACATCATGTCTGCAAAATACAAAAATCGATTGTTAAGATTGATTCATTTTTTGTCAGTGATTTGATTTACATTAAAGTAAAATAACGGTTTATTAAGGTTTACCTTATCATTTTAAGAGCCGTAGTTGCTGCTGTAACAGATGCTACTCCTTTAGTCATCTGCAATTATTTCGAGTTGATCTTGTTCAGATTCTTTACAGTCTTTACTCCGACTGCGTTTTGTTCGTATAAAGTGTAAGGGAACTGTTGAAGATAGACTTTTGTTGAAAATGATTTTCCAGCAACAGCTATTGAAGCTGTATGAGTTGTGGGTTGAGAAGGTAATTTCTGTGTTATTCATTTTGATAATATTCTAAAATATTAAATAACGAAAAACTACTTATTTTTTGTTCAGTTGTAAATAACTGAAATCTAGTTGTTGCAAATGAGAGAGAGTAAAATAATTACTTATTAATGCTTACCTCATCGGAGGGTGAAACTTGAGCAACTGATTTCTCTTTCCAAGTGTTTTCAAGTTCAATCGGTCAAGCTCCAATATTTCTCTAGCAATCAAAGACATGAAAAAAATAAGGCTGAGCATGATTGTCATTATTGGCGAATTCATTGTTGCAATTGCTCTTTTTAGTTCATAGACTAGACAATGGGTTTACGGCTGCACGCTGAAAAATTATTTTCATCGGTTTCATAATTTGTATGAAAACGATGATTGAAGGCTAGATAAAAAAAATTGAGCGTATTGCCAATGATCATTGTTAATATTTTCTCGGTTGAAATATTCATTATTTTCTGGGAACTCCAAAATCAGTAGCAAATCCAAAATTTCGTTATAACACTTGATAAAAGAGGGTATAGACTATCCTCTTTGAATCCAAGTGCAACAGCTCCTTACATTTAAAGGCGTGGAAATATTTACAATGATCATTTGTGAGTGGATGCTTTTTGTGTAAAGATAGTGGGTCTTATATAGCTTAAGTTGCACCGGTTTTTAGACAAAAAAAATGCAGTTTTTTTCAGAGAGAAAATATTGTTTTATTCGCGCAAAAAACTGTATATATATTATGAAGCGTTTTTGCCCAAAGAATGATGCTTTTTCACGCGAAGAATGATGCTTTTATGCGCGAAAAATGATGTTTTTTTGCGCGAAGAGTGATGCTTTTTTTCACACAGAGAATGTGTTTTTTTCAGACAAAAATGCAGTTTTTTCACCCAAAAAATGTTGTTGCATTTGCGCAAAAAAAAGTCTTTTTTTGCGCAAAAACTGTATACATTATAAAGGGTTTTTGCGCGAAGAATGATGTGTTTTTTTCGCAAGAAAACTGTATATATTATAAAGGGTTTTTGCGCGAGACTTTCCATTGGTTTCAGCTCATGTCAATTGGTCCAACTTTAGCTATTTAAGAACCAGCATTTTTACGCAGAAAGCATCCAGTTCAACAATGGTGACTGAAGAAACTGCATCTAATACTCCATCTACTACAACTACTAGGAGGATTTTATGTATTAAGGTAAGAAATAATAAATAATTATTTTTACTAGCTGAGACACTTAACTTGCTGCACTGTGGAGTGTGTATCATTAAATTAATTACAAAGAAATAATAATCAATAACTCGCATTTTTGTTTTACCTTGTCAAAACGAATAGTCGAGACAACAAAAGTCCATTGATGGATGAAGAACCAGAATCCCAGCAAGTTTTTTCTCCATCATCATCTCCCATCATCAATATCCCACCAAAACAGAATAGTCAAGACGCTGAAAATCAATTGATGATTGACCGATGACTTTTGTGATGAACCGATGTACACCATAACTTATCAACTTACAAAAGACTCTACTCACACCTATTCTGACCTTCATTCAAGCCTCTGATTTGATAGACGTTACACAGCATGACTTTCTCTCCAACTTTGATGATACCGAAACAATGAAGACTCACACTGCAAAAGAAGAGTTGTGAAGGATTTTGAAGAGGACACACTTCTCCAAAACACCAATAATCCCTTTCAGGATGTCAACATTAACAACCTGAGCGCCTTCATTCACAAGAGGGCATCTTTGCTGAATACTATGACCCACATGAGCGAAGCAGCGTTAAAAAACAGCAACAATTCAAAATCTACCAACAGCTATGGTGGTGTTCACTGATGAATTTTGTGATGATCCGATGTACACCATAACCTACCAACTTTCAAAAGACTCACACCTATTCCAGCCTTCATTAGATTCTCTTATGTGATAGATGTTACACAACATGACTTTCTCTCCTACTTTGATGATACCAAAACAGCATTTAGCACACTTTATCAACAAGGCTCAGAACCAGGCTATGAGAGAAAGACCTGCGACCAAATGGATGCTTACTTTGAAATCATCACTTTTGATAATTTCCCTGACAACACAATCCTGACATTCAGCAGACTCTTCGCTTGGAGGAGTTTGAAGATTAGAAAGCGGATATCACCCCTGGTGTCTATTGCTCACACAACTATCTACAGATTCGTTAAGTGTTGTTGACTGATTTGATTGTAAAACAGGTCAAAGCTTTGAAGTTTTCTTTATTTGATGTTGTTGGTGACAATGATAACAAAAGCGATCATAAACAAGTTAGAATCAAAGTAACTGCAGATGACTAAAGGAACAACATCTACTACAGCAGCAACTAGGGCTCTTGAAAATACCAAGTTGAGCATTAATGAATAATTCTCATTTTAATTTATGTAGATAAAGTCAATGATAATGAATGAATCAATTGTAACAATCAATTTTTTGTATTTCGTAGACAAGATGCTCACTTTTTATGTTTTTTTTTTGCGCGAAGGACTGTCAGTTTGTTGCATGAAATATGGTGTTTTTTGCGAGAAAAGTGGAGTTTTTTCACACAAAAAACTGTTGATTTTTCTCGAAATTCCTTTATAATATATCTGATTTTTCGCGCAGAAAAATGTCTTTTTTTGCGCAAAAAAGCTGTTTATTCGCAAAAAGTGTAATTTTTTCTCACTAAAAATTGCAGGTTTTCCGCACAAAAAAATGTCTTTTTCCGCGAAAAAAAGTTGAGTTTTTTCTCACAAAAACTTGTTGTTTTTTCTCGAAACTCCTTTATAAACATATATGATTTTTCCCGCAAAAATGGTGTTTTTTTTGGCAGAAAGTGCAGCTTTTCCTCAGCAAAAATTTTTGTTTTTCCCGTGAAAAAACGTCTTTTTTTCGCACGAAAAAATGTCCGTAACAATCGACTTTTGTATTTTGTAGACATGATGCCTCCTTCGAACTCTGGTACACAGTGGTAGTAAAGATTTTAAAGATTCTAGACAAGATCATATCGAAGTAATTGCATATGACTAAAGGAACAACATCTATTACAGCAGCAACTAGGATTTATGGAAATCATAAGGTAAGCATTAATAAATAACTATTCTACTCTCTCTCTCTCTCTCAATTACAACAACTAGATTTCAACGACTTATAACTGAAAAAAAACTAAGTAAATCTTTTTTTTCTCAGAATTGTTATCAAAATGAATAACTCAGAAATCTCCTTCTCAACTCACAACTCCTACAGCTTCAATAGTTGTTGCTGAAAAATCATCTTCATCGTATCTATGAACTTTATTATGTATGGAAACAGCTTAAATTTTCTTGTAATAAAACTATACCAATAACTATACAATGTTAATCCAACAATCAAACTCACAATACAAAACTCAGTATAAACCTACACGTTTATAAACCAGTTAACCTCATGATCTAAATCGACATAAAAAATCACAATATAAACCTCCTGCAAAATAAATACGACACAAAAAATTAAAACACCTGGTGCATGCAAAAAAGTACCTCAGACAACAACAAAAGTTCTAAACACTTGGTGCACCCAAAAAGGCACCCAATAAACAGGACCAGGAGAACCTCCAACACAAATACCATTGCATACCCATTGTCTAAATCTACATTCCACACAATAAAATTCCATACATTCTAAACACCTGGTGTACACAAAAACGCACCTCAGCCACCCAATGGACCAGGAGAACCTCCAACACACCACATAACATACAAATCATCGTCTAAATCTACATTTCACACTATAAAATTACATACATTCTAAGCAACTGGTGCACAGAAAAAAGGCACCTCACAAGTTCTCATGGTAACTGGGGCATACTTTAAGTACACCTGGAACCTATACAATACTCAAACCCCCAATATAACATCATCATACAAACCCATGTCTAAATCAACATACCAAAACATTCAAAACACCTGGTGCACACAAAAAAGGCACCAGCAGGGAGAACCCGATAAATAATCAACATACCACACCAATAAATAACATACATTTTAAACACCTGGTGCACCCAAAAAGGCACCCAATGGACCAGGAGAACCTCCAGAACATCCAACCGACACACCATACAATATATAAATCAACATTCCCCACTATAAATTTACATACATTCTAAACAACTGGTGCACACAAAAAGGTACCACACATGTTCTCATGGTAGCTGTGTGCATATTTCAAGTACCTGGAACCAGGAGAACCTTCTCCATAGACTCCATGACAGAGATCTGCTACCTTATTACTACGCAGAATATTGGAAATGAAATGAAAAGCTGAGAACTTTTGTATCGAAGCGTTAAATCGCTATAAAAAAAAGCCTAGGCTGTTGAAGCAAAAGATTTTATGGGAAATGAAATCATCACTTTCAACTTTATATTTTAATGCTGTTTAGGTAAAAGAAGCTACAAATATAGATCAAAATTTTTTCAAACAAGAGACATTATCAGTTAAACAGAAACTATTTGAATATTTGGGAATCGGAAACTAGTTCAAAGAAAAAAAGTTTTTTTTTTATGAAAGATCTGAACATGCAGTAATGCAGTTCAAATGAGGACTCACATATTTTTATGCTAAAGGACGAGAATGCTTTGATGGCGTACCAGCCAATTCCTAGTCGCTAGTGAAAATAGGTGTGCTGGTTCTATCCATGTATGACTGTTACTTGGTAACCTAAACAACTAATATAACCAAGATTTATATTATATCTATACTACATACATAAACATGACCTATTATAACTATTGTAATGGAGTAAAATGCATTCACACAACTAGCAGTTGAAGTATCAACCAGGGGAACCAGCGGCAGTGAACCAACTAGGGTTTGATCCGTAAATTAGCTACAAAATAATTCCAATTTCCAGAAATGTTATGAAAACCTTTACCATTACACTAGCTTCAACTCAACAATCCTATCGATTGAATTGAATCTGTCTCCAAACAAGGGGCCCAATGGGTTTTTTGAGATATCATATGGCACCAAAAACTAATTTCGCCTCTGAATATCATTTTCTATGTTACTAAAAATGACATAGTTGGTACAGCTGGAAACAAAGAGTGTGGAGGCCTGAAGTGGTACTGAGGATCAAACAAAAAGGAAGGTCAAGGTAATCCATGTGATTCTGAGGAAGGCAAATGTTATGGTTCAGATAAAAAAATGATATTGATTTGTCCTGAGCACATGTATTTCACAGCCATGGGTTAACTTACAGCTAGTAACACTCCTGTCATGCTCAACTGCTACCAATATCACGTGAGCATTGCCTACTGAAAGAAACCTAAGATTTTACAGCAACATCTATGAAAGAGATCTGTACAACATTTACTACTAATGGCCTAACTAAAAAACTGGCGAGCACTAAATTAACAGTACCCTCATCTGTTTAGATTTCAAGTATTGATAAAGTTCTTTTCATGTTTGGGAGCAAAATATGTTGCCACATCAACACACACATTCCATAAATTTTTTGCATACAGCACTTTGTGAAGTAAAAAAGACAGTTAAGGAAGCATAAAAATATCCTAAAAATTATCAACATGGCTTGTCGAGAAGAAATTATTAAGTCACTGTGGGCTCTGAACGATATCACGCAGATACTTATCAGACCATATGGAAGGTTTAATGAGTTTGTTGGATACTTAGTCTACACCGCTGTACCAACACTGACATCTAAAGCTGATAAAATTCATCCAATTATTTATAATATCGAAGTGAATGAAGTAACACAAGTTGCAAGAATTATAGACGAGTCAAGAGAGACAGTATTTTATTGTACTGGTAATCTCTTCGATCCAGAGCTACTTTATTTTGTATACAACAAACACAACAATTATATTGGCTCTGTAGGTAAAAACTATGCTACAGAAGCAGTCGGTGGATGTTTAAACCGGAGATTGTTTTACAAAGAGATACCTAATCATCCAAAAAAGCCTGGTAATGTTAAATATTCACTGCTTAGTAGTCAAGTGAACTTGGGTGGTATAGGAAGTTCTGAAATAGGATGTAATATGTGCATCAAGTTCAACGAAGTAAATGTACTTGAAAAACTGATGATATTAGCAACTGGACTAAAAGTTATTTACTGTAGACGCATTTTCCACACCCAGCCATTACCAAGAAACATTTTAAATACCAGAGAAGCTCTGATTTGTCCCTTCACACCAGTTCTTGAAACTGTCAATGAATGTGTACTGAGGGTGGCTTTTCGTGGTGTTAATGCGCAAATATTCATAGAAATTCTAAATTCAGCAACGCACAACGTCGATTTAGTGGTTTGCATCCTAACTGACAACAGTAAAAGGAAGTATTTCACAGATATTTTTGGTAGGGTCCAATTTATATCGGAAGGAATGAAAGGAAATCCTCCCTGTGAAGTTGTCAGCTCTGCAAATGGCCAAGAAATAGGTCGTATTAATAAAACCAGACCACACAGTTTCGCAGAGCCATCTACTGGATGCAAGATTATGGAACATGGAATAATTTGCTTAGGTCCGGATGATCGCAGAAATAAAAGAGAAATTCATCAAATTTTTGTCGCTGGTCAACCAGATCAAATTTTGTGCGAGTTTTCTCAGCACTCCACTCGAGGAAACATTAACATCAACTTTGGTCAGGCTGTTAGTGCAGAGAAAAAAGCACTGCTTATAACAGAAACTGTTTGTTTTCTTGCATTTTATTTTAGAAGCCTCTGGAGTTTTATAAAACCCAGTGTGCGTGGATATCCATTTAAAGTAAACAATAAAAGCAATCATTGAGGCCGAAATAACTACTTACGTTTTTTATTGATGCATCAAACTTAGTAAAGGAAAATAAAATCTCAAATTTTCATATATTGTTGTTTTCATGTAACCTTAAAGGTTTTCACGCAGATTCTTTAATAATTGAAAGTTTAACCAGCACAGGTGGCACAAGCAGATGTTGCTTTGGTTTTGATGATGAGTTAGTTTTAATTTTTAGGCCATCTGCTGATGATTA
Organism: Cryptosula pallasiana; assembly: GCA_945261195.1. Taxonomy (NCBI): domain Eukaryota; kingdom Metazoa; phylum Bryozoa; class Gymnolaemata; order Cheilostomatida; family Cryptosulidae; genus Cryptosula; species Cryptosula pallasiana. The sequence goes on along the minus strand of OX183132.1, from coordinate 43,973,296 downwards.
GATCAAAATTAGAACTCTTTAAGCATGTCATAAACCATTAAAAAAATGCTGCATAATTCGGCAGCTCATGAACTCCCAACACTAATCTTTTGTGGCTTTCACTCTAGCTTTAAAGATGGCGTGAAGTCAACCTAGTAGCACCACTCCATTTTATTAATGCAGCATAAATGAGTAACAGATAGAAACACAGGTGAGTGTTGCAGCTATGGATTTCATTTTTGATTTCATGCCAACATAAGTGGTGAGACATGAGCATTTCAAGCCGCCTTGGTTTTTATTTGGGGTGTGATCCCAGATGTTCACTTGACATCAGAATTTATTGTATGACTTATTAGTGTAAATGAATGAAAACAGCTATGCTATTGTTGCTTTTGTCATTTTTTATCTCTTTTCCTACCATTGGCATGTAAACCTTTTGCTCTCCTGATTTTTTTAGTATCAGATGAGCGAATCAGGTTGCCTATCCTATTTGGTGATTCAATTTAGAATTACTTTCCGGGGCTAACATCCGATTTACAGCCCCTGTTAACAAATCGTTTTTATGCATCTGTATTGCTCAGTTGCAAGTTTCATTGAATTTATTTGTACCCTAAGGTGCCGAAAACTCTCTATATTGCGCACTAGAAAAATAATAATAAAGTTCTAAAGGCGTTTCAAGGAGGAGATTCAAATTTCAGGACTTTTTAGGGAGTTCATCAGTATGCAACAGTAGGGAAAATTAGTATTTGAAAATCTTGCAGGTCCCTAAAATATCAAGAGACATGACAGGTATGGTTCAAAGTTATGAAAAATTCTCAGGTGTGAACCTAAAATACTCCAATGCTCTACATACTAAAACACTCCACATAAATAGTAATATAGGAGCAGATCTCTGTCATGGAGTCTAAGGAGAGGGTTCTCCTGGTTCCAGGTGTACTAAAAGTAGGTACCAATTACCTCGCGAACCTGTGAGATACCTTTTTGTATGCACCAGGTTTTTAGAATGTTCGGTATTTATTGTGTGATACGTTGATTATTTATCTGGTTCTCCTGGTCCCGCTGGTACCTTTTTGTGTGCACCAGGTGTTTTGAATTTTTTGGTGTGTGATATTGAATGTTGATTTAGATTGGGGGATTTGAGTATTGTATAAAAATGAAGCGTTGTATAATTGTATAACTTTATTATATAAGAAACATTATAGATACGTATGGAATACTTCTTTCATAAATTCGAAAGTGTGTACAGAAGACGATAGTTCTTTATCTATTTGCAAGTATTTATACACACGAAGACGAATTTTGTACAAAGAATTTTTAGTCAGATTCAATTGACACAAGTTTTGAAAAATTTCTTTATCCCAAGCAATATTTTACTTTTTTCCAAATAACCATTAATATTTACGGTTTTTACCATTTCAAAATGGTTTCAAAATTATTTTTGATCATAATATGGAAGATTTCTACAGCATCATCTTGTTGAGACATACTCCATTCATACTGAAGTGGTAAAAGTTTTTCCATACAGAGCTCCCATGCTTAGCATGTGTTGTGTGATGAAAAATGTTATGGCTTGGTACGTCACTTGATATACTGCTTTCTGCTGAACAATCGCATTATCTCTTACGTATTTGTGATAAGTTTCTGGAATGAAGTATTTTATATGTAGCGTTTTTGATGACATATTGATCTAAAATAAAAAGATACGTATTAGTAAAGGGTAATGAGTATTGAAGTATTTTTCCTCGCAAAAACCTGAATATATTATAAAGGATTTTCACGCAAAAAATGTTGTTTTTCTCAAGCGAAGAATTTCGTTTTCGTCGCGCTAAAAATCTGTTTTTTCAGAAAAAAATTTTGTTTTATTTGCTCGGAAAAAGCTGCATCAACTTTAGAAAATTGTATATAATACAAAGAGTTTTCGCGCAAAGAATGTTGTTTTGATTTTTGCGCGAAGAATGTGTTTTTCCAGACAAAAAACTCTGTTTTTTAGACAGAAAATGTTTATTTATTCGCCTGAGAAAAAAGGTTTCGCACAAGAAACTGTATATGTTATGAAGGGTTTTTGTGCGAAGAAAGGTGTTTTTTTCAGACAAAAAAATGATGTTTTTTTCAGACAAAAAAAATGATGTTTTTTTCAGACAGAAAATGTTGTTTTATTCGCACAAAAAAAATTTGTTTGCACGACAACTATACTTATTATGAAGGGTTTCCGCACAAGTTTTTCCAGACAAAGATTGTTGCTTTATCCACAAATTTTGATATATACAAAATGTCTTTTATTCGCAAGGAAAATTACATTTTCCACATGGAAACCTTTCGATGGGTTTTCGCGATGGGTTTTCACATTCAAAATGCTGTTGTCCCGTGTTATCAAAGTTCTGATCAAGCTATGTGAATATTGAACTAATATAGTACCACGAGTGTTGCTCAGCTAGTTAGTTAGCAAATGTATAATACCAGCAAAATGCTATTTTTATGATAACACACTGTAGTTACTTTAGCGATGTCTTTGTATGCTTTTAGACGAAAGTCATAGACAATTATATGAATGATGAGTTACCAGAGATAACAAGAGCTGATGATCACTAAAACATTGACATTTGAGTTGAAATTGTCATTTGCATTGCGCATTAGGTTTTAGTTAGTTATTGTAATAAAATACTTTATTCATATTTAAATTAGTTTTGTGGTTAAAAAGGTATTTTTAATTATCAACTCTACGGTATAAAAACTGAATCAATCGGATATTGAAACTGAAAAATCAACTCCAAACATTTTTACAAATCGAAAAATTGTAAAACCTATGTTCTCACGACTCCAACAATTTGGCAACTTTTTACCAATTCACAAAATCTTCAAAATAATGAGATGAGGGAACACGCAATACAAAAATTTATCCTAAAGACTTATCCTAGTTTCAAGTTTTACCCAAGTCAAAGTGGTAGAAGGAACAGATGGAGTTCACATATAAGGAATCGAAGTGCTAAAGATATGATTAAAGTAAATCATTATAATGATATTTTATATGTTATAGCAAATGAAATGAAAGAAAAACTACGAACTGCTTTGGTATTTTATTGTTTACTATGAAAATTATGAAATGAAACTGTTGTGTAATGCTCAAAGTTAATGTTGAGCTCATCTTTTGCAAGGTGCAAATAAGAGTCTCTCTATCTTTCTTTTTCAGCGCACATTCTTTAGTTAGATTTAAAAGACATTAACTAATGAGGCTAGTGTACAGTAGTGTATGACTCTGCTTAAAAATTATTTTTGGACATATAGTAAAACGAATAAAACTACCATCATTGATTATGATACGAATCCATTGAGTTAGTGATTAGGTTTTGGAGCTCTTGCATTGGAAATTCTTCTTTTTCAGTATAATCAAAGTAGTTGAGAAAGTCATGATGGTCTACAGTATCAGTCAGTTTGGAAACTTGACTGAAAACTTGAAGAGCTGTGAGTACAGCAACGTAGTAGAAACTTGTATTTTCTGCAGCTTGCTTTAGTCCTTTGAACAGAATAATTCCACGTCTTTCCGATATGACCGCTGAAGCTCTTTGAGGAGGAATGTACATTTATCCAACCAGCAGCTCTCCATCTACCATGCATATGTAATGAGCTACTCACCAGTCTTGCTTCAACAACTGTCGCATTTTTTTAGCATTCTCGGGTTTTAAAAACTTATGACACTATCTGATGGAAAATTGTACAGGTGAAATAAGCCTTGAATTGTCTCATACTCTTGTCTGGAGATATTTTGAATGCGTTCTTCTACTTTAAACAACATCGATATCCATCCGCAGGGCAACAAAAATGCTTTTCCAGTCTTTCTCTCATTCATGTAGATCAAAACCGTTGGACGGGTTTGCTTAGCTTTATTAGCAAGCATTCCTACCTGGATTCAAAAAGCACTCTTTACTCGAACTGTCTATTTATCCTTTTGATAGTTGTAGATGATGGTGCACTCTGCTTCATCATGAACTTCAACGGTTAAGACCTGCATAACCGTTGGTATTGGTAGATCCCAGATTTCTACTGTTTTTTCAATGTTTTTTCGACAAGCTGGAGACATAGTAATCAACAGAGAGGCACTTTTGAAGGTGAGGGTGGACAGGTTGTTGAATCTTGCATCTTAAAAGGGAACCTTAGTGTTTCAAAGAAGTGTATCGTCGTCAACATCAATCACAACTCTTCTTTTGCAGTTCGAGTCATCATCATTTTCCTTAGTCAAGTTAAAAATAGGTGGTTTGACGCTTGACAACGTAGAACTCTGTTTGAAGACGAATCGCTGATGGGTGATGGGAGTGGAGAAAAACTTGCTGGGAGTCGGACTCTTCAATCATTAACGGACTTTCAGCATTTTGACTATTCTTTTTTGGTTGGATATCGAAGATGGGAGATGATTGTGGAAAAACTTTGCTGGGATTCTGGTTGTTCATTCATCAATTGATTTTTATCGTCTTGACTATTCATTCTGAAAAAGATAAAATAAAAGTGTGAGTTATTGATTATTATTCCTTCGTAAGTTTCTTTGAGTTGAGTGGCTCAGCTAGTAAAAAATAATGATTTATTACTTCTTACCTTAATACAGAAAATCCTCCTAGTAGTTGTAGTAGATGGTGTAGTAGATGCTGTTCCTTCAGTCACTGTTGTTGAAGTGGATGCTTTCTGTGTAAAAGCAATGGTTCTTAAATAACTAAATTTGCACCAATTGACATGAGCTGAAACCAATGGAAAGTCTCGCTCAAAGAGCTTTTTACATTATAATAGAAAGTTGTTAAGTTTGTTCGTTTGCGCGAAAAAATTTATATGACATAAAAAGGCTTTTGCACGAAAGAAAGTTTACTTCTTTGTGCGAAAAATCCGTATATATGACAAATAGAGGTTTTTGTGCGAAAAACAACATTTTTTGCCCGAATAAAACAATGTTTTCTGTCTGGAAAAACTAACTTTTTTGTCCGAAAAACACGCATTCCCAGCGCAAAAAAAAGCAAAATTCTTTGCACGAAAACGTTTTATGATATACGCAGCTTTTTGCACAAAAAAACACAATTTTTCCACCCGAGGATATTTATATGATATAGAGAGGTTTTCGAATGAATGCAACAACATTTTTGGACTGAAAAAATACAATTTTTGCTCAAAGAAACAACATTTTTTGAGCGAGAAAACAACATTTTTTGTGCGAAAACATTTTATGATACATACAGATTTTTCGAAAGGTCAAAACTTTTATTCGTGCGAAAAAATGTGTACATATTATAAAAAAGGTTTCGCGCGAATAAAGCTACATTCTTCTTTGGGAAAAACAACTGCGAAAAACATAATTTATTTTCAAGAAACAACATTCTTTGCGCGAAAACTTTTTATAATATACAGACTTTTCACATGGAAAAAACTTTTATTTGCGCAAACAAATGTGTGTATATTATAAAGAAAGTTTCACCAAAAAAACAACATTCTTCACGCGAAATACAGATTTTTCACATGGAAACAACTTTTATTCACAAGAAAAAATACATATATATTATAAAGAAGGTTTTGCAAAAAAAACAACATTCTCCCCGGGAAAACTATTTATAATATAACCAGATTTTTCACATGGAAAAAGCCTTTATTCGCGCGAACAAATGTGTATATGATATAAAGAAAGTTTCGCGTGAAAAAAAACAACATTCTTTGAGCAAAAACCTTCATGATATTGACAAATTTTTCACATGTTAAAATTTTTTACTCGCCCAAAAAAATGTGAGTATATCACAAAAAAGGTTTCGTGCTAATAGAACAGTTTTTTTTTTGCGCAATAAAGCAACATTCTTCAAGCAAAAACCTGATTATATTGTAAAAAGATTTTCATGTGGAAAATCTGGATATATTATGAAGAGTTTTTTGTGTGGAGAAAAACATTCTTGGCGCAAACTCGCTTTTACATCATATAGCGATTTTTGTGCAAAGACAACTTGTAACAACAAGTCAACCAGTGCAACTTTGACTAGTTAAAAAGCATTGCTTTTACCCAGAAATCATCCGCTTCAGCAACATTTAAAGAAGCATCCTCTACTATATCATCAACTAACTACTGATACTAGAAGTATTCTCAGTGCTAGGAGACTCCTAGCACTAAAGTAAAATTTAATAAATTATTATTATTTACCATCAGTTGGTGATAGTTAACTGGATATGTTGTAAAGTGTCAGATAGTTAACAACTAAATTTGAGTTATTTATTTATGGATGTGCTTGAAAAGCTCAACCTCTTTTAAAAATTAAACACCTTGTTTTATTTGTTTATATTATCACAAACAAGGTTTTTCTTTGTTAGACAACTATGGACAATTTTTCTGAAGCTTTCATTTGCATGAATCCAAATCCAACAGAAAGCGGAGAGAAAAAACACCAAAACAATTGCTAAGAGGAAGTATCCTGTTGCAAAAAAAGCCAGCAGTAAAAAGCACGCTTTTCCTAAATTTATTTTGCCTAAAACAAATTCATTGAGAGCAAGCTAATAAGGCGACACTCTCTAATACGGTTAAAGCTCTAAAAATGGCTAAGTCTATCAAAAGATGGAACGTGAGTGAATTGCAAGAAATTGTTGCTTTTCAAACGAGTGAATTGCAAAAGATTCGAACTTACCAAGCGCTAACAAAACTTCCTGTTCCAACCGTTATGCAGGTTGTTTCTGTGAATTACGATGGTCTAGACTCTGATTACTACAAACCCATCTACTTTGTTAATCCGAATGTGAAATATTTTCAGAGAGTGCTTGGTCCACGTCGAATAATTGAAAAATTCAGTCCTGACAAATATCCATTACCTTGTAACGTTGTGTACTTGGACGAGATAGAAAACCCGAAAAAATAAAAATACTGCTTGCAATGACGTCAAAGGTGTCAGCACAAAACGCCTAACCGTGGATAAGGTTCCTGCTGAAGCTCGACAATTGAGAATGATGACTAAGGATGACCTCAAACGCAGCTTGAACATTGAATATCTCAGTAATTTCAAACAGTGCACAATTTTTCCTTACGTCAACGTTTTTGAAAGATTCGTTCCTCATCAATTTAATGGAAAAGAATCTGTCGTAAATTGCATCCACAATGTCTTGCAAAAAATGGAAAGAGAGAGGTGAGAACACTTCTTTTACCAAACAGATACGCCAAAGAAGCTAGAAAATATGTTCCGGTTGTGATGGTTTACAAAGGGAAAAAAGGAGCGCAATTGCTAATGCATGTAACGATGTCATATTTCTCTCTTCATTCAATCGTACTGATTGGGAATGAAATCCCAATTAGGCAAAATACAATGAGGATATATCAAACTCGGATGTTGAAGCTGATCTTGAAGATTTCCTACATAAGGATTTGGAAAATTTTGAAGCGGGACTCCACGCTGATGATAACTAGCTAACTATTTCTACTATTCATTGTAACATTATCTAAACTGATGCAAATAGTATATTAACCTCTTACATACTCTATGTACAATTGGACTAAAAAATCTTGGTACCAAATCCAACCCCATGTTTATAAATACATGCAATTAGATAAAGAGCGTTCTCCTTCCGTACATGTTTTTGAACTTATGATAAAAGTATTACATGCCTATTTATAACGTTATTATATATAAAGTTATACTGTAATGGCTTTCCCCGCATATGGAGTTGACCGTTACTGGTACTGACAAGGAGGGCTATATTGTCCGCTTTGTTTCTACTGTAATGGTAGAGTAACAGTAGAGTGGCAAAGCTTTGGTGGTTTCTCTTGCGCTAGATATAACCGGATGCTGCTATAGAGCAGGCACAGCTGTGTTCAGGTAACCGGCCTCACAGATATCACAAAGTTGGAGGTAACAATGGTTTATTACTACCAACAAAAACAAACAATGTTTAATTACAATGCACAAAAGTGAATGATTGACACAAAGTATACAATAAAGAACGATAGTAACTGACGGCAAGGGTCGAGTGAATACTCAACATACAACTGATCAAAACAGTTCGCTTGCTACACACTAGTTACTTCTGAGTCCTCTACTGCTCGATGTCTCTCTCTACGATCTGAGCGTCTGTCTACGAACTTTCCAAGAACTGAGCCTCTGGGCAGAATGCAAGAGTATTTATAGGGAACAAGGAATCAGCTGATAATATATGCATATAATTGGTTGAAAATAATACCCCCAGCGAGGCATAAAAAGCAATCATAAGCTGGCACACTAACACTAAATAATAAGTTATAAATAACTACATGTTAGTCAGAGCACTAGTGGAGGGAAATCCTTCCTTAGGCTTGGCTTAGGTGAGCGGCAGGTGAGCTGTATGTTGGTGTGTAGCCAAGTGTAGTCATCTAGTGGGTATTCTTTATGTAGAAGAGAGATAATAATAGCACCGGCAGAAAATAAGGGAGCTACACTGTGCAAATTTATTACACAGGTCGCTTCAATGATCAAGCACTTCCGTACTGATAGTGAAACAACCACAGGGTGGCCATATAAATAGGAGGCCAGGGATAAATATGGGAGTATAAAAGTATGAGTATATACAGGGGACTCTCAGAGAGACTGTCAACTACAAAACCTGTAGTCCGGAAGGTACAAACAAAGTATGTCCTGAGGCACAAGACCATGTGCGGAGAATAAATATAGTTAAAACCTGCCAACCGGCAGTGGAGGGGATAAACTGGAAGTGGTTGAAGAGTCAACCGACACATTAGTGTGGTGTCACGGGAAAGAAGAGAGGCATGCCGTGCTCTAAAACAGGCAGCCACATAGAGTCTGTTGAATATCTTTCAGGCGGGCGATATTCATCTTTAGCAACTCTGCTCTGGTTCTCAGTCTCTCGACTTCAGCCTCGGTAAGGGTTCCAGTTAGTACTTTTGCTTTCAGTTTTTCTAACTCGTTCTCAAACTCCGTGATGCCTCCACCTATAGGCAACGCCCAGCGGGCTTGGTACTCTAAGAAGCGTATAGGCTGGCTAACCTCTGGAGCAGGTTCTACTGGAGGTACAGGAGCGACCAAAGGGGGAACATCTCTCACCACGCATGGGGGTGTAAAGACAGGGGGAGAAGGAGACGCAACCATGTCCTCAGAGCCAGGAGTGACTTTGGTGCAGGGCTTCCTACGTACCTTTCTTTTTGGAATCCGGTAGCTGGCCAAGGAAATTGACATCAGCAGTGTAATGCTGGACTGCCATTGAGAAGGTTCTGGTTGCGTAGGATCTGGAGGTAAAGGTTCCGTCTCCACAGGGGTAGAGGGAACAGAAGGGATAATGGTACCTGTCTGGGTGGGTTTGCTGGACCCAAATTCCTCAGAGGGCGACCAGTGCTGGTACCTGCGGACAGCTGGAAAGCTCTCACCATCGACGGGATAAATATATCCCATCCGTTGGTAGTGATCTGTGTCGTCTGGTCCTGAGCCCCGTTTCTTTTGATGGCCATAAACACTCTTACGGGAGCTGGAAGAGTAACGGCACTTACAGAAGTATTTGACAAAGTGCTGGTGGACGTGGACCAAAAGTTGGCGCATGTTCTTAGCCTGGTAATGGCACATCTGGCAGGTACTACGCCTAGCTTTCTTGAGTTGCTTCTGTATCGCTTTCGCCGTGGAAGGAGCTATCCACTGTAGTAGCCGACGGGCAATGGGCGGCTTCTTTCCAGATGCATGAGGAGCAGTAACTTCCTTCGAAACAGTGGGGGAAACAGGTGGTGGCATACCAACATCTATCAACAGCACCACGGGAAAAGTAGCAGGGGGGGAAGAGCTAACCTCAACTGCAGAGGAGGCAACGCGTGCCGTTGGAACAGACACAGAAGCAGTCTCAACCTTACGCCCGGTAGGTATGACATCTCCCAAGAGCACTTGTTTGGCTGGCTTTAGGCTCACTGTCCTAATTCTCATTTGGGAATGGTCTGGTTTGGCAAGGGAAGAGCTGGTGGCCACGGCAGTCAAAAAGATGTCCTGTCCAGAGGGACCAATCAGAAGGAAAGCTCCCATTCATTTGCTTGGGACGATCTTTCCCAGCGATTGGATCCGTTCACGCGTAACAGTGTGGGGCATACGGGTAGGGCTATCTGCCTTCACTACGAGAGTCACCATAATGTGACTAGGCTTCGTATTGGAGGGTGTAGTGGTGGGAAGAGGGCCCTATACAGGGGAGGGTACAAAAAAGACTTGCTGTGAAGTAGGTGTACCACGAAGGGGGGACACGGCAGCAGAGACAGGAAGGGGAGGGAACTTTGTATCCAACTGGCGGGAAGGGGAGGAATGCCTCAAAGCTAGAGGATCTCTGGTAGAGCTGTGCTTCTGAATCCAGCTATCCAGTTGGTGGTCAGAAGGAGGGAGTGACAGTCTACTATTGCCTGAACGTCTAGGCTGTACCGACAGAGAAACCTTCTCTGTAGGTGGAGATTGTCGACGGTGGTGACGAGCGGGATTCTTCTCTGGTAGATGTTCTGCAGCATCATTGATTTCCATCTAAAATCCTTCTTCTTCTTTTAACTGAAGAACAGTGTCTTCGACAGGTGAAGTATCCTGAGAGTAATACATGGTGAAGTTAAAGCAGTTTTGGATAAAGTCAGCAGCGGGGAAAACACGTCATGTGGCTTTGGAAAGTTGCGTAGCAATGGCGGTTCCCGCACTCAGCAGGCATTTTCCTTGACTCATGTTTGGTTGACGAACAGGCGGGGGCGGATGCCTCACAATGAGCTGGTTGACGGGCGCTGTATTCAAGCGCCCGTTACTCTAGACTGAAAGTGGATATGAACTCAATACTTTTCTACTATGTTTGCTAGACTGTTTTCTCTTGAACAGTGTCCAGTACGGGGGGGGGGGGAGGGGGGTTGCTACATCCCAGCCAGGTTTAATATACTTCTGGTTGGGTACCAATCGTTTTGGTAATTTTCTGTCTCTGGATAATTTCTTGACTGAACTTCTGTCCAATTCATCGACTTTGATAGCTGGATGATTTTCTTTCCAAGGAGTTAAAGCTTGTCCGGTGGTTGTGCGAGATTCTATGCCTTCTGCTATAGACCAGTTTGCGGGAGTATCAGTGAAAACTGGATTAGGAGAGTTCCTTTTCATTTTAAACAATTTATTACATACTGTCTGTTGATCCACACCTTTTGTTGTTGTAGCTGACTGACTATAACGCGTGGGCCGGTCAATGCTTCCATCTGGTTTCTGTACTAGTTAGTCAGCTGGCTGGCTTTCACTGTGACTAGGCACTGGGTTTATCTCCACTTATTGTTGGGACAACTCCCTCACACTTCGGTTATTCTTGGCTAAATTACTTGGTCGATCTTCCTCAAACTTGTTGTGAGTGGCTGGGGGGTTGGTAGGTAGTGGTTCTCCTGGCCGCTCAAACTTGGACTCTCGCTTGTACTCTTTGGCCGCTCCTATCTTGGTCATTGCAGGCTAAATACTCTGCCTAGTCACCCAGGGGGTTTTTTTTTAATGAAACCAATTTTCATTCTTTTTTTCTGCAACCATCCGAGAACCTCGATCATACACTGCAGAAGGTTGAAGAGGTCAGATGCAGGAATGCTGATGCCTTGGAGGCGGCACAACGTGTGGCTTCCACTTGAAGTCGGTTGGTGACTATTTGGCTGGCCAGCGGGGAAGTAACTCTGCGCGCTGACCTGGTGCAAGTGAGGGGTGTCTCCATTGATGCGTAGCTGTTCAATGTGGGAGATCCTATCGTTATTCACCAGTCGGCTGCCTTCCTTGTCTGCACATTGCATTTCACGTCCTGAGATTACGTTGGCATGTTCACCAAACTTCAAACGGCAGTCATGGTCAGTGAAGAAGTGCATCCCCAATGTAGCATCCCCGCTTATATGGCTAACTACAAACATGGCCGCTGTCCTTGTCTTTCAGCTGTAGCGCTGCCTTCAATGTCGCGTAGAAGGGAATTTGCGTCAAGTCCGCCATGATTCCATATAACTCACTCTCCTTTTTTTTTCTTCACTGTCTGGGGCAAGCGGTTGAACACAAGTGTTTTAATAAAAGGTTCGTGGTGCAGCCGGTGTCAACGAGGACCGTTACTGGCTGGTTCTCTAACCTATGGGTGAGGAAGTGACTCGCTCCGTAGGGCCTCTCTACTTTCTAGTCAGGTATATGGGTGGGCTGTACTTCAGTAGCATAGGAAGGAGGGGGCAGCACTCTGACTGGTGAGTGTGTGGCACGCTCCATCGGTTGTGTAACTGGTACAGCTACCGCTTGCTGAGCGAGAGCGGCTGGAGCTTCAGGGGGTCAGTAAGTTGTACCGGTGGTAAATCCCGCAGGGATGGTATGATTAGTTTGTTCTGCACATTTCTCTCTCTCTTTATCGGTAGGGTTACTTGGCCGTTACTTGTAGGGAGTAGTTGCCCACCAGGAGGTGGTGGCTTACTTCTTCTATGGTCTCCCTGGGAGCCGGCAGAAGAGGTAGGCAGCTTGGCATGACCTGTTTCAGCCCGCTTCAATTCTCTGCGCTGGGTCTCTCTATCTAAGGAGAGTAATGGTGCAGGGTTGCGTCTCTCTAGCTTCTTCATTTAACTTTTCCACCTTTTTTGCCTTATCCCAGGTAGCCGATGTGGTAGCTACCTCCGGCAGTTCTCGTTTTCCGTCACTGGAATCTCTCTGGGTGTGGCGACTGCTGGCTGTTTGGACGGACAAAACATACTATAGTGTCCAGGCTGTCCACAGCTCTAATACTGTGGGGGTGATGACCGGGTTGTTCCAAGGGACAGCCACTCATTGACAGTGGTGGTAGGTGTCGCAGGAGGAGGGTGGTACACCGTATGAGGAGCCCGCACAGGAGGTCGAGGAGCAGGCTGTATTCTAGGATGAGGTGTATGCACTGTCTGTTGCCACTGTCTTAACTGTTGCATCTCAGTGGCCATCTCCTGTACTGTCTGAAGCAACCGTGTTATGGTATCTTTGTACACTGGTGCCGGCTGAGGAGCAGAGTGATGGTGACTTGCAATTGGGTAAGTGTGATCCAGCTCTGTATAAGTTGGTGTTATTACGGCCGCTGTCTGTGAATGACGGTAGTGGGTCGTGAAAGTATGATGTTATTCTTCGTCATATCTTTCGTCATCATGTTCTTCCATTATGCGCACTCTGGGTGGCTTGTTGTCTGTGAAGGCTCTTATCCAGAGAAATTCACCTCCAGCACAAACAGCTTCCTCTAGGCTTCTGGGATTGACTGCCAACAAATGTCGTTGCAGATACGGGTGGGGCAGGGTGGTGGCAAATGTCTCTAACACTAGACGTTCCACATGTCCATTTGGCAAGTCTTCATAAGCAACATTTTCTAATCTTTCAACGTCATTGGCATGCTCCTGAAAGGAAGTCTTTAGAGCTTTCTTCAGTTGGGCAATGTTCTGTAGGGCCTCAGGGCATGTCAGGCCAAAACGAGCATGGAATGCGGTGAACACAGCTCTAAGGTTGCTAGGCTTGCCACACTCTAAGGTATCTTCTCGGAGCGCTTCTCTCACATGTAGCAAGGAGGCATTATCGTCCCAACCATATGCTTCAGCAACTTCTAGGAACCGACCAATGAAATATTCTACGTCACCCTGTCCATTGAATTTAGGTGGTTTGAAGACTGGCGCAGGTGAGCGGGGGTGGAGCACTTCTCTAACAGTTTCAGCTAGTCTGTCTAAAGCCGCTGCTACTGCGGTGCCGGCTGGCAATCACCCTGTACTTCTGGCTCTATGTGCAGCCATACGCGGAAACTCCTTCTCTCGGTGAGGCTCTCTGTATATATCTAATCGTCTCTTTCTTCAGCAGGATAGGTAAATTAGTTGTTCTGTACTGCAGGGTGAGGTACAGTGGAACATCTACTCCTCTTCTGTGCTTCTTTCTTCAGTTGGATAGGTGGTTTGACCGTACTATACTGGGAGGTGAGGTGGGACGTCATGTCTGCTCTTCCTCTATATAGTGTAATAGGGCCGCACTCACTCCACGCTGTAGGAGGATGCTGGTGAAAAGGGGAAAACAGTATCCGTGGGGTGGTAGGGGGTGATCTACTGGATGCTGAGATAAGGAGGTGGCACCAATACTCAGGGCAAAGAAGGAGTAGTTCATGAGTTTGGCCATTAGCTTTATGTCTTGTAGTACTGGGGTAAGAACAAGAACAATCCCAAAGCTGCCACCAATGTAATGGTTTTCCCCGCATATGGAGTGGACCGTTACTGGTACTTACAAGAAGAGCTATATTGTTCGGTTTTGTTTCTTCTGTAATGGTAGCATAGGAGTAGAGTGGCAAAGCTTTGGTGGTTTATCTTGTGCTAGATATAACCGGATGCTGCTATAGAGCAGGCACAACTGTGCTCAGGTAACCGGCTTCACAGATATCACAGAGTTGGAAATAACAATGGTTTATTACTACCAACAAAAACAAACAATGTTTAATTACAATGCACAAAAGTGAATGATTGACACAAAGTATACGATAAAGAACGGTAGTAACTAACGGCAAGGGACGAGTGAATACTCAACATATAACTGGTCAAAACAGTTTGCTTGCTACACACTAGTTACTTTTGAGTCCTCTACTGCTCAATGTCTCTCTCTACGATCTGAGCATCTGTGAATGAACTGTCCACTGAGCCTCTGGGCAAAATGCAAGAGTATTTATAGGGAACAAGGAATCAGCTGATAATATATGCATATAATTGGTTGAAACTAATACCCCCAGCGAGGCATAAAAAGCAATCATAAGCTAGCACACTAACACTAAATAATAAGTTACAAATAACTACATCTTAGTCAGAGCACTAGTGGTGGGAAATCCTTCCTTAGGCTTGGCTTAGGTGAGCGGCGGTTCAGCTGTGCTTTGGTGTGTAGCCAAGCGTAGTCATCTAGTGGGTATTCTTTATGTAGAAGAGATATAATAATAGCACCAGCTGAAGATAAGGGAGCTACACTGTGCAAATCTATTACAATACAATACTCAAACCCCCCAATCTAAATCATCATACAAAATCACATATCAAAACATTCACAGCACCTGGTGCACACAAAAAGTTACCAGCAGGGACCGTGAGAACCCGTTAAATAATCAACATTCCACACAATAAATACCAAGCATTCTAAACACCTGGGGCACAGAAAAAGTACCAGAAGGGACCAGGACAACCCGATAACTAATCAACATACCACACAATAAGTAGCAAACGTTCTAAGCACCTGGTGCACACAAAAAGGTACCTCACAGGTTCTCTTGGTAACTGATGCCTACTTTAAGTGCACCTTGAAACAGGAGAACCTTATCCTTAAACTCCATGACAGATATTTGCTCTTATATTACTACCCACACACTAACAAGTATGTTTAAGCCCAAAAAGCTTTTGCAGCACCTAACTTGTTTCCCTCCAACTCCAAAAGCTTTGCGCTGTGGTTAGCTCAAGTTTAATGGCATTACATTATGTGTGTTGGATAATTTAACAAAATCTGAGCACACTTCAGTGAAAACCCCTTTGAGCTATCCTCTTCTACATTTCATTGTGAACAAACTTGGCAGATGAATGCTGCAATAAAACTAGCCTTCGCTTCAACATTGCCCACTTTTGAGAGTTCCTTCTCAATTTTTTCTTCAATTTTTGTTTTGAAACGCCATATAACACCAAAATAAACCAGTCCTTCGTGTTTGTTTTTTCAACTGTCAGACAAAAATTTTTATAGCCCAAGATTAAAGATTGGAACATCGTGTTGTTACATCCATCCATTCTGAAGACAGCCTCGTGTGCAGGGAATCCCAATATAACTACCGTAATGGAGTAAATTGCATTCACACAACTATCAGTTGAAACATCAACAAAAGCAACCAACAGCAGTGAACCAATTAGGGTTTAAACCATAGATTAATTAGAAAGTAATACCAATGTCCAAAAGTGTTATGAAAAAAGTCACCAATATACCAATTTCAACTCGACTATCTTAATGGAAGAATTAAATTTTTTTCAAAATAATGTTTCTGAAATATTACTTGTTGTACAAAAAATACTTTTGCCTTTGAATACATATTTCTATGTTACTAAAAAAAACATGGCTGTACAACAAACAAAGAGTGTGGAGACATGAGATGGCACTGAGGATCATTAGAAGTGAAAGTCAAGGTAATCCGTGTAATCTTGAGGAAGGCAGCGTCTATAGAAGAGATCTGTACAATATTTACTACTAATGGCCTAACTAAAAAACTGACGAGCACTAAATTAACAGTACCCTCATCTGTTTAGATTTCAAGTATTGCTAAGCTTCTTTTCATGTTTTGGAGCGAGTATGTAGCTACAACAATTCAATCATTCCACAAATTTTTTGCATACAGCATTTCGTGAAGTAAAATAAAAGTTAAAGAAGCAAAAAAATCTCATAAAAGTCATCAGCATGAACTGCAGAGAAAAAATTATTGAGTCTTTGAGCGCTCTGAACGATGTCACTCAGATTCTTATCCGACCGTATGGAAGGTTTAATGAGTTTGTTGGATACTTAGTCTACACTGCTGTACCAACACTGACATCTAAAGCTGATAGAACTCATCCAATTATTTATAACATTGAAGTAAATGAAGTAACAGAAGTTGCAAGAATTAGAGACGAGTCAAGAGAGACAGTATTTTATTGTACGGGTAATCTTTTTGACCCAATGCGAAAATTTGTTGTATACGACAAGCACAACAATCATATTGGTTCCATACGTAAAAACTACGCAACAGAAGCAATTAACAGAGGTTTCACCAGGAGATTGTTCTACAAAGAAGTACCTAGTGATCCAGAAAAGCCTGTTAATGTTAAATATTCACTGCTTAATAATCAAGTGAACTTGGGTGGCATAGCGAGTTCCGAAATAGGATGTAATATGTCTATCAAGTTCAAGGACGTAAATGTGTTCGAAAAACTGATAATTTTAGGAATTGGACTGAAACTCATCTACCATAAACGCCTTTTTCACACCCACCCATTGCCAACAAACATTTTAAACACCAGAGAAGCTCTGATTTGTCCATCAAAACCGGTACTTGAAACTCTCAATGAGTGTATACTGAGGGTGGCTTTTCGTGGCGTTAATGCACAAATGTTTGTAGAAATTCTAAATTCAGCAACACACAATATTGATTTGGTTGTTTGCATCCTAGCGGACGGAAGCGAAAAGAAATATTTCACAGATATTTTTGGTAGGGTCCAATTTATATCAGAAGGAATGAAAGGAAACCCTCCCTGTGAAGTTGTCAGCTCCGTAAATGGCCAAGAGATAGGTCGTATTAATCAAACCCGACCACACAGTTTTGCAGAGCCATCTACTGGATGCAAGATTATGGAACATGGAATAATTTTCTTAGGTCCGGACGATTCGAGAAATAAAAAAGAAATTCATCAAATTTTTGTTGCCGGTCACCCAGACCAGGTTTTGTGCAAGTTTTCTCAGCACTATACTCAAGGAAACATTTACATCAACTTTGGTCAGGCTGTTAGTGCGGAAAGAAAAATTTTGATTATAACTGAAACTGTTTGTTTTCTCAAATTTTATTTTAAAAGCCTCTGGAGTTTTATAAAGCCCAGTGTGCATGGATATCCATTTAAAAGTGAACAATAAAAGCAGTCATTGAGATCAAAACAACTGCTTAAACCTTACATTGATGTATCGAGTTTATTAAAATAACAAAATTGTGAAAAATTTTATATATTGCGGTACTTTTTTGTAACTTTCATAGTTTTCACATAGATTATTCAGGGTTTGAAGTTGTTGGCCAGCGCAGTTGGCACTGGTTTTAATTTGTAGGCCATTTGCTGGGGATTAGATCAAAATGGTAAATTTTTAAGCATGTAATAAGCCGTCATTAGTATACTGTGAAATTTGGCACTTCCGAACTTTCAACCATCCAAATATTTTTCTATTTTCACTCTAACGTTAAAGACTGTGTGAAGTCAGTCTAGTACTGACATTCCATTGCACAAGTGCAACATAAATGGATAACACATAGCAGTGATAGAAACACAAGTGATTGTTGCAGCTATGGATGCCTTTTTATTTTTCATGCCCCCACCTTTCACTCATCATGAAATTCCTTTGCATCTTCTAAATTTGGTTTGATATTCCATGACGACCAATATTACAGACACCCATAGACATAGACATAGACACCCATAGACATATCCTTAGTAAGTCTGTTAGTGTCATTATATAATCTAAAGTGGATACTTTATACTAGCTAATCGATAGACTCTATCTCAACCCATTCAACGCTTACCTCAACCTGCTGTCATTGCATACTCTGGGTGACCTCGAACCAAGAGTGTAGCCATAGTAAGCTCGTTGCCTAATGCCTGCAGTAGTTGAATGTCATGGACCCTCGCATTATTATTAAGAAGTAGAGAACAACAGGATTACAAGCTAGCCAGTTTCATGTAAGCAAAACTCTCTCTACCACTACAGACTAGTTCTGCTTCTAGAGTGGAAACTCGTCCTGCTATCTGATTGGCCCATGATGCAGAGCTAGTTGGAAATGTTCCTGAAAAGGGGCAACTGTAAAGTAAAATACTTTTTAGTACAATGAAAAAGTGCTTTGTGGGTTTATGTTGCTCATGTGTTTTAATCGGCACTGTTATTTGGATTTGGTTATAAATCTCTTTCATCGTTAGAGGAGAAGTATTGAGGAAGAAAAATCTATGGTTGTGCGAAACATATTTTTGCATATGCTGTAATAGCTGAGACCTTTTAAACTGTCTAAATACTTGCAAAGGTATACAATTTTTGTACACCTTCTGCTTGCATTGTAAAATAGCTTTCAAGTGTTATTTATTGTAGTAACTTTGCTTTTTTCTTTTCTATGATAATAATAATGGTTTACTTATTGCTGGGAGTTCATTACACTGACTAAAGCAAGTTTAATCAAATAAATGAAGAAAAAATTTTTCATGATCAAACTCACTTTCATTTAAAAAAAAATCAATCAAAATTGTTTAAAACTTTTAAAAGATATTACTCTGACACATTATTGAAAAAAAAATTATGGCAATGTGCACAGCAATAACTTAGATAAATAGATGATACTAGTTTATATACTTTAAAAATTTGTAAGAGCTTATAAACAATGTAAGGGCCGCTTTTTTGTTTCTTTTTGTTAATGATGACGGCCTTTGCAAGCCTTTTTAAGTTTCAAAATGTTTCAGCTAGTTTTACAACAATTCAAACCATTCCACAATGGTTTGAAAATAATTCAAAATGCTTGTAAATGCTAATATATTTTGTACTCTGTCAAACCAGCTAAATCATTTAACAGCAGTGTGGATTATTTACCAAGTTAGCCTGTGTAATTTGTCATCTTTCAGTTACTAATATAATAAGAGCCCATTACATTTTCTCTACATATAGGTAATATAGCACTTGGTCTACGACCATTGCATGCAAAACCACTGTGTGTTGAGCGGGGACAGCTTTTTGCTTGTGAGTGACGGAGTCATAACATCGACCCATCATATGCAGATAGCTTGGAGTAAAAACTTAGTTGATAAATTGAAATTTCAAAGTGGGCCAAAAACTTCAATTTTTTTCGAAATCAATTAGGCTTTAATTAGAGTCACTGCTTCTAAGATCCAAAGTTTGGTGACTCGATATAACAGGCAAACTTTATTGGTGAGCATTTTCTATGAGGTCAAGGGTTGTTCTTTTGTACTTGTTCCATGTTATTGGTTGCTATTCTCAGTAAGGTAATAGCCTACTAGACTATTTCTAGTACTAACAATAACGGTCAACTCAAGAATGCAACAGTGCTCTAATGCACAGAACGGGGTGTTTTAATATGACTGGAAGATAATGTAAAAAGCGGCCATATTGGTGGAAAGAGAACAGGAAACCGCTGCCACTTTTCTATATAGTTCTCACTGCCTCGAAGTTGTGTAATTTATTTGCAAGTTGATTTATCTCACCATTTCTTCTATTATGGTACAGGGAAACCTTTCACACTTTTGGCCACTCAAAATTTTTAATATCGCCTTGCTGTGTGCCTATTAGTTGATAAAAAGTTGGATATTGGCTGCTAAAAGTGGTGTTTCACAGAGCTTATTGTCATATTGAGCAAGTGCAAATAATAAGTTTTTTTTTAATTACAATTTGGTACATAATATCATTCAGTGCTCTCAATCACGTTTTGTTTTAAATATTTCAAAACTAACATAATGCAATAGAAATTGTTTCATTATAGAATATATATAATGTGGTTCTAATTATGATTATATAATAATATAATAATAATAATAATAATAATAAGGCTCAGTGGCACAAGCTAGTAACAAGTATAAAATGTTGCCAATTTTTGCAATATGGTACAGAGACAGTCTACATATCCCAGGCTTTCATTTGGTGCCCTGAAAAAATTCATAGTATTCATAGCTACCAAGGTAAGTTGTATACAATATTGGCTAGTTTACATTTTGTTTCATACCAGGTATCTGGTAGCAATCACCAAAATGGTGACTATGCATAGTCTCGATTCATTCTCCGTGTTAAAGCTCTCTAGTCTAGGTAAGTCAATATCCTACTAGGCTGGGCTTGTACTAGTACAAGTACTACTGACATCGACAATCGATTAAAAAAAGCGCTGGATTATTTTTTCAGAAACTTAAGAAACTTGTCTTTGTTCTGACGTTGATTCATTTATAAAACAGTTTTTAGCCTCACAATACTTTGTGTTTGTGCGACATAAAACAAGTAGTTGGGTGCTGGGATGACATCTGTTGGTCCTGAAGTCCTGAGAAATCTTTGAGACTTCTTAATTTTCTTCAATTGACTGTTATATAAACCTAATTTAATTCAATTGTTTAATAATAACGAAAAATGTTAAATAGTAGTTTGATAAACATGAAACTTTAATTGTTTTAAAATTTAAACTAAATATGGGAAGAAATTACAAAAATTCTAAAAAGTAAATCCTCAGGATTTTCTCAAGAAGTCCCAGAAAAATTCAAGACCTATAGACGTCATCCCAACATCAATCTTTGAACCTGGTCAACATTTTTCTCTAATTTCATTGTCAACAAATTTTCATAGTTACATTTGAATAGTTTAGTGGCTAATACTGAATGATGTTAAGTTATACTTTAATCTATATGGTTTTCAGTGTTAGTATGAACATTTGTGGTATGCATGTTACAGAGCTAATAAGATAATCCTGGGTTGAAAACTGAGAGTATTGATTGACTGAAAAGGCTAAGCTGAAAGTGTTCACAGAAAAAAAAAACTGTGATACATTGGTACCGTTCTCATGACCATAATCAAAAGATTGGCAGCAAACAATGAGTGAAATCATCTATTCTCTATCATGGGCATACAGCTACTATTCGAATATAACACAAGAATGAGACATGGAAATATAATTTATAATATTGATTGCACTCCAACATGCGTTCTGAAGCAAATAATTGGAAACCTTCAGTCTTGTAGCAAAAAAGAGTTTAATTTGTTCCACCAATTTGGTCCTGAAAACAACCGGGCTTGCATCACTACTAACGGTAGTACTAGTGGAGCAGTTCAGCCTTCCTATCCCTTCTGGAGTTAATGTCAGAGATATACATCCTGTCCCTCTCTCCTGTTTAGGCTTCCGTTGGCACATGCTCTCTGGCTTTCATGTCATGGCTCATATGTTTGTTGACTCTCATTTAGACTGTTGTTTTACTGGATGCTTGATGGTTGATATTTTTTTATAGGTTTTATATGTTAACCATCGCTAATGCGCATTAGTTTTTTGTTTTGTTGGTTTATACAGTTGCCTCTTTCTAGCTTGAACAATTTTATTTGTAATCGAAAATGTATATAACAGCTGGTATATAACTGTTTATAATTGGTAAACTTTATATTTAATCTTGTCACGGAATTCAACGAGTCAGCTCTAGTGTTTGAATAAAGTTTTATTTGTAACTTTAGAAGAGAGTTTTGTTTCCAGAGAAGTGCATTGATTTCATACTCTCATGGTTTAGTAAACATATCTAGCCTTATGTAAATGCAGAAACAAAACACTAACATAAACAAGACAGGCAATCAATTAAAAAGCTTAGCAGTCTTGCATAACATTAATATATTAATTTTACAGAGTTGTTGAGAAAATTTCAAGCACCAGCATGATATATCATCAACATCGATGTCTGCTTTAAAAGCATAATAAGAGTTTAGAATAATATCAACAGGCCTGTTTTCGGTCCTTCAACTATCTACCGGGCCTGCTTTCGGTCCACCTGCAGACTATCAACTGGGCCTGTTTTAGGTCCATTCGCAGTCTACTAACTGGGCCCTATTTTGGTCCTGTTAGAGAATCGGCATAATTTTACTTCAACACTAACACCCATCCCTGGGCATCTGATGCATTTACGCTTGTTGCTATAAGGGATCCACTCTGGAAGCTTTCTATCACCCTTTGAGGAGAAGATTCTTCGGTAATGAGGTGGCATGGTATGGTGCCTTCCACTTGTGGGGGCAGTTGGATGTACTGCCGAACTTTTACCTTTGATACAAGGTTCCTCCCTTGGTGGTCTGTGTGTGGTAGGTCTTTACTCTGCATGATCAGGACTGATCAGTCAAACCCGGTCTGGCACTCCTGGCCAGCTAAGAAGGGCATTTTGAAGATCACATCGTCAATTATTTTGTTGATGACCAAGGTTTCTTTCTGTTTTAGGTGCTGCATCCTCCTTGTTGACATAAGTAGCCCATAAATGGAAGTCTGATTCCATCTGCCATAATGCCATCGGAGTCATAGTTTTGTATATCCTATTGGAGGTGGACTGGGAGACAATCAAAAAAGCTTTTAGCCAAAGGGTTGGTATTGCAACTAGTAATTATGAGGTAGGTCACCGCCTCATTCCATACCTGACCAGGTAAATAGAAGCTGGAGTGACATGGCCGTTCAACTTGGTTCATCTGGGTGGTGACAGGTTTGGGTGTTGTCTTCAGAGTCCCAGTGATGTAGGCGTTTGCATTTGCTAATCATCTTTCCTGGGCCAATGCTGTGCCTGCTGCTGTTGAGCCCGGATTACTTTCCATTTTCATAGTATTCAAGTCAGACAGACTCGAGATTTGTGTAGTGTGATTGCAGTACCCCACAGAAATTTCTGAGGATGAGCCATGCAGTGTGCTGTCTTCCACCCACTGGAGGATGTAGTTGTATTTCCCTCTAATCTCCTGGTTTGTGGTTCCCTTTATGCAGCCAGTAGATTTTTCTACTGCTGCAAGTTTCCATGTTTGCAGGGTCATGCGGTAGTTCAGCATTCTCGTCAAGTTTGGCTGACTTGTTGGCACCCCCAGCATCTTTTGTCCGCCTTAAGGCCAGTAACCTCCGTGTTCAAGCCTTCTACCGTGTGGAGTAAGCCAGTGAGGGAGCCGTCTACTTCCTGGCACTGAACATCTTGCATCTGTTAGGGTGTTGATTTTAAGGGATTGGCCGTCACTGTCCATTTGTGGGGTCCTCCCGCTGGTTGTTGCCGGATTTGCAAAGACTTGTTGCTTACTCATATGGCTTCCTCGAGAGCCTGTGGTCAGACTGTTAATAAGTGCCATTGTAGGTAGGCAAGTCCAGCATAGTATGGAATCTTTGCGGGGTCAGCTCCTCTTTTTTTTATTCAGGAGGTTGTCGTGTGCTGCCCAATGATGCATTCTAATGTGAGGTCATGGTCCCTTAAACTCTTTCTGGTTAGCCTTTGGTAGCTTAGTAGTCTTGCCTGAGCCTCCGAGTGGGTTATGCCAAAGGTTGCTTTTAGTGTTTCTATGACAACTTACTGGATGTCTCCCCGTTCACACTGCTCAACTTGCTATGAGAGCTTGGCAAACATGAATTACAGCATCCTTCGGTTGCCATCTGTTGGCTTCAGCCACCTCTTAAAACCATCTTAACAAATAGTGGACATCTCAACTGCCGACAAAGTTGAGGATCCTAAGTTGATCCCACTAACACTGGGATGTGCCAGATATCTAAATTTGATGATTACAGAAAACTATGGCAGAAATTTAATGCACTTAACTTACTTAACATGCTGAAAGACTTTGAGAAACCAATAACTATACTTAAAATCACCTTACTTAAACTCGGTGTGGAAAAAAACATCTCAAGCCATTTAAATGAGTAAAGAATTTGTTTCTTCACTTTTTTAAAGCCATACTGAGAGTTTGTAATAGTGTTATTAGGTTTGAGGTGATTATGAATTAGAAAATTTAGAACCTGTTCATAAAAATTACAAAACATAGTGATATGGATATCGGATGATTTTGTCTCACTCTTTGCTGCCTCTACTCTTGAATTTAGGGCATGGATTTTTTTCGAGGTGATTGACATACTAATGTTTTCAGTGTAAGATTTGTCAAAAAAATGTGTTCTTTCTTTCATGAGGTGTGTGGGATTCGACTAAGGCATTATATTGTATTTACATGAGCACTTTTTTAATATTACAAAACTATAACTCCTACACTTTTATAAAAGTTAAAATGCCTTCGATCAAAAGTTGCACTATCCATTTTCATGCTAAAAGGTCTCGGACACCAGCAACATTGGGAGCTGTTTTAATGGATCAATTAAGAACCCTATTAGTATCTTATGAGTTTATTGAAACTTTGCTTTTGTCTAAAATTCTATTTGTGTTGCTGTTGGAATTTGTATTTCTGCCACAAGCTTGCTCCCATTTCTTCCTAGTAATTAGGACTGCCCTCAACGTGACCCTTGCTGTACAGCTTTACAACCCATATTGCATTACTTCTAGAAGAGAGGCAGCGCATGGTTGGTAAGATTTGCCTCGTACAATTGAAAAGTTGCTCACTACTGCACAGCATGACAAACTAACGACTCAGAATAACTAGTCAAAGTTCAATTGTAAGAAAATTGAACTGAATTGAATCATTTCTCCAGGGAGGTAATCGCTTAGAGATGTGTATAGCAGTAGAAAAAAGTAGATAAGAGTGTTAAGCACTAAAATAGTTTATATTGGTTGGCTTACAGAAAGATGTTGACCTACAAACATCATAACCAATTATATGTACAGAAAGAGGTATTAGCCAATACAGTAATCCATGCATGGCAAATTATTCTATAGTGGACAATTTTCAATATACAAAGTGCCTGATGGCACAGGTAGAAAATTATGTTATGGTTCTCGACCTTTAGTTAGGTTATGAGAATGGTAAGGTCCTGGGTACGTCATTTGATGGTGGCTTAGGCTATATTGGAACCTCTGGCTACAGTGGCCATCTTTCTCCCAACCTGATATGGTACTTCAAGGCTGGTAGAGAGTATTGGGGGGTTGGTAGACGTCTAGTAAAGGTTGCTGCAATTCTGGTACAATTGCTGCTGGATTGGTAGAGATCTGGCAGAGATTTCTGCAGGCCCAAGAAGGCATGTAAACACTGTACTACTGGTGAGGGACTGTGTGTCAGCACCTGAGAGGTATGTCTAGCCAAGACCATTAGCTAGATGTGCTGCGAGGGCTATATATGGGTGTAGCGCTGGTCACAATATTCACTACATTACTCAGCTCAGTGGTCAAGAGTTTAAATCTGTCGCGCTTGGCATTTATTTTTCAAGTTATACGAGTCCGATGCATCAAAAAAGCTACATACTATTCGTTTTGATAAAGCTAACAGCAGGACTAAACTCGTTGCTGCTTTAATACCTGGTTTGAAAATCATGAGTCAAAGTGTTACGTTGTAATTATTGTTTGCTAGACAGACTGGTCATAGGTTGTTGATATCTTGTCAAGTGTATAATGCTGTGCTAGAAATCACTCGATGTAATGCATCTGGGGATTAACTCTGCTTGGTAGTCTTGATATCAATTTTTTGTTCACGCTTTTCCTTTTTTGACATTTGCTTGCGCAGTATATTTGATTGCACTTGAAGATTCACAGCAAAACACTGGGTTTACATTACATCGCTTGGTTATACGTTCAAGACAAAGACTTCTATCCACTTGGGTAATACTTTTTAATGCCCAAAGACCATGGACCACATCTACACACCCAGTGTTTTTCCTAAAGGTCATCACTGATGGTAAAGAGCTTTTTTAAAGCTTCATTATAACTATGTTCGTAACCGCTTGACAAATAGTAGGCAATTAAAAGACTGAAGAGCACTACCGTAACAGAAGCCTCAGCTGTTTGGACCTAAGTATTGGCAAGCTTGTTCCTATGCTTGGGAGCAAAGTGTGTGGCTACACAACACACACATTCCATAAATATTTTGCAAATACTCTTTGTGAAAGACACAAAATATACGGAAGCATAAAAATTTGCCAGAAATCATTGGTATGACTGACCAGGAAAAGATTTCAGAGTCACTGAGTGCTTTGAAGAATGTCGTGCATATACTTATCCGGCCGTATGGACGGTTTAATGAGTTTATTGGATACTTGGTCTACACTGCTGAAGCAGTATCAAAATGCCGACCTAGTAAATTTCATCCAGTGCTCTACAATGTAGAAGTGAACGAAGCGACGCAGCTTGCTAGAATTAGAGATGAGTCAAGAGAAAAAGTATTCTATTTTACAGGTGGTATGTTTGACCGAAAAAGCAGTTTGGCTGTATACAACAAAGACGATAACTATATCGGTTCTGTACATCAGCACTTTTCAGTAGTAGAAACAATCGAAGGAGCCAACAGACCATTGTATTATAAGGAGCTGCCTAATGATCCAGAAAAGCCTGGTAATGTTAGATATTCATTGCTTCATAATCAAGTGAACTTGGGTGGTATAGGAAGTTCTGAAATAGGAAGCAATATGTCCATTCAATTCAAAGAAGTAAATGTGCTCGAAAAGCTGATGATATTAGCAACTGGGCTGAAAGTTATTTCCTGTAGACGCCTTTTCCACACCCAGCCATTACCAAGAAACATTTTAAACACCCGAGAAGCTCTGATACTCCCAATCAGACCAGTTCTTGAAACTCTTAATGAATGTGTACTGAGGGTGGCTTTTCACGACTTCAATGGCCAAACTTTGGTAGAAATTTTAAATTCAGCAACGCACAACATTGAATTGGTTATTCATTATCCTGAGAAAAGATATGGAAAGAAATATTATACGGATATATTTGGTAGAGTACAATTTACTTCGAAATGGAAAAATGGAAAGATTCCCTGTGAAATAGTTAGCTCTATCAATGGCCAAGAGATAGGTCGCGTTAGTGGAACTACACCACTAAGTTTCATAGATTCTTCTACTGGATGTAAGATTATGGAACATAGAAAATTTTGTTTAGCTTGGGATGATTTTAAAAAGAACAAAGAAACTCATCATATTTTTGTCGCTGGTCGACGAGATCAAATTCTGTGTGAGTTTTATCAACACAACGCTCAAGGAAACATTTACATCAACTTTTTTCAACCTGTTAGCCTGGAGAGAAAGGCTATGATAATGGCACACATTGTTCACCTCACCATATACTATTTTAAAAGCTTTTTCAGTTTTGTGAAACCCAACGTGCAAAGATATCCCTTTAGAGCCTTAGAATGAAAGCAATCATTTAGGCCTACATTACTGCCTTAACTTGATGTCTGAAATATTAAATTTAATTGAAGAAATAAAGTTTCAATTTTTTAATACTGTTGTGTTGTTTCGTAAATCATAAACGGTCACAAAATTTGTTCAAAGTTTCATAGATGTTTGAAGTTTGGTGTGCATAGCCAGCAATGGAAGGAAATTAAATTGGCTTTTCCTGTTTTGATAGTGAGTGATGACTATAAATCGTCTACCAGTGACTAAATCCCGATGATAACTCCTTTTGTCAGCGCAATATGTTGCAGAACTTTCAAACATTCGAACTTTTGTTGATCCAACTCTTTCATGGTGCTTTTGAAATTATACTGTCCCCTTTATAACATGTGTCTAGCCCATTCGTTTCTATTATACTGTTTTTGGAGCCCACATGAGAAGTTGTACAAAAAAACCGTCATTTTTTATGACACACCCCCTTCCTACACTCTTTAAGCCCCTCAACATGCTAAAAATTATACTACTTGTCCACACATACCAGCCATAAAAAATCATAAGCAGATGCCTAGCAAGCCTGCTATTAAAATTATAACATCTGAAGTGGATATTATATACTAACATCTTGATTGAACTTTTCTCAACCCATGCATGCTCACTCCAACCATCTATCATGTTATATAAACCCCATAATAGCCGACAAGCATGTCCATATAAAAATATAATAATGCAGCCTATGTAGAAGTCAAGCTGTTTGTCTACTAGCAGTAACTACTAAGAAGTAGAGAACCACAGGGTTGCATGAGTTGGAAAATCAGGGCAGAACTTTGACGATTTAAACAAGACAGTTGGGTTTTCCTGGTTTCTCAAAGTGTTTTTGTTTTGTGCACCAGGTACCAAGGAAACCTGTTTGGTACCTTTTTAAGTGTACCAGGTACACAATTCCTGTTGGTAGGTTGATAAAAATTATGGATTTGCTGAGTGCAGTTGGTTGTTTGAATACTGTTTCTTTTTTTATCAGAATTTGATTGTGATCGGTGCGTTAATTATTTTGTTGACAACAATATGGAACTTTTATATGTATTTATGTGCAGCAAGCCAGTTGTTAGGTTTAAATCCCCAGGTTTGTGTCATGGCTTTGACTATTGTTTGTACAAACTGGTGTGAAATTTGACTATGAAATGTATCATGGTTTTGATAATTTATTTCAACGATAAAGTAATGTTTGTGCAGACTAGAAAGTAATTGCTTTGCACTATGATTTATTATAAGTTTTATTATAGGAACACTTGGTGTAAAGAAAAGTAGAACTGGTTACGGATAATACTTAATCAAATCATATACAATAAACATCAATGAATAATCAGCAGGTTCAGTTTATTTTTTTTTCTCATATATGTAAAAGGCATATTCACTTATAAATTGGAGTCGAGTATTCAGCAGACCATATTTTTTGGCACCCTGTGAAAACATTTTTTGCTTCATGCCGGTCTTTGGATTTTTTTTAAAATGCACAGTAACTTCTACTGTTTCCAACATGGATAGCAAAGCTGTAAACTCAATAAGGAGTGAATCTACTTTAGTTGACAAAACACACTGAGCTCCATCTCCAGCGCATCTAAACGGTTTTGCTTCGCACAGAAAAGTATTGATTGATAAGTGACTATTTTAATCATCGAGCTTGAAATTAAGAACTTTTGGCTTATAATGATAGACTTATAGTACACTGCTGGTAGCAAATCTTCGGGGTATTGCTATGTTCCTGGGATATTTATTACAACCTAAAAGGAAAATGCGGTGCATATAAAAAATGATTTATATCTAATGAAAAAGTAAAGAAATAATAACTAACTATTGGTATCTGATTGGCTTACTGCAATTAATAATAAATATGTCAATGTTAAAAGTGCTATGGCGTATAAAGCTTTGGTGCATAAAATACATCTTCCTCCAAAAGATCCGTGTTTATCGTTCAGGGATAGTAAACAAGATTAAGTCGAAAAAAATTCATCTCTCTCATTCATCTAACTATTGATGATGATACGAATGCAAAACATTGGAGATATGTACACATTTTCAAACTATCACGTTCCCTTGTCCAATAAATAATAGGAATGGAAAATTTTACGAACAAAGAAAAATATAAAACACGGTCTAAAATGATTTGCCTGCACTCTTATTATTGCAATGATAAAAAAGAAAGAGTCGCGGAATACAGCCTACTACCAATGTCATTGATGAGAAGTAGAATGAAATTGTTCTTCTCTACTCATTTTATTGGAAGATCCGAATTCACCGATTTACTGCTGGCAAAAACATCAATTTCAAGCTCTACTCTTTAGAAGATACGGTGAAATAAGCCGTATAAACAAACTCAAATGCAAGGCCTACCGACACAACAATATGACGATGATGCTTTAAAAAAAAATGTTAATGCCAAGGACTTTCGATTTTTACTTGAAAATACTCCTCTTTTCTTCAGTAAAGTCAAGAGTGTGTACAACGATAAAAAGAAATGGTAGTTACCTATTGTATTTTGTTCTTTTATACATAATGGATACAGACATTGAGTTTAAACTTATCAACTTAGTCACATTATTTATGACATCATAAAAAATCGTTTCCATCTACATTGGCTCTTCATTATTAGTTCTATTCTAATTAATAGTCAGGTTTAGCTTGTATGACTAAAGTTATATGTTTTCATTCGAAAATTAGTCTTTTGATAACTGTCAAGTATTCATCATAATCTAAATTCTAAAGAAATTATTCTCATCCCCCACAAACTGTTTCAGGTGAAATCAAATATGTTATCAATAAACATCATGCTGAGGAATACTCCAACCAATATACCAGCCGGGAATCAAACTTTATACTAATGTAACAACCTCGTGCATAACGATAAATAAATAAAACAACAATTTATACAATGAACTAATCGAATTTCAATTAGGAACACACACAAACACACACGATGTTAATTCAACAAACATAACTGCAAGGAGTGCTGTCAAAACAATCTATAGTAATGAAGACCCTTTCACATTACAGACTAAAGAAAATCACTCATTCATTCCAACATCTTCACCTTTCACTAGTACACACTTTTTATAACTTTTTTTAAACATCCATAATAAATACCTCAAACAAACTTGTTAACTCTAAATATTCTATTCGTACATTTATTTCCCGCATCTATTTTATTCTTACTGTAGCACCTCAGCTTATAATATTATACTTACACATTTCTCAAATTTTCACATTTCTCCTCAAATACATAAGATTCGCATTCAGTTACTTGAGTTCTGCTCCTATTCTACCACTCATGTTTGCTACCCCTTTTGGTAAATACAGATTTCTGTGATTGCCATACGGAATATCATCCAGCCCTGAGATATTTCGTCATACATTATCGAAGATATATCGAAAATCATAGTTTTCACTTTTTTTGCTGGCATGGGTTTTTGCAGAAGAGGAGTGCCCACACCCCATTTCTTCCCACCCAATTAATAGAGCCCCTTTAAAATAACCTGGTGATACCCATGCATTACAGATGTACCCACTGTACATCATAACATGCTCTTTTCTTACAAGATGATTAACTAAAAATACAAAATCAAAATCAAACAAAAGAGATAAAAATTTAACTCGAAACTGTTTATAATCAGCTGGTGGAGGCAGCTCACAATAATCATAGTCGTAGTTTAATACACTGTCACTATTGTCACACATGCTAGTTTTATTGACCATATCAAACCGGGCGTTTGGGTCTATGCCTTGAACGAGTAGTTAGAACCTCTGGCGTTGGTGAGACATTATTGGTTGTTGAATGCATCATCATATATTAACAGCAGTAACAAGTCTTAAAGCATCCTGATTTTGTAGCCACAAAAGTATCGTCTCATAAAATTAGATATTTCACTAAATTATTAGCTTCAGTTTGCTCAAATCAGTGGTCTACAATGTGAAAATCAAAACGTTTACACTCGGATAAGTATTACATGACACTCTAGGCCCTCCGTATGTCTAATTAATTATTATTTTGTATACAATACGCACTTTGTGGGGTTATGAAAACATTTGCAACTCAAATTTTGCATAACAACATGGACATTTTTTATGACTATGAATTGCCACCGAAAAGAAAAATGGCAGATCTGTATTTCCATCCATATCTTAGAGGGACTGCAAGACATCGGTGAAATGCTATTCCATTTCAACTATAATTCTGAGGGCAACCTTCTCCCTATTACGCAGTTGAGATAGCTTAGGCTCGAGCTGGAATTCTCAACACGAAGCAGGTCATTTTATGCAGCAATTCTTTAAACTTTTTCAATTGTTAATGGCTTGCAGGCTCGACAAGAACATTGGCAGTGAAGCCTGATTGCAAAATGAGATCCAGTTGGTCAAAAATGAGTAGCGACCTGTGTTGATTCGAGGCAACAAAGGAACATCCGCTAGATTACCAAAAATGAATGCAAAACTTTGTCTGCAGGGCGGCCGAACTCAGAGCCAGCTAAGTTGCAGTCAGACATTCTGTAAAAGTATGGCTCAAGTCAACACAGTCGCTATTTATTCCCATGTTTCAGCAAACCATCGCTTAGAGCAACTAATTGACAGATGGGAATCATTTCATACTTCAACTAAATGAATAGAAAATAGCAGTCACCACACAGCCCTTTGGGAAAACATTCATCATAAGAAAAAGGATAACACGTAGCATTATTTATTTGAATGAAATAACTCTCCTTCAAAGTTGAATCTTTAGTAAAATAGACCAAAACAAACAATCTATTTAACATTATTTTCAAAAGGTAACTGCTGCATCAAACAAAGTTTTTACAAACAATCAGAGCACTAAGAATGATGGAATCAGCCAGATGCTCATATACAAAATTACGAACTGAACAAATTGCAAAAATTAGCTATTGGTCCATCAACTTGGTGGATAGTATTAATGGGTGTAAAGTTATAGATAAAGTGCGAATTGCATACAGGTTACATAAAAAAATATAAGTAAAGCATTGACATTAACAATGCAGAAATTTTGAATGTACATGTATGTATACATTTATGTAAAAGTATCAAAAAGTAGAAACGTCTAGAGTAGAGATAACATCACTAGAGTGAATAATCACAACCTTTTATAGGGACAAAGGTACACATTCGTAAGCCATGTAATGGATCACATGATTTTTGGTCAGGTATACTAAACCACATAGTTGAAATGAATCTCATACATTTTGACTAGAAATTCAGAGCATCCAGTCTATTTCTCTCGGCGATGAGAGAAGACATAAATTGGTTTGGACCATACTGAATGCGGAATATTAATTTTGCTGGCACGTGTGCTACAGTTCAATCAATAAAGGATTATGGAATGCATGAGGGATTAAATCTCCTCAGAACCTGAAGCTAAAGGGCTTTGAGGGGTACCTACTGGAACCAATTGCATATTTTCGTCATTTCCGGGGAGTTCTGTAGGCACCTCTTGGGCTACTCTCAGAGCAGTTCCTCTTAATACTGAAATTAACAACATAATAAATACAACATCAACAAAGCAGAGCCCATGAAATGAACAAACAACAAAAAAAAATCAATGACAAAATCTCCATTTCAAGTAATAGTGGAGCAAAAACAGTACAAACCGCAGCTATATGCCTAATTCTTATCCGGCAACGAACTTTTGTTTTTCATATATATGCTAATGATAGCAATAATTGAAAAAACACATCTATTGTAATGTACCTTCACTTTTTTCACAATAAAAAAACCAACTTCAATTATTATTTTGATTTTTTTCATATAATTAAATTGTTAGAATATTGTTATGAATCACTATTTATTATTGTAATTATTATTGATTATCATTGCTGCAAAATGCTATTGTAGTGGATTTTGGGGGGCCGATCAAAGATCCATCAACAACTCACTCCAAAGGTCACCTTCCAATCTACTTCCAACGGCGGAGTATTCCAACTCCACAACCATAATCAAAACCAACGGCTCAAACGCACAACTCAGTGTTTCAATGAGTAAACCATGTTATATTATACGACAACAACCCAATGTGGTACAATAACGGCAATGTATCTTGCTGTTTAGGTCAGTCTCAAGCAGAATACCAATACAAGTACAAGGATCAGTTAGAAAGCTCTGCCTTTTATAGGCAGAGTAACAGAAAACATATGCCCAAATAAGGGGCAACAAATCAGTAGTAGCAGCAAGTGATTATATGAATGAAAAGACAAGATATAAATAACACAGTGCAATATTGGCTAGAATAGGATTAACTATATAAGGCGCCCAGAAGCGAGGGACGGAGCTTCTCAGTCAATAGTGCTGAGTCAGGGTGGTGCAATAGGTAGCACAGGTTCCTAGCTTTCATGGCTGGTGTTCCCCATTTTTCGTCTTTCCGGTGATAGCTAGGCAGCAAGCTTGGGCTTCTGCATCTTTTGGTACTACTTTGGATCCACAGGCTATAGACCTTCTTTCCTCCCCGACTCGGTATCGAGTCGATAGTGACACTGCAGGGCTGGTAATGCATGCTGCAGGGCCGGTAGTGCATGCTACAGGGCTGGTAGTGACTATTGTAGGGCCGGCAGTGATTGCTGCAGGGCTGGTAGTGCTTCTGCAGGGCCGGTAGTGATTCTGCCGGTTCTCTCACTTGGTTTTCTGGCTGTGCAAGACTCAATCTAGATGTGCCTGACACTCAGCAGTTGTCAGAGGGACCTTGCGCAGATGTAGTGGCCATGAAAATCTATCACACTATTACCAATATTTGTATAATTGATGTTGATAAAAAATTTCCAGCAGACATGTGTTATAAATGGTTAAACTTGATTAGCTTGTAAACATATTTTGTTTCAATCAATCGAAAGGCGCCAATGTGCCTTTGCCATCGGGCATAAGCCAGCATGCTGGTTTGGCTTTCGATCAAGCCCCACGTTGTGCAGACTTTTTTATCTTAAACCCTTCCCATGACGAACATTGGACTGTGTAGCCAAGCCTTAATATTATGTAATAACAATCCAAGTATAAAAAAACGTTAATATGAATATCTGAATTAAAGAAAAATAATATTCACAAAATGCACAAATTATCTTGATTATAAATAAATGGATCAAATTGGTAATAGTAAAAACAATATTTAATTAATAATATCAGCAGTCCAGCCACAATAACAATATTTATAATAACATGATAAGGACGGCAACACTATAATAACACACATTTAAGATGATCCCATCTTCTCCTGTGATTTTGTCAGAATCGCCCTCTTTTTCGTAAAGGAGGGCAATTCCGACAATTATAAAGGTCAGGAACATTATAAAGGGGTGTAGCCTAGAGCATGTAAGAGAATGCACGCTGCCGATATGGTCATGATGTTTCATGCTCGCATGCAAAACATCTAATAAACTACACAACTTGTCTTATTTACTAAACACTTGAATTTACATATATGTGTGTGTGAACCGTTTTTTATAGAGCTGGTAAGATATAGATAAGAGAAAACTAATACCTTACATGGGACAAAAAACCAACATTTCAACCTCATTTTTAAAGTACAAACGACAGCAGTGTTTAACAAACCAATCATCATCACAGTTTATTGTTTATTGGTTAAATTTGTTAACTTTGGTACCTTTAGTTATGAAAGAGTCAGATCAAAGCACAATCGCTTCACAAATTTGTTTTGTTTTGATCATATATAACGCTAAAACACAAAACTCTTCAGTTTGAGAACAAATGGAAAATTCCAGCTCTGTATACAATAAGAGTACCCGCGACCTCTGTCCACCGAACACAATACAATAAAAATAATGAGACCGACAATAAATTTAATCGATAAACAATCATTTGGTTCGAAACTCGTGAGCCAACAAAAAGTAGCTCACTGAATAAAAAATAATAAACGAGTATTTATTTATATTGTTCATAGGTCGCAAATGAAACTGAATACTAAATAAATAACAATGAGCGAGTTGATTTTTTTCATTTTCTTAGACTGGTTTTATATCCTTGAAAAATAATTCAAAATAATTGCAAGCGTTCAAAATTCACTAAACTGAAGGGCAGCTTTACAAACTATCCCAGTTTAGAGCTGTCCAAATTTGATTGTTTTCTTGATTATTTTGAAAATTAGGAGTTATCTTCTTTATGATTTATTCGGTAAACCATAACATTTCATTGAATATTTATGTTGTTCTAAACTAATTTTCTGTTGCATACGCAACGTATCGAATTACAAACACCTATTATTTTCTGTATTTTGTTCGACGAACAGGTCGCGAATACTCCTAATAGATCAATTTAATAAAATGTTTTTAGCACTCTTATTATTTGTCTCAGCACCCTGATTAAGGTGTTGACCCACCTGAAATCACAGGTACACACAGATACAGATACCAAGATATACACAGAGACAGACATTCAGACGGTCAACAGATGCTCTTCGCGTTTACAGTATATACATTATCAAATAATCTTTTACATAATCATGTTAGTATTTATCGACCTCTAGATCATTATGAGTTTAACAACCTTCAAGTCATTAATTAACAAAAAAGTGCTCCGAATAAATAGAGGTTTCTCATTTGAATAGGAAAGTTATTCTCAGGTTAACTAACATAATCGACAAAATAAAAAATTAAGGACTGACTGACTTTTAAAACGAAGGCTTCAAATAGCACATGGATTATGGTGCATACTTTTGGGTGTCTAAGCGAAGTGTTTTCATGAGATATAATAAGGGGAGTTCTTTAAAGCATGCCAGCCCTAATCACTTTTTGGTTGAGTTTCTGAATATTCAAGTCTTAAAGCATGCCAGCACTTATCACTTTTTGGTTGAGTTTCTGAATATTCAAGTCTTGAGCAGCAGATTGATGTATTAAATAACCCTCTAGGCCTACTCAGTCATGATTTACAAGCTTGCCAAAAAGCCATTGGCCTCAAATGCTCGTCGCATCAGCTGAAATTTAGCTTACTATAACTTCCATTGATTGCGGTGTACGTCATCTTCGGGATGTGGGCGTGGTCAATTATAATAAATAATGGCAAAGTTTTATAAATGAAGTTACATCGTTTGCGTTTAAAATGAAATCTGATTGGGCAATTCATTTAGTCTTAGGTCTACTGAAGGCCATTGCAACAGGAATAAACAGTCCTTACGAAGACACCCCATCAAAAACTGGTTCTAAGATTTAATGTTCAGGTTTACTGTTACGCGCCATTTTTCACCTGGCTTCAATTTGCACGCCGCACGCATAAAATCGGAATTAGTGGTTTCTATCAATATGGACGCAATTAGTGCACACGCATAGTAAACAAGACCAACGCTTGATTATTACGCAATTTTCATATGTGAAATGGCAAAAATAGACGATTGCGGGATTAGTCAGGTTGTCCAATGTGATCACCATCACAAACAAAGGATCATCTCATCTTATCCTCCTTCCATGAAAAGGATAAACAATTTGTGCTTCTTTTGGTGAGTAAGGGAACAATAAATGGTATTTATTTATACAATAATAATGGACAGTAGTATGTAGGTAGAATAATAATAAATAATAATAAAAATAAATAGCGGCATCTGATTGGTCAAATAAATACTGTGCCGTGAAAAAGTAAATTCCCGAAGATGACGTCAACTTTAAGCAGTGTAAAAGTTGGCGAGCATTTTTGGAAGAGGGGTATTTTGCAGGCTTGTAAATCATGACTGAGTAGGCCTAGAGGGTTATTTATAGGGCTGTGCTTTGATCGCGTTATTTTCACGATTAACGCGATCAATTTCCCCAAAAGATTAACACGATTAAAAATAATTATCTAATTAATCTCCATTAGTAGCAATAACATTTTTTCCTTTGTAGTGACTTGTGTGTTTCACTTTTTTATAATTGACAATTGCAATTTTGTTTGAATAATGGCAATTTTTCATTATTATTGTTTGTAATGTGGAAATAAAACACTACTACGTGATTACCGTTACGCTAGGCAATAGTTAGTAATGGCCTGCCCTGCAAGCAGCAGACACGCTTTGTGAGTCAGTAGAAGTTACAAAACAACTGAGCCGTGCACTCAAGCATGCATTTGTGACTGCAAGCCAACGCAAACAGCTATCATTCACAAGCTCAAATTAATTGAATGGAGTATTCACAATGACTAAGACAGAGACACAAGGTGACTGAGTGAGCCACGCCACGTATGATGATTGGTAACAGATTATGAGACTGGCTGTGCAATAATAATAGAAGTGATAAAGACTTTACAGTAACAATAGTATGATAAAGGAACAAAGTAATTTTATAAGTAACAGTAGTAAATGATGTAGTACTATTCTATAAGTGATCAATAAAAATGCTAAATTCAGTGATTATGGCAAATAGTAATATTAATATACTAGTATCAGCAACTAATAATAATAATATGAATCAGAAATAATAATTGATAAGCAGAAACTGAATAAACACAAGTATAAACACATATAGAATTAATGTGCTTTGTTTTCTCTTTCAAGTGTACCTTTATCTATGACTGAAAATAAATTCCAATCCACCATAATGCAATCCCATGCTTATAATTTTTAATAGGTGCGGAAAAATCAGAACTATATATTGGAAAATTAGAGTCAATTATAGATATATCGCAGGAGATTAATTTTGCGATTAATTAAGATCAATAAATTTGACAACAAGATTAATCTTGATTAAATTTTGGAACCATGGCACAGCCCTAGTTATTTAATACATCAATCTGCTGCTTTAAGACTTGAATATTCAGAAACTCAACCAAAAAGTGATAAGTGCTGGCATGCTTTAAGCAGCAGATAGATGTATTAAATAACCCTCTAGGCCTACTTAATCCTGATTTACAAGCTTACCAAAATGTCATTGGCCTCATATAACTTCCATTGGTTGCCAAGTACGTCATCTTCGGATTGTGCTCGTGGTCAATTATAATAAATAATAGCAAACATTTATAAATGAAGTTACATTGTCTGCGTTTAAAATGAAATCTGATTGGGCAATTAATTTAGTCTTAGGTCTACTGAAGGCCATTGCAACAGGAATAAAGAATCCTTACGAAGACACCCCATCAAAAATTGATTCTAAGAATTAATGTTAGGATTTACTGTTGCGCGCCATTTTTCATCTAGCTTGAAATTGCATGCTGCACGCATAAAATCGAAATTAGTGGTTTCTATCAACATGGATGCAATTAGTGCACACACATAGTAAACAGAATCAATGCTTTTTTATTATGCAACTTTCATATGTGAAATGCCAACAAGAGACGATTGCAGGATTTGTAAGGTTGTCCAATTTGGTCACAATCATAAGGATCATCTCATATTATACTCTTTACATCAATAGGATAGAAAAAATGTGCTTTTTTTGGTGAGTAAGGGAACAATAAATGGTATTCATGCAACAATGGACAGTAGTATGTAGGTAGAATAATAATAAACAAATAAAATAATAATAAATAACAGGATCTGATTGGTCAAATAAATACTACGCATCAAAGAAGTAAATATCCGAAGATGACGTCAACTTTAAGCAGTGTGACAATTGGCGAGCATTTCTGGAAGAGGGGTATTTTGCAGCCTTGTAGATCAGCACTGAGTAGGCCTAGAAGGTTGTTCAATACATCAATCTGCTGCTTAAGACTTGAATATTCATAAATTCAACAAAAAATTGTTCAATGCTGGCATGCTTTAAATATGTTTTCATAAGTAATATAAGGGTAATTCTCTATGGATAATACACTTCTTAATGGCACCCCATCAAGTAATTAACAATAAAAAGAACGAACCATTCATCATGTAGAACCTAGTTACACTACAGAGTAATTCCATGCAAATAGTGTACCAAACTAGGGTATGCCAAAGATTTTGAAAAAATCACCCCTAGTAAACCGAAGGTTGTTAGTTTTCTAAAAAATTGATTTAAAAATCTTTAAAAAAAAAAACATTTGTCAGCAATTGAAATAAAATATATATGCCAATAGACATTTTAAAATTGTAAACATTATGAACTTCCACATTTGATGGTTTTTGTGAAGGACTGGAATGTTTTAAAATAAACTTCAATGGAAGTTGTCTTTCATTTAAAAAATCACGTGAATTCTACTTGAGGATTTTCTTATCCTAATGTTTTACTTCAACTAACTTTGCTAAATTGCAGTATGCTCAGGTTATAAAAACACCCAAAACATAAGTTTTAACAGTTTTCATAATTAAGCTAATAAAACTACAGCTCTGCATGCATTTCACTCAACTCATATCAACTGATGAGCTTACAATCAGAAATGGTGGGCATTCCTCGATACATATTCGCCAGCTGCTGCAATATATCAGGCAGTCTATCAACTGGTATGTGCCCCTGCAATATAAAAAATAACATAGCGTGAGATTATTGAAAGATTGTTCTGTTTATTTTGCAGCACTACTGGGAGAGCTTTATTTGATCAGGTACATTAGCTTGAAGCTTTAGTGAGCTGCACTTTAAGCTCATACTTTTTATTGGAAGACACATACACAAGCTGTTACGTTGTCTGCTTTAAAAGTGAGTAGTTTACACTGTAAGGAAAAGTGAAATTTGATGTAACAAAGTTAAGGAGTGGCTGCAGTGCACCGATGTG
Source organism: Cryptosula pallasiana (assembly GCA_945261195.1). Lineage (NCBI taxonomy): Eukaryota > Metazoa > Bryozoa > Gymnolaemata > Cheilostomatida > Cryptosulidae > Cryptosula > Cryptosula pallasiana. The sequence goes on along the minus strand of OX183132.1, from coordinate 43,933,240 downwards.
CCTATACGATGGTTCATGGCTATGTGCAGGTGGCTACATCGGCCGAAGAGGCATGACGATGTACTCGAGTACATCGGTGAGCTGCGACTGAACTAACCAATCATACCGCACCAAATACGGGTTTTTGTCTGTTTCATTTCCGACAACGAATTATTTGTTTCCCTGACATAATAATCATCACAATAAAAACGATAATAATTGAAGAACAATTTCACTGTGATGTATGGTTGGTTTGGTTCACCATGAAAACATTGCTTTTAATATTTTTTTTGGTTCGGTTTATTATTAAATCTTCCAGATATTATTGCGATTATCAGTTATCACAAAAAATTGTCTGTTTTTTATTTTTTATGGTTTGTTAGAAACTTGAATGTCTCCGTAATGAAAATAATATTGAAAAAAAAAATGAGGGCCTCAACATCATGTTAATAAATAATGAAAAATGTTCAATGGCGCGGTAACAATAATAACTAACAACAATTATTATTTATTTATACCAGAGTTTGACAACTAACTACTACTTATAAGGCTCAGTTGGCTACGAAAAGCCAGACATAAACTGATGTTGATAAGTGTAAAAAAAAACATAGATGTTGGTAATTAATTTTTGACCACATTATTTAGAATTTAAACAACTTGGTGAGACAACATACACTTGCGAAAACAATATTTTTTTCATCCGCAACAATACCACGACGCAGTAATCCACCAAATCACCAGCCCTTTGCATAGTTATCCTCCACTGAAGACAACTCTGCGCAATTCCTTTAGAAATTTGGGTAATGGAAGTACGGCAAATCAAAACTTCGAGGTTTCCAACTATTTGTTGCCAAAAACTGCTGCAAAACTTTGGCGCGTGGAAACCTTGTGAATGGCTAATGCGACATTGTATTTTGATGCAATGACTTGGAAAGTATTTTATTATTGGAAGAGCATGAGACACCTTATCTGGTAACACTGTTGAACCTGTTCAAAAGACAACCAATCAAGGTTGGCTATAATTTTTTAAATGGCCATTCCAATTCCGCCACAGTGACACAAAAATTTAACAATAAAATATACATACCGGTGCATTAGGTACCAACTCCTCCAATGGAACTGAAACAAAGTTTCAAAAAAATTAAAATTTTAATCAAGACACTATCTCATAACTGCTGATTTCATGATATTAAACTAGGTAGCAAAAAACTGGGAATATATGTCATCTTTAAACACTTTTTTGTGACTGCATCACAAGTTAATCGGTCACAAGCTTATGCCATATAGATAAGATAGATATCAAAGTTTATTAAATCGCAACTACTGAAGCAAAGAAGACTGAAATACCCAAGTGCCCGATTCCCGCTCCTATAGCTCCAAGTTGAACAAATTCTAGCCTACAAAATTAAAAGACAATCAAGGAAGGTCAATCAGGAATAACATAGTTTAATGGTAGAGGTGCATATCCTACACACTAAGATTATTCTATAAATTGGCGGGGTCATTTTCTTATATCAACTATATATACTGGTCAGTGAATCATCAAGATACCTGTTAGACCCGGGATGGGCAACCTTTTTCCCTCGCGAGATAAATTAACATCCTTTAAACTACTTTTAGGCCACACACGCACACACAATAAAAAAAACATTCTGTTACACGAAATATTGCGGCTGCTTCGCAATTTTTTTAAGCTATTATTATCTTACATATCACACATAAAAATGTATAATAAAATACTAATAAGCACCATAAGAAAATACCATAACAAATGTGATAATCTATTAACTATCCCTTCCACAACACAAGAACAGTTTCCAGTGAGATGTTTGATGTTTCACCTCAATATATAATTTCTTAATGTCTGGAGATAAGTTGATGTTGCGTGCTTCTAAATAACATACCAATGAATTGTGAAGGGAAATTCCAAATGATTGAAAAATTGTATGATGAGTTCACGAGCTGAAAGGACAAAATTGTTCTTAAAATGTCTAAGAATCAAAATCCTTGATAGAGTGAAACTTTTGTAAGGGATAATAGAAATTTTTTTCAGGCTGATTGGCCACTTTTGGCCCACGGGCAACAAGTTACCTACCACTGAGTTAATACATGTTAGCAGTGGGAAGTAATCCAGTGATTAACAAATACAACAACAAAGCAAGTAATGAAACCATTAACCATGACCTGCTTACATCGAATCATGTACTCCATCTGCTTGGGGACTTAAACCCATGAACTCTTCATCACATTTAATACGCACTAACCACTAGCTGCTCCAACTCCTGCACTGAGACTTTGCTTGTAAGCAAAGTCAAACCAAACCCAAACTTTCAGCAATATTCAACTTGAAATTTCAATTTATTTTAACATAACACACCAGTCTTTAATAAACAATAAACATGAAATGGAGTTTTAAAATGAGTACTTCAAATAATGAAAATTAAATATTGACAGGTTTTTTCTCAAGGTGTTTGGCTTGGGGCTTACGGAAGGGAATTATGTCAATTAGAATCAATATCCTAAAATTTCCAATACTTCGGTCAACAAAAAAGTCCGTAGAACTGTCCTTACGAAATAGACTTGATATTTTATTTCGTGTGTGTAGACTTCTGAACCACAATTACAAATTTTAAACAGCCAAATTGCCGATTGGGATGCAGGGTAGACAACTTGTATTGAAGTATTGCGGAAAGCTGAGATGCATGAGTATATCAAGTGAGTAAGTTTGAAGAAAAGATTCTACTTGGGAATATGTTAAAAATTTGGGGGTCAGTGTTTTTAAACAAAAAAACGTTACATTTTTCATTCTACCAACATATACTATGTTTCCATATAATGACAAATTATCGCCAAATCTCTGCGGTTTGCTATCACAAATAATTGGCGACAAGGGTATATATTACTCGCACAACCTAATAATGCACAGGGATTTACATTACGCACAAGTGATATCATCATCATTGTCATGAGTTGTTCATATTTGGGTTACTGCCAGTTGGTTTTTTGCTGATTACAAGTAGCTTTTAAAATGACCTTTATACAATATACATCAAATCGATTTACTTCACTAACAAAGCTTCTATGGGCAGGAGCTTGTAATGAAAAGTCACGTATTACTGATGTTTCAACCTTCACACTAATATAATTAAACTACTAACCTGTTGGCCTGACGCGGTTCATGTGGTATAGCTAAAACATTAAGATATTTTAATAATCGTTACAAATAATTTTTAGGTGCAACAAACATGGACAAGAACCAACATTAACAGAAGAAAGTTGAGACAAATTAAAAAATGAAACATTGAAGGGGTGGTTACACAGGCCGATGTTTGCCATTGGAAGGCCTTACGATGAGCGTGTTCGTTACATGTGCACATCATAGGGCTTGTTTGCAGTCATAACCAACATGGTGGGCGATGCCCGATGTCGATGGTGCATCAGCGCCTGCTAACTGGTTAAATCCAAAATATTTTCACAAGCTCATCAAGTTTAACCATTTACAAGACTATTCCGCTGGAATGTTTTTATCAACGAGTATACATTACTTTATGGTTGTTATCAACTTCAAACTCTGAGGGAGTGTTAATATTATACATGTACATCCATCACTTTAACCACAATAAATTCCATGTAGTGCAGTCGTTGCCCAAAATAATCAGTCAATTGAATTGATTTTACATAGCTCATAAAATAGTGATCATCATCGATAATTTTAACATTTCTAAGTATAATAATATTAAATAAAACAATAAAATAAATGATTAATTATAACAGTATTGTGATGATTTAATAATGAAGAAAACCAAGATTAATATTTGTTTTGTTTTCATGGTGTAAAAAAGCAAACATACATCACAGTGAATGTGTTTAACAATTATTGTCATTATTATATCAGGGAAACTGATAAATTATTGTCAGAAATGAAGCTGGAAAAAACCATCGCTCTGTGCCGTATGATTGGCTAGCTCAATAGTAGATCACCAGCTTGCTACATCGTATTGTATAGCCACCTGCACAATGGTGCATCATCAAAATTCATGGTATAGGTCCATCAGCACCAAAACATTAGATGTGGTGCAGTTCGGCTGTAGACAAATTGCAACCAAAACTAAAGATTGTGTGGCGCATCTTGTCTACAGCCGAACTAGTTGAACTGCGCCGAAATACAGAAAAACATTGGAAAGTCTTTTTTGGTGCAATTTATCTGCCGCAGTATTCCATTCGTATTTTACACACACAGTGGGCATTCTTAACATTGTCCACATTCGTTCAAAGAAGCATCTATTTTTATTTTAGGCTTGTTTGCATTTGTTTGCGCTGACATGTATTTATATAACTAAAACTGTACAGTTTTAAAAAATAAACACAGTAAATGAGTTGACTAGAGAGTCAAAAAATTGCTCTTGTTACAGGTTTACTATCAACAGTGTTTGCACAGCAAGTTAGAAGAGTTAATATACCAGTTAGTATACCAGTTAGTTAATATACCCTATACTTTCATTTTTTGTGTCAAGTTGATTTAACTTAAATAATTGGAATAATAAACTGCTAATGATGTTTTGATCATACGCAAGATTAAAAGATTAGTTTTCTTTTTCATAAATCATTTGAACAGGTTGGATAAAAAACCGCCTGCAACTTGTTTTTAAAGCTAGTGTGCTCAAAATACAAAAATCAAAACTTCAATGTTAGAATCTTTACAATTATATGAATGTTAGTTATATTTACCCATGGCTAGTGCTTGTTCTGTCGGTGGTACAGGAGCGTTGTCATGGCCACCCTACACAGACAGCACAATACAATTCTTAAGCCCTGGTCACACGAGACCGAATTTCTGACGAAACTATAACGAAACTATTTTTTTCAGGCCCAGCGAATTCGTTGCTCAGCAAACCGAGCGAATAATTCAGTTTCGTCGTGATCAAGCAATGCTAGGTTTGGGAAAATCTTCGGTTGCGATGCTTGCATGTGATTGGACCATTCGACCAGATAAGCTCATTAATAGGTTTATTTTCTATGTTCTGTTATTGGCTGGTCTCCAATGTCAGGGCCATTCCCAACGAACGCATGGTTTCCATAGTAGTAGCACATTTGTTTTTTGAATAAATAATTATTTATTATATTATATTCATAATGAGTTTTAAATAAATGAAAGATAATAATAATAAAATATAATCAAACAATTGGAATAGTACTGGCTGGTCAAACTTACCTATTTATTAAAATAATCTATTCCAAACATCAAAAATAATAATAATTCTTCCATGCTTTTACATCACGCAGTAAAGTAAGAGTAGGCCCGCGCACAAAACACAATCCTCTGTCATTGGATGAAACTAGTGATCGCTAGGCGTAACGAACTAATTATAGTTCTCGTGTGACCAGTACAACGAAACTATTATCGTCGCACCTCGGCGATTTTGTAAAATAGTTTCGTTATAGTTTCGTTTATCGGTCTCGTGTGACCAGGGCAATAGGAATACCCAAAAAAACACATGTTTTATGTTTTCTTACATATACAACAAATCATACAGTGATACAAATTAAGATTGCAACACATTGCATGATGAAACTCTCGACTAGGAAGGAAATAATCAGGGCACATATTTTTGTGCATCATTTCACTCTAGTTTGCCATGCAGTAATATGTCATTCTCCTAACTTTAGGATCAAGTATTGAAGTTTTTGCGCAGAAAGGTGGTGAAGAATAACTTACTTCCTGCGCTGCAGTAATCCAGTTCACTTGCGTCACTGGGACCCCATCATTTGATATTCTGTTTACACTGATTGGAACTTGATTCTCAATTGCCTGCTCTGCCATTCCACGAGTCTAATAACAATTACAATTCAAATAATGAATAAAGTGTTTTAGTTGATTAGTAGTTACTACGTAGTATGTGTTGAATGTTTTTTGGTGGAGTTGATGCACAAACACCTTGTGTTACAAGAGTCCAGCATAATAAATTCTTCTATAAAGCTACATTCACACTATACAATTCTTGGTAATACAATTATCGGGCAGAACCGGAAGTTGTTCTCTTCACTGCTTCCAAGAGTTTACGCTTGCGATTTTTTTGCCAAATATTGCATGGTCTTGACAGTAGTCAAGAGACCTCATTTCATTGATAGCTTACATAGCATCAAATTATTATTATTATTGTTATTATCATTATTACTATTAATATAATACAGCTTATTATCTTGTAGTACCAGAGATTTTAATAGATTATAGCGTTTGTTCACTCATCGACAATAAAAAATAAAAATTAAATAAACAACCCTAAACAATCAGATTTCCTGCGTTTTAGACCTTTTTGCTCCTCTAAGATTTTAGGCATTCAATGCATTTTACACCTGGCAAGATAAGACCTTCAACTAAAATAATTATGTAGATTTTCATGCACATGCTAGCATCCACTTAATCTTCTACTTAGAAAGCACCTTCGACGACTTAGGCAGTCCACTAGTGGTGCTGATACAACTAATAAAGTGGTTGGTTGTTATTAAGTTTATTGGTAATCAAATAATATTGCATTCCAACACTGGGTGTAATAAGAGGGCCAGCACTGAAGTCTACAGGGTCCGTATTCACACCTGCAGGGCTATTACTGGAAACACAGGGTCATCACAGGATGGCTGCCTTGACTTGGGACTGTAAAAATAGCCTGAAAATTCCAGTGAACTACCTTCTGTACTATGCTATCTCCCAACGATGAGGTCTATCGACCAACGGCTAAGGATAACTTTGAGACCCATCGAAAGACAGGAGAAGTAGTTACAAGATGTTCCACCGATTACTTCCGCCCCTCTGCTACTAGATATTTTATTGTTTTGACCATTGCATCGTTTGCTAGTATTTTTTTATCATTATATTACTATTGACTGTAATCCTTTCTGTACTAAAAAAATTGTTTATCATTACTTTCTGTGCATGCTATTGGTTGTACTGGCAAATAGGTTACACGCTACTTGTGATCCAGACCATATAAGGCTGGATTTTTTGATTGTGCATTGGTCTGGTTCTAAAGCTACGTTCACTCGATATGATTACGGTCTTGAGTCGACGAAGCCTAAAATTGGCTAGCAAAAGCGAACAGTGCACATATTTGCGATTTCACAATCGATGGCAAATATTTTCACTGAACAGCGATGGAGCTCTCTACGATTATCGACCTGCTTAGTCAATCAGCACCCAAATTACAGTTTTTCTATTTAATACTTTTTAAGAACCTTGCAGCTAATTGACGAGTTTTTTTTATACATTTAGACTTTTTTCTTTGTTGATCAACTGCAAGCCAATCTATAAGTAGAATATTAACGCGAGTATCCTACTTATTAACAATATAATAATGACAACTACAACCATTATAATAAAAAAAAGTTGTTTCAGAAAGAATTATTAAACTTATTATTTATAAGCAACAGCAAAAAAGGCATATTTCTCATTATTTATTATTTTCAATCTATTTATTATTACTGATGGGTGAAAAACAGCTATAGTCCATCAGGAACTTCTGATAACATAAGATAATAAGTTTTATCATTAATAATATTATGATGCTGAATATACTAGCAATGAAACATGCCGTGATCCTAACTGTCAAGGCCATGCAATACTGGGCACAAAAGAATTGCAAGCTCTTGAAAATAATCAGGAGAGTAACTGCCCAATAATCGCATTGCCGAGAATCTTAAAATCTGAACGCAGCGTTACATTTGTTTAGTGCTCTTACCATGGTATGTTATATGCTCTAGCTAGATGATTGCCTTACTAAAGTGGTAGAGAGTATAAACACATGCTATTGCTATCGTCTAACGATACAATTTTTAGTGCTCTGCTATAACTGTTTAATTCCTTTGCAAGTTGTCATTGGTTAAATGGCAGTTTCCCCTTTGAGGAAACGGAAACAAATTACTCGAGATTACAGGTGTTTCGTGGCTAATGAGACAGAAATTCACCACAATAATAGTAGAGTGTGGACCAAGCAGAAATTAGAATATAATTGACAATAATGACAAACATCTTATCATACATTTATAATAATGACAATAAATAAAAAATAAAAAACACTGGGGTCATCATTATTGTGAAAATTAGTATGTCATCTAATGCTGCTTTACTCAAGTAGATGATGTAATACAAAAGGATACTATTATCACAAAGACAGAGCTCCTAGTACAGCTATTGACTATCTATTTAGTATACAGCATTCACATGTTTCACTCTCTAATTTTAATCTTCTTCATAAAGGTCAACCAGTTATTTTCTGTCAAAGATTTTAAAACTTCCAAAAGCTGAATAAAAAGTAATTAATGATTATAATAAAAATAATATAAGTAATATCATGATATCATGCAGTGATAAAGATAAAAATTAATAAGTAAAAAAAAGTAATTATAATATTAACAATTATTAGTAATAATAATGAGTGATAATGATACTAATAAGAAAATTCATTCTTGGTCGCTGTTAAAATGCTTTTACACCTGTACATCAAAAAACAGATGGTTTATAGCTACAGTCAAACTTGCCTAAATTGACTTCGGAGAAATCAATAAAGTGGTTTGTTCAATGTGACTGTATAGGTCCTATTGAAAATGGCTTCACATGTTTCAATATTGTAATGTCTAATCCAACAGAAAAATTTGCAATTTTTTTAACTTTCAAAACCACTTGTCATGCAGATTCCGTGAAAAGCCTTAGACAAAGCATGATGTTTGCAAAAACTTTGCGAACCATAAATCACACTTTATTTATATCATAAAATCATAGAGATTTCTCGTCTTTTAAAGTGAGACACATTTTTGAAACGTACCCACTACAATGCCTGGGCAAGTAGCTGCAACATGTGAGTTTTGGATAACTGGAATGTATTCAGTCTTGGAATTTAACAAAGATCTAGAGCTATTATTCAACTACCAATAAACAAAAAGATTAATCTACGTCTTCATCAAATTTGCTGCAACTTTCTGATTCATAATACTCCCATGTGTGTTTGTTTTCTGCTTTAAAAATTCGCGACTGAAAATTTACAGTGCTGTGGGCACGAACACAAGTGGCTATGTAGTGACTATCTTGCATCAACACCATTCTAGAACCACAGCTAGCAGCACTTTTATTCAAAAAATTATTAGCATAAAATTATTTAGCCAATAATGTTTTAGGTATGAAACGAGGCGGTGATGAATCATGGTGGTTTCATCACTCCTACATGTGTAAAAAGGATTCCAGCTGAAAGGCAGACTCGGAAGATCTTTTTGGTTTATAAATATTTATCACCAAGCCAGCTGTGTTGAAACGTGTCGATACAAAGTGTTATCTCAATATATATATATGTTTTTTTAACATGTTTATGAGGAGAAATAAAAAAACTTGAGCTGTAAAGTTAAAATTTAAAAAAACTTTTTGAGGTTTTTAGGGAGAGAAAGGTAAAAGAAACTGAAGCAGGTTTCAGGTGAAAGATGCAGTGGTGATGTGGTGACCTGGTATTTTTGAGATGCTGTTGAAAAACTGATAGGGAGTTAGGAGCAAGAAAATAAAAGGAGCAAAGAAGGTGGGCAGAAGAATATACAGTAAATAGAAAAGGAAAAAGATAGTGGCAGTGTGGTGTAGGATTTCGCGGCTTGGAGAAGTAATGCAAAAAGTTACTTATTGCTCAATCAACTAACAAATCACTGGCTATGCAATAACCAGTGTCAAATGCCAAACACAACTGGATATTTAAAGTTTATTACAGTCAGCAATCATTAGAATTGATTACTGTGTATTATTTGTATTAGTGCTGTTCTTAAAGTTGAAAATGCAATAAAAGTAAAAATTTTTATTTGTTAATCACATGTCACGTGTTTGGTCCCTTGGAGATAGTCTTAATTTATTAATGTTTTAGATCGATAAAGTATGCAACAAAATGCATGAGTACTAGATAGGTTTGGGATGTGTAATACCATCAGTTTGCCTGGTATTTAAATTCATCGTATTGTCCTATTACCTGGAGGCTGACGAAGCAGGGTAGATTACGACTTCATATGTTGGTAACTCAAATCAAGACTGTAGGTTTGCCATAGGTAAATTAATTTTGTTTTTTAAATTAATATCAAAATTGTTTCAAGAAAAAGGACCATGGCTATGCTGATACCATGAGTCATCCTTACAGTATCTTTTTTTGTCATATGAACTACCATAAATGTCTCAAAGTAAAATAATAATGATGGTGACTTGTAATAGTAATTTATATTAGTAACATCATTTTGGTCTAAACAATTGAGAGAGATAACTCCTACCAGGTCCATATTGATAAAATTGGCAATGGATAAGTGATTGCATTGTTTGATGTTCATGTCATTCTCTTCAACGGGGTCTGCGCTGACAAGAGTACAAACGCAAGGAGTTGCTAGTGTTTCCAAGAGCAAGCAATTTGAGCAACATAGTTATCTTCTCAAAAGAAGACAACTCGCTAAAGTAGTTGTTTCTGTCATAATTAAAGTGTTTACATTAAAAGGTAAAAAGAAACAGCAAATTATTAAGAACTTATGGGGTTGTGAAAAATAGCGTTTTTTTCTATAATAAAACAAATATGCCGTGGGCATTTTAAAATGGGTTTTTCAACTTGGCTTTTAATAATTTTTTTAAATGCCTCAATGACAACTATCGCTGTTTATCATAATAAAACCTCATCAACATGTTATGCATAATTAATAGCACTAGCGAGTTTCGTGAGGTTTCCAGGATAAAAGAACATTTGAGAAAGACCTATGTAAACAGACCATTAAGCAGCTCACAACTTACTTGTGGTTCATCAAGATGTACAAGAGAAAGAGATCTGTCAACAGGATGTGGTGGATTTACCTGCAAAAGTGTTGAAGGGAACTTAGTCGATTTCTCATTAACACTAAATAAATTATACTACAGGTTTTACACACAGGTTATGAAAAAAACAACACGCAATTTCTTTTACTACAAAGGAATCTAATGTTGTCATAAAATATTAAATCATACCACTTGCATCTCATGATATGACCCGCCTTCATTTACTGGAAACACATCTTCATGGGCAGCATCATCAAACTCTCTTGTCTAAAATAAAACATAAACAGTGAAACAACTTATTTAAGCTTAAAACCATTTCTATACAATCATGCATAATCCATAGTTAAATAGTGGAATTTATTACTGCTTAGTACTCTGTTAATAATGTAGCTAGTTTTTCTTATCGAATAAATGGATGATTAACCACCAGCAGGTTTGGAAAAGCTAAGAGAAAAAAGATTATTGACTAGCTGCAAATTGTCACTCAAAATTGGGTAGGGATGTTTGAAAATAACAGTTAAAAAATATATGCTTCAAAAATGCATATTTTGAAAGAGATAATTCTTTCAAATTTGGTCTTTACCGAAACTATTTTTTGTTTTTAAAAACGATTTCAATTATTACAGATATTACTAAAAATAGCAACACAACTCAAATATTAATTTATGAACGAAATAAAACTAACGTATATCATAATTTGAAAAAATTAGCATTAAAAGTGTGTTGCTAAACTATTTATTGACTAATTGATTGTTGAAAAATGAAAGTGTTATAACAGATTTATTCATGAACGGAAGTTGCTAGCGATAGTCACTTGTGAAAAGTATCCAAATAGGTACAACATTGCCCTTGGGCCAAAGAAAGATTTGATCAGTAATTGCGGCGCTCATCTTTGATCACCATATTTTCAAAAAGTCCATTTTCAAATGAACAGTTTGAAAATGTAACGAATTCAATCAAAGTATAGTTTTATCAGCAAGCAAAAGAACAAGTAATCAAACCGATTTTTTATCATATCTAGGGTAATTACTTATTTATTAGTTTTTGATAGGTAATTTTCAAATTATTATTTTATATATTGGAAAATCCCCTGTGCATAAATAAATTGATCTTCACAGATTTCAATTATTTTTGGTAGGATGGGAGAATTATGTTGTCAGAACATAACCTCAAAATTTCATCTCAGTCAAAATAGTATTTCTATGTACTTTGCTGGCTCAAAAATTACTTTATTTATGAGTGATTGGTATGGTGAATGAGGTTACCTCCTACTATATTGACAGCGATTAGTTATTTTTGCATTGGGTCTCTCTGCACACGAGGCTGTCTTCAGAATCTCCAGACACAACGATGCAATATACAAGTCTTCAATTTTAAGCAATAAAAAGTTTTTTAGTCTGATAGTTGAAAAACCTACGCTAAGGACTGGTTTATTTTGGTGTTATATGACAGTTCAAAATCAAAACTGAAAAAGTAACTGCAAAGTAATGGTAACAGTAGGGCAATGCTAAATCGAAGTCTATCTTATTGTGATATTGACATTATCGTGATATTGATATGCAAAGTTGGTTTGCAAGGAAAAATGGAGGAGGATAGTTCAAGAGCTTTTCACTGCGGTGCACTCGGATTTGGTGGCATTAAATTATCCAACACACATAATGTAATGCCACAACGTCCGAGCGCACCGCAGTGAAAAGCTCTTGAACTAGGGCGGGAAGATAAAGATTGGACAAGTCAGGTTTTGCAAAAACCTTCTTGGGTTTAAAAATATGTTTTGGTATGCTTTTGGAGTGTTTTAGGTTCAAACCTGAGAATGTTTCCTAATTGTGGACCATCCTGTCAGCTCTTGATTTTTCAAGGACCCACATAATTTTTAAGTAGCAATTTTCTCTACTTCTGGAAACTGCTGAACTCCCTGAAAACTCCTGAAATTTAAATCTATTCCTTGACACTTTACTATGTTTTCTTCTATTAAGCATAGAGTAGACTTTCAGATGGCTCAGGGCGGACACTTTTTTTACATTATCCTTCTACACATAGCTTTAGTTTGTTCGGCATAGTAGTTTTTGTCCTGCATACCAAACTTATGTTACATTTACCTCAGCAGTAACTGTTGGCTTTCTGAACTAATAAACAAACTAAATTATTTACTTTGGGTTTACACAATAGCCCTACCTTTCTATACCCTTGAATCCAGTGGTTACAATCTGAAGCACGGCTGTTAAATTCGGGGATCAAAGCAGTTTCGACCAGGACGGCGCTCAAACTGGGCAAAATTGGAAAGTGGATGTATTTCGTTTTGAATACAAAATAAAGCCAAGTATCAAATAAAAAAAATTAGAGCATAATGCTTACCAGATGATTACCAATAATTTTTGCTATTTTAATACGGCAATTCCTGAAAAAAGCAGTAATTATCAAAACCATTCCGAACTGTAAAAGCAGGTCAAAATTGAACAGTTTATGAGTTGTTTGGTTTAGTTAGACTGTTGTAACGAGTTTTGTTTTGTCAGACTGATGTAACTAGTTTCATTTTAAATCAAACGATGCTTGCCAAATCCATCAATAAATTTTTTTCTCAATTTATAATGCAATTGCAAGTCACTCCTGTAACAAACTGAAATATAATCAGAACAGAGTAGTTTTATGTTTGAAATAGTTAAATATGTGCTGCGGTAGAAGTAGTTTAAAATGACATAATGCTGTATGCATGTTTATTACTACTTTTGCCTTGCCTTTATCATCAGCTTTCATAACAGTAAACTTCGCAATTACTTGAATGACTCATTTAACAGAACTTGATGAGTTGAATAGTTTTGACCAATTTTGACCCATAGCAAGTTGAAGTAAATCTGCGCTGGAATGTTGATACAAACCAAGGACTAGAACAATTCAACTCTTTAGTAAGGGTTGGTAGCCCTGAAAAAGGTCGTTGTGGAAGAGGCACTTATGCTCAGCCTCCTTCTCTTTAGAGGTGAAGTGGACATCGCAGGCTACACAACGACCTCTCCTTCGGTGGACTTGCTCACGCTTTGCCAACTCCCGGAGACTTCTGCGTGAAAAGCTGCACTCGTAGCAAGAACATGTTCCTGCTAGCTCAGTAATGATGCTGCCAAGTTGTGTCAGTAGTTATATAGCATCAAAGCGAACGTATTGATAAAATAAGTCATCAGTAGTGAGCGCTGTATAGAATGTCTAATATAATCTACTCTTTGCATTGTTGTATAATGCTCCACCGTCGTAATTATTTTCTATTAAATATTATCATTTTATTATTATTACAAGTTACAAATAATTTGTGTTGTGGATGTTTAAAAATTATTATAAGTATTGTTTAATTAGTTCTGCTACAAATATTTACTGTCAGAGGCTGTGTAAAAACGTAGATGGTTGACCTATTAAAATCTTGTCCAATCAGAGACATAATTTTGAGTACTACTACTATATAAGCTTGAATTATTTTTCATTTGTGCGGAGTTGCCAGTGAATAAAGTTGTGCTCATACTTTAAAGAATTCTGCTTCTCTCAAATCTAACTGTAAGCCTCTGCACCCACTCTACTACGTGGCAGTTATAAAATCTATGTCTCATAGTAGTAACTGCACAGACACTAGTTTAGCCGGGCAAGTCTATTGACACTGTTAGAGACTATTAGTTTGCCACTAAGTAAACCTCTGCCTGTATTACTGCTACTAGAGGTAGTGATTAATTATAAGGCAAATTAAATCATAACAAGAGTTTAAAATATCAACTGGGCCTGTTTTCGGTGCTTCGACTATCTACCGGGCCTGCTTTCGGTCCACCTGCAGACAGAATATCAACTGGGCCTGTTTTAGGTCCTTCAGCGATCTACCGGGCCTGTTTTCGGTCCACCTGCAGACTATCAACTGGGCCTGTTTTCGGTCCTTCAACTATCTACCGGGCCTGATTTCGATTCACCTGCAGACTATCAACTGGGCCTGTTTTCGGTCCATTTTCAGACTACTAACTGAGCCCGATTTTGGTCTTGTTAGAGAATCGGCAGTTTTGACCAGGACGGTTTAAACCGGATAAAAACCACGACAACCCTGATCTGAAGCAACAATTCCAATATATCTCCAATTTTTCTCAGCTCAACATTACAGGTATGTAGCGGACTATAACCATTGTAGAAATTACAACTACATCACATACAATGCAGAACCAATCGTCAACACACAGACTTCAAGAGAATAAAATAGTTATTATTTATTTATATTTGTGAATGTTTTTCATTATTTATTATAGCAAGAGCTGTTGACGCTGACGAATAAAACAAATACACAAATTACATGGCATTTCCAATTATAACTACATATAACTTATTGCTTGTTGTTATTACTATTCACTAGCCACATTTTTGGTAACAAAACAAATAACACTCAGAGTGATATATGTTATTAATGATAATAATTATTTTAATAACTAATAATACTTTCAAAATTAAAAATAATATAAATTATTTATTAAACTTGATAAACGGAAGGGCACTAATAAAAACTTTCAGTTGGTGAACTATAAACAACAACTTTGATTTATAATGTTTGTATGGCTAATTAATAAATAATGCCATTATTATGCCGCTATAATAAAAAATCACCACCATAGCATCACTGGTCACATCACATTTTTTATAGCGTCACTATCGCCTGCACCCACAATACCCTTGACCCCACAATAATCTTGAAGTTTTACGAAACAGTTCGCATTATAATTATAACCTTTCATCAGTCAATCAGATTTGTTTATTTCATTAGCCAGCCAATTATATCAATTGAACAACTGCACACTCTTTCTGGCCACTAAGTAATCATGCTATAGAGCCATAGCATTTGTCGTGGAAGTAATCAGGAAACAATAAATCTAACACCTGGTTTTAACTCACTGACCCTTAATTATGGTCAATTATGGGTACACTACTCAATACAACTACAAACTAAATCTTCATCAGCAACAATAAACATTAGTCTTCATGTCTTCAGTCTTAACAATTAGATTCCTATTAGGGTGAAATGTCTTCCGAAAACTATGCAGGCAGACAAAACATTCATTTTCGTTGGATAAGTGAAACACTTCATTGATTTGATAAGTTTTAGGGTACAGTCAATACCTAATTCATATGCACAGTCAACACTTGAAAGAGGGTTTTTGAGCTATATTTTTAGTGTGGTTACTAAATATGAGTATTTCTTACTTTCAACTAAAAAAGCTGCTTGAGAGTTTCAAACTGACGTAGCCACTACAAATGGATTTTTCAAATCACCCTTGGGACGTTAAAAAACATATCATGACGTAGAATCATATCCTGCAGTCTCAATAGTGGTAAACTTTTTTGTCGGTCATTGATAGATACTGAGAAAACGAGTTTTAAAAATGACTCTCTCTGGACCAAAATTGCTTTGTTTTATGTTCGCACAGCGGATAGTTGTACGCCTCATTATTAACACATAACAGTGAAATCCGTGACGGGTGACCAAGCGTGCGTTATTACTTGCGGTTAGTTACTAATTACTTCATTGTAATATATAAAAAAAATTACATTTTCATTTGGTAAGGGAATTATTAAATCTATTATCATACCTCCAGATGTAAATGATCTATAACAAATAGTATATCAACAGGTCGGTAATCTGATAGGCTAGTGATATAACATGAACTAAAATCATAAGGTCCCTGGCGCACTGGGATATTTCTTGTTTACAACGTCGTTTCTAAAGATTTTTTTCTCAAGTCCACAGCTATGTAAGCAGTGCAGTGATTGGTTAGTCTGCTCTGGACTACTGTATCCTATTAAACCCTTTTAAAATTTTGTTTCTAGCAGCCTGTGGTCCCAAGTTATTGAAAATTTAGTAATTCCAGAATATTTGAAAACGGAAAAAAGCGGGTGCTACAAATATTTATATCAATGCTTTTGACGAGTGACGTCATATTTTGTGATCAATTTGTAGACGCTAATTGATGTATGGCAATACTCGATAACTAGTTTTACCGGCAAATTAGAAGCTATTTACTGTGCTCTCATTGAATGCTTATGAAGAAATGGCAAAATCGTACCCCTGTGATGCAACAGCTATGACAGCACACACAAAGTGTTGAAATCATTTTTGAGCAGCTGTATCCTGAGAATGCATGTTCCTACAGAAACAAAGTTTTGCATGTAGAATCATTACCTTTAGTTCTAATGATTGTGAGAAAATCAGCCAAATCCGAGATTTTATCAATATTTATGCACAAGGGTTTTAATATGGTCACCAAATAGGCGTATTTTTACAAAAGCAAAAGTTATTTACTTGTTTAGCTGGTTACGGAAATCCTTATGAATTGTAGTGCCTAGGTTTTTCTCACACATCAAAACTCCTGACTACACAACTACATAGTTAGTCTAAATCAACACCAAAGTTCTTACATTTGGCTCTACAGATTCAGGGGAAGTTCTGTCAGATACTGTTCCAGTAGCACAAGTCTGCAATGAGGAAAATATGATAACACGAATGATGGTTTACAATTTTACTTATTTAACTGGTTACAGAAATCCTTATGAATTGTAGTGTCTAGGTTTTTCTCACACATACAAAACTCCTGACTACACAACTACCAAATTAGTCTAGATCGACATTAAAGTTCTTACATTTGGCTCTAAAGATTCAGGGACAGTTCTGTCAGATACCGTTCCAGCAGGACAGGCCTGCAATGAGTAAAGCATGATATCACGAATGATGGTTTACAAATCTATAATTTAAGGTTCTAATTTAGGGTGCTTTTGAGATACGGCATCACGATGCGGTGCCGCCCTCACAACCTGACGTTGCACAAATTATCAGATTATTAGCCAGAAATTCCCAAAACCTTTTGGGACCGATCATGAGCGGTCCTTAGCTGGGACCCTAGCAGAAGATGGGGCCTTGCATCGGTACGTTCAGCAAAGTGTTTACATTTCCTGTAGGTAAAGCTGCACAAACTGGAAACGCTACTATGGGGCAATTCAACCCGTATGTCGGCTTGCGACAAAGATCTGTTTCCTGGTGGATGTCACTGATTAGCCAGTTCTGTTGGGTGTTTGTTTTGATAAGGAATACCGTTGCTATGCTCTGCATGCAACTATAAGGAGTAATTTTTTTCCATATAATCAGTCATATTAAGGGGAGTTTCATGATAAGTCATGGAAGTTTTAGATCATCATTGTAGTTATCTAAAAAAAATTATTATATTATTCTTATATTAAAGGTCGGCCGACACTCACTATTATCTCCATAGAACGGTCAGCATCACATGCTGCTGTTTGTAACACTCTTTTCATTTGTTTTCATTGCCAAGAGAAAAACCACATGAAAAGATCTCACTTACAGGCACTTGTGAAATGTTTGTGTTTGACAGCTAGGGCCGCTAGGGCTACAGTATCAAAAATCTCTATGGAAAAACCGTTATAGCGTGGCATCACATCGCACTATTCCGACTAGTACGATTTCGTTCCAGTGACATCGTGTTGTGTAGCCACATCTCGAAGGCACCCTCATAAGTAACCCATGCATACAGTGCGCGTTAATAGAGTAACTATTAGCTTACTGCTCAGTTTTAACGCAACAAGCGCTGTGATAACAGAGTAACATAACTAGAGAAATCCTTGGTATGGCGTAGGAAGCGTTTACTACTGTTGATTCTGAATGTTGACTCACATCAGTAGTCAGACCCACAAACACCAGTGAAATGGAAATAATCTGAGTTGACCTACAACTTTTGATTTACTTACCAATGTGGAGACCTCATTTGGAATTCTCAGAGGTCGAAACTCAAGTGGACCTCGAAGCTGTACATCGACCTTCAAAATATGTCTGATAACTTCAGAAGCTTCCATATTAGACAAAGAAATGAAAAAAACTCCTTACTGAAGAAATGTAAAACATATGTGACCGATAACTGCAAAACTAATTACAAATACCAAGTGGAAAATAAGAAAACTTGTTAACAATTTTCATTTACTGACAAAAGTAACAAAATGTTTCAGGGAAATTGAAAGCATACATTTCACCACA
The DNA here is from genome assembly GCA_945261195.1 of Cryptosula pallasiana. NCBI lineage: Eukaryota > Metazoa > Bryozoa > Gymnolaemata > Cheilostomatida > Cryptosulidae > Cryptosula > Cryptosula pallasiana. The sequence continues at coordinate 43,914,407 of OX183132.1, read as the reverse complement.
ACTAGCTACAAATGAAAAATTTTGAAATAAAAATGAAAAGAATTTCCGTATAGCTAACAAACCTAAAATGTACTAGAAGAAAATTTTTTTAATCATATCTTTCATATGTAAAATTTTGCATTACCATTAGACCACCATTCAGCAACATTATAAATAAAGCTAGCATGTACTATATTTATTCATTGTGCTGGTGAATGGTACAACAATGTTGTAACTCTCAGGCCAATTGAATTGTGAGCTCTTAAACAGAAAAAGGGTTTTGTGCTAAAATTACCAAACTTATAACTTTTAGTATGGTCCCTTCAAACATAACTTCGGAGGAGAATTCAGTTTCAGATAAATAAAATTAATGGCACAACAAACTTCAACTTTTTGCACTGTTTTCTGAGTCATCAGCTCGACAAAAAATGTATTTTTTTAAATTTGGATAGATGTAAATTTATAGCAATTACTATCTTTCAAAATGAATTATCAGAATTAGTGGACAATTCTTCTAAAAATTTGCCAGTCTTTACTTATAACAGATTTGGTTTTTGTCAAACTGCATGTGAGGGAAAGAATGATGATAATGGAAAACTAAGATACACAACTTATAATATTTTCAACTATTTGAAACATTGATAATATAAAAAAGCAAAACAAAAAAATTTAATGTGAGATGAACAACTCATGAATTTACCCTGATTTGATTATCCTTTGACTCTAATGAACCAGATGGCAGTGAAGTGTTGAGGCTCAAACCAGAGCTGGGTGGCCCATGGGAATCTGTGGATACCTTCAAAATATGTAAGGTAAGTGTGAGAAATATCGATGATGCATAAGGTGTATATGAGTCTAGTATGTGTGTAATGTGAGGATATAAGCTGTGGCCTATTAGTTAAAGCGCATGAATGAGCAGGTAGCACGAGCATAAAGTGTGAAAGCATAGAGCACATGTGATCAGCAGTTCAGGGTTTTGATCCAAAAAGCGTAATTGGTGGTTTCAAGGAGTGCATTCAACCTTAAATTGCTCCTGGACCTCAGAGAGTCAATTTTGGTGTTTGGTTTTACTTAATTACACACTCACTGTAAACATGGTATCGTAAGTCTATGATACTTCAATGGGTATCAATAGATTTTTTGAGCAACAAGTAACTACTAATAGGGATACAACAACAACTGACTAATAATTTAAAACTATTCAAACATAAATCTACCTCAGTGCGATTGCCATTTAACACATTTGGAACAGTTTGTGGCGAAATTTCCCTGTTAGAACAAGAGTTGGTTGGTCCGGCTGACACTGATATGACCTTAAAAATAAGATAAATGTGAAAAATAGCAACAATGTATAATAACAGAAAAATTTATCTTGCTCTGCTATTACCATAGTTAAAAATCGATACACATCTCTAACAAAAAATTTTGGCCGAGACATAAACAGGCTATGAGAAGTGAGAGTTCAATTTGGTTATAACTTTAGCGAAATATGCCTAAACTTCACATTCAATATGCTCTATCACAAAAAAAATTAATAAAGTTCAACATCAGACATGTATGCAAAAATATTTGTTCAGCTTTGACGCTGGTAGCAGAGCCTATTAATTAAAATGCATATATATACAAGTTCTACGTTTAACTCTGACTATTTTTCAAATTTAAAAATACATTTTTTGTTCAAGAAAGTTCTCTGCTAGACCTAAATTTACATTTTACGTCAGTTGATTTCCATGTGGTTTAGTCCACGCAATGGAGACAATATTAACTGAACAACATCAGTTCTAGTAATAAAGGTTAGACCTTTTGCTGACGTGTCAGGAAAAAATTTATGTTCAAACTTCAAGGGTGCTTTTGGAGACTCTAAGCAAAGGGATTAAACGTGAGAATAAATGTGCTCGTTCAAAACCCTATCACTGATTGCAAAAAACCATACGAAACAGCAAAAGAGGTAGGGTAGTTGAGAAACCCTACCTAAGCACAGGTGTGAAGAGAAGCGGTCAAACAAAATTTCGACAAGACAAATTAGTATTTTATTTAGTATCTTAGTTTTAAACTGACAAAAATACAATAAACTTTATATAAATAAAATAATGACGAGTTTTTTCATCGTAATTAGTTTTCTTTAAAAGTAACAGTAAAATGGGTCTTTATTGTTTAGCTATACCCAGCCATAGACATTCACGAAAAATTAATATGTCTATGGTTTATGAGAACATGAATTTCACTAAGCAACACTCATCAATGAGGTCTCAATGACTGCATACCGACTCTTCACGTACAGTATCCAAATGCACTTGAACGCGAAAATAAAATTTAACAATTCATATTTGGTAATGAATCATTAATAACACAAAGCAAATCAAACATAAAATTACCGTAGTTTGCGGGCCACTTGACACTCTCGGAACAGTTTGCAGAGAAGGTTCCAGGCTGAAGCCAGAGCTGGTGTGATCGCTTGAATGTGACTCGGCCATTGTCACTCATGGGTGACAAAAATGTGGTAAACCTGAAATGAAACGTAACATAAGCACTTCCCTGTGAACTTAAGACAAGTGTCAAAAATATTACAGTGCACTTTGGGGCAACAGGCATTTTGATCTTCTGGCCAGTGTTTCAAAAGGTCTGTTTGGCTCATTGTAGGTACTTCTCTTTGCAAATACAACCTGATATCATTTCGAAGAATTTTTTACAGAGATTTTCGATAGACTTGCAATATTCCTCCCCCCCTCATCATTACAAGGTTTTTCAGCCTGTATTTGGTCTAAACTGTTTTGGAGTTATCACCTCAGCAGAGTTAGAAAATATTTGTTGCTTATAATGGTATTATTATTGTGCCTAACCGTAATCATATAGCTTCCCTAGCCACTATCTATCGCTTCGATTGATTGATGTTATCTGATGCAAGTGAGCATGAACGTGATTTGCCAGAGTGACAAGGCAAAGAGACAAAAACAGCTTTTCTTTTTTACAAAGCAATCTTACCTTCTTAGCTAGTTCACAGTGAGCACCCAAAATAAGGTTTGGTTCATAATGCTACATAAACGGAATAGGGGATGTTGAAGACATTAGCATTGAATAATGGTGTTGAGAAGTTCAATATTGGATAGTTTCTTTGTTCAATGAAATATAAACGTTAGCATGAGAGTGCATTATATTAAGCTGACACAAAATAGTATCTTTGCAATGATATTAAGAGTATTCGCGACCTCTGTTCGCCGAACACATTGCAATAAAAATAATCAGACCGGCAATAAACTTAATTAATAAATAGTCATTTTGTTAGGAACTCGTGGGTCAACAAAAACTAGCGCACTGAATAAAAAAATAATCAATGAGTATTTATTTATATTGTTCGTAGGTCGGGAATGAAACTGAATACTAAATAATAACGAGCAAGTTAACTTTTTTTCATTTTTATAGACCAGTTTTATATCCTTGAAAAACTAATTCAGGACCATTGCAAGGATTCAAAATTTACTAAATTGAAGGGCAGCTTTACAAATTATTCAAGTTTATAGCAGTTCAAATTTTCTTATTTTCTTGATATAGTTGAAAACTGGGAGTTATCTTCTTTATGATTTGTTCGGTAAACTATAACATTTCATTGAATATTATGTTGTTCTAAACTAAGTTTCCGTTGCATACGCGACATAGTGAATTATGAACACCTATTGTTTTTTGTATTTTTTTCGACGAACAGGTCGCGAATATTCTTATTGACAATGATTAACAAATAATAAAGAGTAAGAATATGAAAGTAGCTATTATGTGCGATGTAGCATCAGCAACTAATGGCAATAAATTATCAATAATGGTGACCCATTAGTAGAAAGGCATGCCTATTAATATTTATAGTACAAAACAAATATGCAAAAGCTGTTGGGTTACAAAGAAACATGTTTTGGGAATTTTAATTGGTCAATTAAAATCAATGTTTTATAATTCTTTCGAACAATATCCATACATTTTATTAAAATTCTCTCAACAGTAAGTTGGAGTAAACAAAAAATTCACCAAGACTCACAACTTGTTTGGCGAAATAATTCTTTTATTATAATACTTGAGTAAGTGCACAACTCAAAGCACGTGAAAACTCGCGGCAGTGGGTTGTGCACTACACTTATATTAACACCACAATTAATAAAATATCAAAACCTCTATCTTATCAGAAACCTCCCAATGCTTATCCTACAACATTCATGCATTCATGTGAGCTTATTTCACAAATGGATGTCTTTGGCCCTCTCACACCGTGACACCTTCGAAGCTCTTTGTTCTATCACAGATTACCAAAAATTCGAAAAGGGCAATTCTCACTGTGGTAGGCTTGAAAAAGCTGCATATTTTCAATATCTATGATGTAGAGAGATCTTCTTAATGGGTATGCAATCGCCGACCAGTATGAGCCTTTTATACCCCGTAACTCCCGACAATAATCCAGAACATCCATGACTCTCTCAAATGTAAAATGCTAATGCACATCCCTGGCAGCTCAGAGTGAACAGTTGTGCTGCCCATTTATGGATACAAGGTTTAAAAGGAGGCCCAGGGAGACTAGTGCCTCGTACAGAGTAGGTATGGCTGATCTTGGTTTTGGTTTTTTACAATAAAAAAAGACTGACCCACCTTATCGGGGGCATCGGAAGAAGTCGGAAGATGTCGATCAAGAGTAGGAGGAAATTTATTAAGAGTATTCATGACCTAGCCGTCGAACGAAATACAAAAAAAGTAATAGGTGTTCGTGATTCAATACATGGCAAATGGAGTGGAACATTAGCCAAGAACATCATAATTATTCAACCAACTGTTATAGCTTATTGAACAAATCATAAAGAAGATAACTCCTAATTTTAAAAATAATCAAGAAAAAAATCAAAATTGAATAGCTATAAACTGAAACAGTTTGTAAAGTAGTCCTTTTAATTCAGCAAACTTTAAACAACTGTAATGGTTTTGAATTACTTTTTAACGATATAAAACCGGTCTATTAAAATGAAAAAACTTCGCTCCTTATAAATTATTTAGCGTTCAGTTTCATTCGCGCCCTACGAACGATATAGATTAATGCTCATTCAATTTGTCTTGTTCAGTGAGCTACTTTTTGTTGACTGATGAGTTCCGAACAAAATTATTATTCATTGTTGCTGTTCTAATCATTTTTATTGCAATTTGTTCGGTGAACATAGGTCGCTAATACTTTTAGTGGCTCAACTTTCAAATAAAGGAAAAAGGAATTAAAAAAACCAGGGCTGTGTGTTTTATCTCCATGCTCTTTTTCCCTCGACCAAGAATGAACTTACTAAAAATCAGTAACAGCCGCAACTGACCACTGATCATTTGACAATTTCATGATTTTTTTACTGCTAGTGATTGACCATATGAAAATAGGTAAAAATGTTTCACTTCTAAGTACTTTAAAGTTTTCGTATTGGCTTACTTTGCCCATTTTCTGTTGTTGCAAAATGTTTTCGGCCTTTATAGTACAGCAACACAGAGTTAGTACAAGGAGGACAGAGACAAAATGTAGTAACAAACTACAGATATTTTTTTGTAATAGTCAGTTGTGTTGTATACAGTCTCACCAAAATACATGTAGAAACTGTGATTTAAATTTTCTACTTGTGAGCCATTGACTCTTCTTGAGTTCGATTCGAATGGCGGTGACTAAATCAATTTTGGAGATTGAGTTTCCAAGCTGGTAAGCCAACAGATACTAAGTTACGGGGCAAGGAATTTAGGATCACTCACCAATTAAGAAATGTAGATAGATTGTTGAGCACTGCACAATACGACTTCACCAGTTATCAATTGAAAAGAGACGGATATTTTGTCGATCTCGTTTTTATCTCAGTAGCGATGAAGCCATTTTTTGCCTTCAGCTTTGTTCTCATTTCAATCTGCAAGGTACATTGTCATTGTATATAAAATGGAGTAATTATAGTAGCAGTTCAAAGGAATTGCAAGCAGTAGAAAATTTGCTGCAGTTTAAAAAACTGTTTTCATTTTCAGGTTCAAAAAAAAATTGGGAAAAAGTTTAGGCGAGTGATTCAGTCAGCAAAATTAAAAATGTAATCAGTGCATAGGGAATCGTAAGCAAGTCTGGGAGGAGTTAGCAAAACCACTGAGAGTTCAGAAGAGTGAAGAGCTCTAATTGGTACATCGAACATTAAAACCAATAACAATCGTACCATTACAACAGCTATAATGAGGTAGCCCAAATGTCTTTGATCAGATCGTAATTACTAACTGACAAGTTCTGAATACCTGGAATTTATTGGATCCAGAGTTCTTACCTGACACTAAAATTTAGAATAGAGATGTAAAATGTTTTGTAGGGGTCTTAACGCAAGTGATCAAGCACGGCGTCTTGCTAATTGAGGCATCTGAATGTTCTAAACTGGGTGGTTTCAGTAACTTTAATGGTTGTTAGCAAGTATTGTCTTTGCATTATCTTCAAAAGTTCCTAAACCTAGTAGAAATTGACTTATTCTGTGAGTGAAAAGATACAGTACTACATGCAACAGGGTACCTACTAGTATCTTCGTCAGGTGGTTGAAGAAAAAAACAATCATGAAAATCCTCTGCGATGTGAATGAAAACTGCACTTGCTATAGTGGTATCACTTTACTTACGCTACTTGAAAAGTTTTGTACTATTTTTAACAAATTGTTATAAATAATATGGAGCATTTGGCAGTAAGATAACTGGTCGAATGAAACCGCTCAGTGCAAGCAGAAAATTTATCATATTATATGCAGTTGGTTGCTATAAATTTTTGAAATAATGCAAAAATTATATCAAATGGGCAAGGCGAGAAAGGATGAAAGGTCAGTACTAAGACCCTTCCATTGTAATTTATACAAGGTCATAGCAATATTAATTGAGGTGCGTTTTTTTAATTTAACAGCAAGTCATGAAGAAATATTTATTTCATTAATTAGTGAAAATACTATGGATAGATTAAGAAAATTTAACCAAAAAATTAAATCTTTGAATAAAATGTTACATTCACAGCTTTTAGGATTACATTTTATAATTTGAAATCACAATTTTATTTCACATTAAGTGTTGAAAAATGCGGATTTATAATAAAGGATTTCAGGATGGATCTTGCGACCGTTATTTACTGAAATGAGCTGGCCAACACTTCTTATGATTAAATACAACAGCAGCAGAAAAAGTTCCAATCAAAATCGCCATCAATGTTGTTCATAAGTATTCAAATGTGACAACTGGCTCGTTTGAATAAACTTTGCTAAATACATAGCCTGTTCAACAACAGTTAGTGGCTTTTCATGACGCGACGCCGTAGCGATACGTCGTAGCGCCATGGGTTTTCCCCTCTCGGAAATGAGTATATCGCTAATGCAGTCGTGATGATGTGGCGCTATTGAAAGTCGCTACTAAGTAGCGACTTATAATAGTGCCAGACCACTGAAGCGTTATGGAAAAAAGGGAGTGCCGTAACACTACTGGTTTGCACATGCGTGTATTGAATTTCCAGAATCACTGCGGTCAAAATAATTAAATAGTTTGGACAGAAATTTCAGACATATGCGACAGTTGCCTCTCAAGACCAATCATATTAATTAAAAATGATGCAGAATAAGTGTTCACAAATAAATTTGTGTTTTATTTTATATTAATTGTATTTTTTTCCTTACTTTAGAATTTGATAATAATAATTAATAAAAAATAAATAATAATAAATAATCAATTGGCCGTAGCTAAATAACAGTAAAAATAAATAATTATTTTAAATTTAATAAATAAATTACTTATTAGCCAAGCACTGCTGCTTCAAAATTTTATTTGTGGAGTATGTATTAGATGAAACAAACACAAGGAAAGCATTTAAAACTAATTGTTGGTTGAAACAATTTTCCTTGATACACTTTCACGCATTGACTCATTACCTCAGTCGCCGTTGACTCGCTAATTAGGGTTCAGGACCTTTGGGCCTACTGTATTGCTGGTTTATGGAAAAATGTGATGGGTTATCACTATTGAGAAGCACTGAGCCATGACACCATGGCGTAGCGCTACGACATCGCGTTATGGAAAGCTACTAAATGAATAAATGGCTGTTTTAATTTAAGGTAGGCAAGTATAATACTTTCAATTACATGCATTTTACTCTGCTAAAAAAGTATAAATCTTCACCACACTAATCAATCTTCAAATCCTTCTGAAAGATAACATTGAACATGTTATTGAATAAACACATCACACTGTTTGGTGATGAATGCATATTGTGGGAAATTTCAACAGAGATACTCAATTTTATTCCTGTCCCCTTCCATCTTGATTACCTTTGTTTTATTCCACATAAGCTCCTTTGTTGACTAACTCGGGCTCCCTTCATTATAAAACATATAACCTATCTTAAATTAATTTTCCTTTCCCGAATCTGGCTCCATTATATAAAATACAAAAAGGGCGATACTGAAACAAGATCCTGACTTATTTAGCCAGTATTCAACAAACGTGAAGGTTTAAGGCTCTTAGAATTAGGATTTCCTTAATAATTATTACCTCTTTCCTTATTTGTGAGTTGGGACCACACATTGAAGAAAACTAAATTACCTTAAAAGGAGTGATTGCTTTTACTTACTCCTGATTGGATTTGGACTCTCATCCAGCAGTTATGTCATGTGTCAACTACCAGATTGTTTGTTAGTGTTCACCTTCTTATGTATTCCTTTTTTCATTTTCTGTTAATGTGTCGTTTTGCATCAGATGATTGGCTCATTCCCAATTGCAGGATGAGTGTTGTTTCTGTCACAAATAAAAGGAGCTGCACTGCCCCTAGAAGGCAGAAGTCTTGTGGACTTAGTGCAATTTACTCGTGTTTTGCTAAACAGAATCGTGGAATAAATTACTATACACTCTGGTGTAATTTGTCAGAGTTTGGGACTCAATTTTGGTAGAAAAAGCCTGTCATTTGGAATAGGCACTGAATACAAGGAGTGTCTGGTAATTCGGAGCTGCTGTGTTCGTAGTAGGTGGTGTAAAATTACTACAATATATTCAGTAATAAATTATGCATTGCAATAAATTAATGTAGCAGCTTATAGCTAGTATCGGTAACTTTTATGGCTTTTCAATGAACATAATTTTTCTAATTATTTTATACATTCTTCCAAATATGGAAGCGTCAAACACACATTATATGCTATGTTGTAGAAATTTCCTACAATGATAAATATGATTTCAACTCGAAAATTACATAATTATGTGTTTTGGTTTCAAGTTTAGCTTCAGTTACCCAGATGCACTTATTGACAAACAGCTTACAGTGTGGATACAGAGGCCAATGTTTGACATCAAAAGGCCTTACGAAGAAGGGATCAGTCAATACAATGCACACCGTGAAGCTTTATCGTAAGCCAAATCAACATGTTGGTCTATGCCCAATTTAGAAGGCACATTAGCCCCTGTGATTGGTTACAACAAACATTGTTTATAAACTTACATATTTACAACCAATTAAAAAAATTAGCAACATAAAAATCTGAAAAAATGCGTATGCTATAGAATGTGTACGTATCCTTTGGCAACAAAATTATCTTGATTTGATAGACTGATTTGATTTTGTTGACAGAAAAAAATAGTTTGAAGAATCTATTTCATATGGCCCAAAGAACAATAAACATTTTCTTATTTCGAACGTATATTATTTTACTATAATAATAATAAATACAATAATAAATTATCAGTAAAATAATAAACAGAAATCATGTTTTCTTTATTGTAAAAATTAGAAAGCAAATTTTTCGTCTTAAAAAAGTAGACATGCAAAAATTTGTGTTTTTTGCCAAATTATTGGCTACCTCAATAGCAACTCGGCAATGAGCACAAGCTACATCTATTTGTGTAGCCACCAGCACACTGTAATGATCCACCAAGGAGGTAAATCGACAACAAAACATCGTCGCAGTGTAGCCAAGCTCTCAAATTGAAAAGTGTGGATAGCGATCATTGTGGGTGTTTTTAAACTTCATGCAAAGTAGGTATATTTTTGCCAGTTATCTGTTTAGCAACGTTTTTTTGACTGATCTAAACATAAACTATCCCAAACACTAGCATAAGCATGGCCAGTCAACTGTGGTCTGACAAAAACAAACTTATTAAATGATATGTGCATAGATAATATTAGTGGGACTATATCGGTCGCATAGTAACAAAAAGGACATCAAATATGAACGAACTGGGGTTGATTTCTTACTTGAAGTCTATAACAAAATTATTTTCCAGTTTGTCCTTTAAATTCAGATTGAGTTATCATGGTTGCTCATGTCAACGATAATGCAGCAAACTTGACTTTGACAGCAAATCTCATTTTCACAAATGGTTTTCAATTACGGCAATCTGAATATTTCGACAACTTTGAACTTGGCAGTAAAGTTAACTTTCTTGAAGATATCTTTAGTTTTTGCATTATCACATTGATTTGAATCTATGATAGGGCAGTAAAAAAGCACCATCTACTGCCAGTTATTGAGCTGAATACTGCAAAAAAGTTTAGCAGTTTAAATCTTAGTAGACTAGATGATCTCAAGACCTTACTACTTCCTGCACTCCATTTGGGCAATGACTCTGTAAATTGCTCTGACTGGATATAAACTGTGCACCTAAGGTTTTTCAAAGAGAAGTTATCAAAGTATCAGTAAGCCTAACTTTAACTTTGGGCAACGAACACTAGCAACTTGACAAATTTAGATTTTCTCCTCTTTTGAGTAAAGACTTGAGTAATATAACGGGTCTACTATTTGTTTATAATTAAATTACTTTTTCACATCAATATTTTTGCACATAGACCTTCAAGGTAGAATGAGTCCCATTTACTACATCTTGAAACAGTGCAGCTACACAAGCTTCACTGGAAGAGAGGTCACGATATAGAGTGCATATGTACTTTGCTGTGAATCAAGAGGTTGAGCAAAAGCGGTGTTTAGATAAAATTTTTGCAGTATGGCTCCATGCACACTAGTATGAAATAAAACATTGTGAAATTTTCTATTGTAGCAATCCAATCATTTTTATCCATATTAATAAGCTTTGAGACTCATTTTAACTTTCATACAGAACAGCGTTCGTTTTGATACAAACCAATGCGCACATAATGCGCTTTTGGTGCGGATTGTGGTGTTCATATGCAAGTACAGTGCGTAATGCTGCAATGTTTCATACTAGTGCAAACAAGGTCTACACTCCAAAGACAGAACACCCAAAAGAACGTAGGCCATAGTAACACAAGCCACAAATTTGATTGTGGCCATACACAGCGCCGTCCTCATCTAGGCAAATATATTGCCGCCAGTCCCCACTAAAGCAATGCGTAAGGCAATTCTAGAAGCATCCAGCCATACACCAATCAAGAGCAGTCTGCTACCCTTTGTGCTATGTGAGATAAGTTTATTAGTTCATATTGCTTAAGAGGAATAGACTTGAATGGCTTAAGAGTTACCTAGCATACACATATAATAATAAATTTTTTCCCTCACTCTCACAACAGTAATTTTACTTCATTTGTCACTTGGCAATTTCCATATTATAATTTGATCTAATTTTAATATCTATAGATAGATACCTAAACATAATAATAATATTGCGTCTACAAATTGATCAGGAAATATGACGTCACGCGACAAAAGCATTGATATAAATATTTGTAGCACCCGGTTTTTTTCAGTTTCCAAATATTCGGAAATTACTAAATTTTTAATAACTTGGGACCACAGGGTACTAAAAACTAAATTTTAAAAGGGTTTATAGGATACACTTTGCCAAATGAGATTAACCAATCACTGCACTGCTTACATACTTTGAGGCTTCAGAAAAAATGTTTGGAAACCACGTTGTAAACCATATGATTTTAGTTCATGTTATATCACTAGCCTATCAGATTACCGACCTGTTGATATACTATTTGCTATAGATCCTTTACATCTGGAGGTATGAAAATAGATTTAATAATTCCCTGGCCAAATATAAACGTAATTTTTTTTAATATATATTACCTTGAAGTAATTAGTAACTAACCGAAAATTAATAACGCTCGCTTGGTCACGCGTCACGGATTTCACTCTAATGTATCAATAATGAGGCGTAAAACTAACCGCTGTGCGAACATTAAACGAAGTAATTTTGGTGCTGAGAGAGTCATTTTTAAACCTCATTTTCTCAGTAACTATCAATGAGACAAAAAAGTTTACCACTATTGTGACTGCTAGATATGATTCTATGCCATGATATGTTTTTTTAACGTCACAAGGTTGATTTGAAAAATCTATTTGTATTTTTATTGGCTAAATAATAAGTATTTACTATTTAACTATTATCAATTATAATAAAATATATATAATATTAATCCTATTGTAGAGGAAATGTCACCGAAGCTCACACAGGTCGACACCATTAGTTTATTACGTGCCGAACCATATACTCATTTTATTACTGCCGAACTGTACATCTATTCATACTTGTCTACTTACATACGTTTTATATATTTTATTTACTTGCTTCAATCCTTATTTTACATACATGTGCTTGTGCAACCAGCCGTGGAGCACAAGCCCACCCAGTTCTATGCCCACCCAGTTCTATTGGCTTTTGACTAGCCAATCTTTTGTACAGGCGGAGCATGCCTTTGTTTTATAGCTGCCAATCTTATTATGTAACTTTTTGCGATATAAATATGCTTGTCTTGTCCAAATAAATCAGAGTTAATGCCTACTCTCTCACTTGCTTGTTGATTCGCATGCATAAGCGCACTTATGCTAAAGCACAGGTAGCTAGCAGAAAAGATACAAGTAAGCTCTTGCACTGATTGCGCTGACAAAGGAACTTGCTAAGTTCAGCACTTGCACAATAACTTGGACAGAGAAATTGCACTAAAACCAGTCGACTAGCAACTAGGATAATAGTCAGTAGAAAGTGGTCAGTCAATTCGACTCACACTGCACTTGACCTACGGGCAAGTGATACTGGAACGATTATTCGAATGGCTAGGTCGACCTGACACACCTATTCCTCGGGGTTAGGTTGTGGGCGAGTTGGAAGGCGTACACTGCACTGTTGGACTTGCTTATTACTGTGGGCCGCTGTACAGGTGACAGCTACCCCTCCATCCTAAATTCCTGTACATTGGTGACAGCAGTGGGATTGAGAAGAATCCACACAAACGACCCACAGGAACGGTGAATACAACAGGAGGCAGCAGGCGCGGAGATGACGACCAGGCGACGAGCTCTCAGCTCAGACCGAGATGGTTCCCCATTGCAAATAATGGGCACGCTAGCAGACATTCTGGACCGAATGTCAACAAACAATGGCAGAGACCGCTTCAGAGTCCCCCAGTTCAGCGGAGAAGGAGACGTTGGATATTTTATCCAAAGGTTCGAGGAAGTAGCCAGGGCTAACAGGTGGTTGCCAGAGGAGTCGACCATACACTTACGACAGGCCCTAACAGGAAAGGCTGAGCAATGTGGGAGAGGAATCGACACCACGGCCATTACACAAGCATTAAGGGCAAGCTTCGGCCTGACCCGCACAGAAGCACAGGCCAAGCTAACAACCTACCGAAAGACACATAGGGAGACATTAAGAGAACACGCACTCCAGATCGAACGTTTAGTAGAGGCGGCCTATGGAGACCTGCCGCTCAGAAACCGGGTCGAGCTCACACTGCAAACGTTCCAGAATACCCTGGGACACGTGTATCTCTAGCGACATCTATTGGCCATCCGGCCAGCAGATCTAGAGGAAGCCGTCCAAGCAGGGAACGAGTTTCTACAAGTGCAGCACCAAGCTCCCACACAATCCAATGTGCGGACCGTGCAAGAAGGGGAGCTGGATGACTCTCCACCCCATGCAGAGCCCACACTCAAATGCCAAGAGGTAGAGGACCCCCTAACAAAACTCCTCAAGACTATCGAACATCTGAGCAAAGAGGTGGCCAGCCTCAAAGAGGACACAGACAAACCCCCACCCAGGCGCTGCTGGGGTTGCCAGCGCACGGGACATATCAGGAGCCAGTGTAAAACTGCGCCGTGGCACGCACGACAGGGAAACGGGTACGGCCCGCAGCAGTAAGAACTCCTACTGGCTGCAACAGGGCCCCCCCCCCACTCATCGACCTCGGGAGAAACAAGCCAGACCCATCCTAAGAGAACCAATGCCACTCCCATTGAACAACAGGTTCAGCCCCCTAACCGACGAGACGTCGGAGGATGAAGACAAAGAGGAGGAGGAAGAGACTAGGACCAGTCACCAAGAGAGACCCCTCCCGAAACAGAAAGAGAACCGAGAGCAAAGCCGGACCCCAGAGACCACCCGAAAGCCTATTACCATCCACCTCAACCAGGTAGAGAGACCGTACAAGTCTAGCTACTACCTACCCAGTCGAGTGGAAGGGCGATCAGTCTCCTACTTAATCGATACAGGTTGCAACATGAACCTGCTATCTAAAAGGGTGTTCGACCTGCTCACCCCCCAGCAACAGCACAACCTCCAAGAATACGATTCACACGGACTAATGGCAGATGGTACCAGGCTGCCCTTCTATGGATTGATCACCCTGGCTGGAAGAATACGGCACGTCAAGTACGAAGAGACGTTTGTCGTGAGTCAGATTAATGAGGACGTAATTCTGGGCATGCCCTTCCTAGCGAAACAAAACTGCCAGATGGGTTTCGACCGACCAACCCTATGTGTACAAGGAAAGGAATTGACTTGTACCGACAGACATGGCAGGGACTTGGTGTTGAAGGTACAGGTCCAACGAGACACCCACATTCCACCCCAAGCAGAAGCAACGGTGCCTTGCCACCTGGCTAGCCGAACCCCCTGCACCAAAGGAATAATAGAGAGCAGAGAAGGAGGACTATTATTGGCCACTAGCATCAATGCTCCAGACGAGCGAGGACGAGTACTGGTTCGGTGCCTGAACCCCTCCCAAGATAGTATCAGAGTCCTCGCCGGAGAAGTCATAGGAACCTTTACGGGGGTCGAACCCAGCGAGATACGGGCCCTACAAGGTTCTCAACAGGGACCCCCCTACAAGGTGGAGAATTACCCCCGCACCTAGGACAGCTATTCACCCAGGCCAGGAAGGGGTGCCAGAACACCCGAGAAGAGTACCAACTCAAGAACCTCCTCAGTCAGTACCAAGACGTCTTCAGTCGACACGATGGAGACATCGGCCGCACCCCACTAGCCGAACATTCTATCCCTGTGGCACCCGGTACCCGACCCATACGGTTACCCCCACATCGACTCGGAGCAGAAAAAGAGACAGAGGCGGAGAGGCAAGTCAAAGAGCTGTTAGCCAAAGACCTCATCGAACCCGCGGACGGGGCCTGGAGTTCCCCAGTTGTCCTGGTACGGAAGAAAGATGACTCCTGGCGATTCTGCGTAGACTATCATAAGCTGAACGACGTCACACAGCAAGATGCCTACCCCATTCCCCGGATTGACGACTCGCTAGATGCGCTAGCAGGCAGCAAATACTTCAGTACTCTGGATTTGACCAGCGGGTACTGGCAAGTACCACTAGATGAGGACGCAAGAGACAAGTCAGCATTTATCACGCGCAGTGGCCTGTGGCGGTGGAAGGTGCTGCCCTTTGGCCTCACCTCAGCCCCTGCCACGTTCCAGCGACTCATGGAACGCGTGCTCAAAGGTCTTCACTGGAAGACACTGCTGCTCTATCTCGACGACGTGATCGTCATAGCTCCCGATTTTACATCTCATCTGCAAAGACTGGAGGAAGTACTGCAACGTCTCCAGGGCGCACACTTGAAGGTCAAACCGTCTAAGTGCGAACTACTGAGCCCACGGGTACGCTATCTGGGCCACATTGTGAGTGCCAAAGGCGTGGCCACGGACCCCGACAAGGTCGAGGCAGTGAGAAAGTGGCCAGCACCTCAGGACGTGAAGGCACTGCAGGCATTTTTGGGGACGGCTGGCTATTATAGGCAGTACCTACCCGACTACGCCACTACAGCTAAGCCACTCACGGTCCTCACCGGGAAAGATGTTCCTTGGAAGTGGAGCGCAGATGAACAACGATCGTTTGAACAGCTGAAACTGGGACTCAGTCAAGCACCTTTCCTAGGATATCCCGACCCTACATTGCCCTACATTTTGGACACCGACGCCAGTGCCGTCGGAGTAGGCGGAGTACTGTCGCAGATACAAGAAGGACGCGAGAGAGTGATCGCGTATTATAGCAGGACCCTGTCACCCGCGGAAAGGAATTACTGCGTAACCAGAAGGGAACTACTGGCAGTGATCAAGGCAGCTAAGCATTTCCGGCCATATCTGTACGGAAAGGAGTTCAAACTACGGTCGGACCATGCCTCCCTCCGGTGGTTGTGTAGGAGGAAAGAACCGTCGAACCAGATCGCTAGATGGCTGGAGACCCTAGCGGAGTTCAAATTCAAGCTCGAACATCGCCCTGGGGCACAACACGGAAATGCGGACGACCTCAGTCGACAGGACCCTTGCTTGGATTGCAAACAGTGCCGTTCAATCGAGCAGAGAAATGGGGGACCCACCCATGCCGAGCTCAGCCTAAGGGAGCTAGCCGAGCAAAGGGAAAGGACAGACGGGGGACCCACCCGTGCCGAGCTCTCCCCGAGGGGACCAGCGGAGCAAAGGGAATGGACCAACGGGGGACCCACCCGTGCCGAGCTCTCCCCGAGGGGACCAGCAGAGCAAAGGGAATGGATCAACGGGGGACCCACCCGTGCCGAGTACCCCCCAGGGGGGCCTACAGAGCAAAAGGGACAGGTGAATGTGACGATCACCAACCCCACAAGGAATGCGCAAGAGCTAGCGCAAGCACAGCAGGAAGGGCAACACCCCGTAGCGAAGGTGTATGCTGCTGTGAAGGCGGGGAGACAACTCTCGAACAGGGAGTTGGAAGAAGGAGAGACAGAGCTTCGCATCCTACACGACAGGATCGAAGCCATGAGCCTCCGACCAGATGGGACACTGGTCATCACCTCAGAGCACCAGGGACGGACCCGAACCTGTGCAGTGTGCGCGCCAGCATGGTGCCACAAGGTCGTGTGGGACACGCACCTACAAGCGCACGCAGGGATCAACAGGACACGCCACCGGTTACAACTAGATTGGTACTGGCCAGGCCTGTCGGGGCTAACACGCAGACTCGTCAAGAGCTGTGAGGTGTGCCAGGTGGCGAAGTGCAGTAATCGACCCACCGCCCCCGACGGCCAACGGCTCTTTGCTGGGCGACCGTTCCAGAAGCTGGCCGTAGATCTGGTAGGACCGCTACCCCTCACTAAACGAAAGAACAAGTGGATCTTGGTGCTCACAGACCACTTTACTCGTTGGCAGGATGCAATAGCGTTACCAGATGCTACCGCCCCACCGTAGCAGTGGCTCTAGACGAAAGAGTGTTCAGTTATTGGGGCCTTCCCGAACAACTCCACTCCGATCAAGGAGCACAGTTCGAGTCTACCATTCTAGAAGAACTCTGCACGCTGTGGGGCATACGCAAAACGCGCACTACCCCGTACCACCCCCAAGGAAACGGCATGGTGGAGAGGCAAAACAGGACGTTAGGAGATGCACTTCGGACGTTGATACTGAGCAAGGGCCACGACGAGTGGGATGGCCTACTACCTCAAATCATGCGAGCCTGTAGAGCCACCCCTAACTCCACCACCGGAGAGACACCCAACCTCATGATGCTAGGACGAGAGGTGCGGCTACCCGATCAATTGACCGGATCTCCGCCCTCCCTGGACCCTTGCAGCATCACAGAACACACGCTACGTGTGCAAGGAGACCTCGCCATAGCCCACGACTATGTGCGAAGCCAGCAGGCCAAGCTCCGCCAAGAGGAGACGGGGGACCCTCCCCGCTTCAACAAGGACGAACTCGTCGTGATGGAAAATAAGCGCCGGACAAAGGGGAGTAATCCCAAGCTCCAACCGAGCTATGTCGGGCCATATACAGTGACAGAGACCTACCCGAACCATACTTACCGTTTAGAGAGAAACGGGCAAGGGTTTACGCAAAACGGACGTAGGCTAAAGGCATACCGGACATGCAGAGAAACGGTGGGGAGAGCACCCCCCCCCCCCCCAGCCGAGAGCAGGCAGTCCGACCCAATATGAGGGGGGCATACCAGAGGAGGATACCCCACCCCCGAGTAGAGTACCCAGAACCGCCTCCGGTGATGCCGAGAGAAAGGGAGCCACAAGAACCTCCCATGCCTGAGGCACCGACAGAAGAAGTGCCACCAATACTGCCCACAGAACCAATCGATGCACCACCCGAACCAACAACCCCACAGCCGACCGCGCTGGTTGAGACTCCAGTAGTCGAGACACCCGCCCCAGAAGACCCAGAGTGGCCACCACTCAGTGCCAACACGGGAAGGAATGAGGTAGGGGGAAGGCCGACAAGAATCAGAAAACCACCTGTTCGGTTCACGGATTATCAATGTTACCACACTAAGAGTAAAAAGGGGACTACAAGACAAGAGCTGCAGGTAAACGGCATGCCACCTGAGCCACGAGGAAGAGTAGAAGATATGGTATATGTTCCCTGGACCAACGCGGCAGAAACTCGACGAAAATTGGGGTTAAATCAGCAAAAACCAATGTTAAATAAGTTCGGTGGGGGTAACTGGAAAGGGGTGCAGCTTGAAACCGATGGAGAACAGATAACTACCAAAAACGGTGCGGAGTGGACAACTCCCACAAATGTAGTCACGGCGAAAAAAGAAAGGAGAGGAGAGGCAACTCCCCCATGGAATCCGCGAGGAGAAAACCAAGATGAAGGGGAGATAACCCCCGCGAAAACAACCTCCGAAATGACTCTATCATCGACGATTGACGAAAGGAGGGGCTTAGGGCCAACATGTGGGACCACGTGTTGCATGGAACAAAAGAATAGAGAAAACAGCGGCAATACAAAGTACGCCGCTGCACCACTTGTTTGCACAGTCAGCAAACTACTACGAGAGCACCACAACAACAGACCAGGAATAACAATGGCAGAAAGACACAGCGAAGTCTTGTCGACTGAAGAAGACCCAGCAATAGTGGCAGCGATCACCGAACCACCAAAAAGCAAGAAAAGGTCGAGAGTGATAGCACACAAGGAAATGGACCATTCTCCCGTTCAAGTGGGAAACGTAAAGACCAAAGAGGGAGCTGCCAGGTGTAGAGTACGAACACCACAACCACCGACTCCACCAGCTCTTATGTATCACTATCAACCAAAAGAAATATGGTTATCAACAAACACCATCGACCTTATAAAGTCAACAGGGCAACCGACCACAGAGGGAGAGAAGTGGAGGTGCGACAGGTGCAACATACAGCTAAGTAAGAGACGCATGCAGTACCATGTGAGACAACATTTTGTCTTCTTTTTCTGTAAGTGTGGCTATAAGAGCGCCTCTAGAGATACGCTGCTCAAGCACCTCAGGCAACAAAGTGGAGCCTTCGAACATGGCGGGCCCAACCGACCCCTTTACAAGGTCGATAGTACATCGTACGAGGACTTTTGCAGAGCTGTCAACTGGCAGCAACCTCCTCCATTTGGCACACCCGCACCCATCAAGGAGCGCTCCCATAGTCCAACAGAGGCGAAATCTATCAAGAGACGGTTAGGAGACAAGACACCCACCACATCGCAGAAAGCGATAAAGTTAGAACTTGACCCGACAGAAGGAGAGCGACGAGAGAGAAGGAAGGAGAGAGAGCCAAGTAGAGGAAGAGAGAGAAGTATGCCCGGCCGACAGGAGAGAAGCAGTTGGGAGAGGCAGCTAGAAGAAGAGCGAAGAGAGGACCGCTACCGACGTGTCAAGCGGTACGAGACAGAACTATATGTAGCCACAAGAGAAGCCTTCAAGCAGTTGCAGCGAGTGGAGGAACTCAAGATAGCGATACAAAAGGAAAGAAATCTATCCTAAAAGAGACAACTCAGACATTTCCTCAAGGTATTTTAATATTGGAATGCACGAGCGCCAATGGGGCGGCGTGTGTAGAGGAAATGTCACCGAAGCTCACACAGGTCGACACCATTAGTTTATTACCTGCCGAACCATATACTCATTTTATTACTGCCGAACTGTACATCTATTCATACTTGTCTACTTACATACGTTTTATATATTTTATTTACTTGCTTCGATCCTTATTTTACATACATGTGCTTGTGCAACCAGCCGTGGAGCACAAGCCCACCCAGTTTTATGCCCACCCAGTTCTATTGGCTTTTGACTAGCCAATCTTTTGTACAGGCGGAGCATGCCTTTGTTTTATAGCTGCCAATCTTATTATGTAGCTTTTTGCGATATAAATATGCTTGTCTTGTCCAAATAAATCAGAGTTAATGCCTACACTCTCACTTGCTTGTTGATTCGCATGCATAAGCGCACTGATGCTAAAGCACAGGTAGCTAGCAGAAAAGATACAAGTAAGCTCTTGCACTGATTGCGCTGACAAAGGAACTTGCTAAGTTCAGCACTTGCACAATAACTTGGACAGAGAAATTGCACTGAAACCAGTCGACTAGCAACTAGGATAATAGTCAGTAGAAAGTGGTCAGTCAATTCGACTCACACTGCACTTGACCTACGGGCAAGTGATACTGGAACGATTATTCGAATGGCTAGGTCGACCTGACACACCTATTCCTCGGGGTTAGGTTGTGGGCGAGTTGGAAGGCGTACACTGCACTGTTGGACTTGCTTATTACTGTGGGCCGCTGTACAGGTGACAGCTACCCCTCCATCCTAAATTCCTGTACACTATTACAGGTCAGCAACAAGTTATTTTCTGTTTCAGATCTTATGGCTACCTTTATCATTATGTAAACATCAATAAAGAATATTTATGTAAAAATTAAAACAGTTATTTGCAACCATCATCATAATAATAATAATTGCTTTTAATTATTATTAATTAATATTATTGTAGAGGACCGACGCCATCTTACCCAAACAACTCTATGGTACTCGCACAAACATTCACTTACGCCGTTCTATGTGTTACATCATGTCCTGTTCTATTCTAAACTATTGTCAACCTGTCTTGTTCTATGCCCGCGTTTTAGGGCAAATCAGTCTATGTATTTATCAATAATTATTCCTCTAACATTATAATTTATATATTCAACATGTGAGTCCAGTCATGCAATCAGTTAAGGACCACCTCTTGTATTTTATTTGCACACGCTGGCCAATCATTTGTGCCAGGTGTGGCCTCTTTTGTATTACCTTTTGCCATTATGTAACCATGTACATAAATACCGATGTAATCTGTTAATAAAGGCAGAGTCAGCTTGCACACTCTCAGAAGTTTCTTTGTACATACAATCAACTTCACCGCGCACCATTACTCGAGTAGTAATATACAGGCAGATCAGTCTGGACCTCTGCTGGCCGAACTTAGCTTTGACTAACTTCGCCTTCAATGTTCGACCTCTGCACAGCACTACAAAAAGACAGCCGAACCTCTGCTGGCCGAATCTAGTTCAACTAGTTCGCCCTTCAAAGTTCGAACTCATTGCACACATAAAACAACAGCTAACGCAACCGGCAGCTCACTAGTTACTGAGATGGTCGATCACCATTCTCCAGTATACTAAGTCGACCTGTGGAAGGGTTGTATCGCTAACATACAAGACACAGTTGCCATTACAGTTCGGGAGGTTGTGCAGGTAGGCCGAGCTACCACTCACACCCCCACAGTGAAATCCTGCACATTGGTGGCAGCAGTGGGATTGACAGACACCCACAAGAAGCAACTCCCAGAGGAAGAATGGCAACCAGGAGACGAGCACTAAGCACTGACAGGGATCCTTCCAGCCTGCAGATGATGGGAACGCTCACCGACATCCTAGACCGTATGACAGTAGCCACAGCCAGAGATAAGTTTAGAGTACCACAGTACGATGGTACGGGAGATGTGGACTACTTTCTACAGCGGTTCCAGGAGGTGACCAGAGCCAACCATTGGCCGGCCGAGGAAGCAGTCATCCACCTACGCCAAGCCTTAACAGGCAAGGCCGAACAGTGCGGCCGAGGGGAGACCACAGAAGAGGTAGCACGAACGCTACGAGCAACCTTTGGGATGACTCGTTCGGAGGCCCAAGCAAAACTGCTAAGCTACCGACGAAACCCCAGAGAAAGTCTCAGAGACCATGCACGCACGGTCGAGCACCTCGTTACGGCAGCCCACAGCACCCTGCCGCGACAGAATAGGGATGAGCTGGTGATGCAGACATTCCACAGCACTCTAGGGCACACGTACCTGCAACGCCACTTGTTGGCAGTACGCCCTCAGAACCTAGAAGAAGCCATCCTGTCGGGAAACGAGTTCCTGCAGGTGCCTCACCAACCAGTGGGAGGACCACACATCAGGACAGTGGAGACCGACCCCCTAGAGGAGGAGATAACTCCACCAAGAGAGACGGCTCGACACCAAGAGGTGCAAGACCCACTGGCACAGCTGCTCAAGACCATAGAAGGATTGAGCAAAGAGGTTGCCAGCCTGAAGATGGAGAAGAAGCCTGAGCCACCCAAGAGATGTTGGGGATGCCAGCAGACAGGCCACACCCGGAAGGCATGCAGAACCGTCCCTTGGCCTAGCCGCCAGGGAAACGACTACCGCCCGCAGCAGTAGGGAGACCCGCTGGCTGCACACGGGCAACGGCATATCAGAAGGAAAGGGCACAGGCGCCCTCCAGTGGACCGGCGACAGTGCGTCGAGCGACTCCTCCCCTGGACCTCCTGACCAGTCCCCCTATCGCCCTACACAACCGTTTTGCCAGCCTGTCGGCACTCGACAGCTCAGTGGCGGAAGAAACGGACGGCGACGGGACTCCAGAGCAGCAGGAACCAAGGCCCAGGAGGAAGGACAAGCAAACACAAACGCCCCCACTGAAGGAGGAATTCATTCCAAAGCCGGTGACACTCCAGAGCAATCAGATCGAACGACCATATCGTTCGAGTTACTACCTACCTGGAAGGGTAGAAGGAGAGGCGGTAACGCACCTCATAGACACAGGCTGCAACACTAATCTGTTGTCCAAGCGAGTCTTTGATCGGCTACCGAACCATGTACAACGCAATCTGCAGCACTACGATTCCCATGGGATCATGGCCGACGGTACCAGGCTCCCATTCTACGGCTTGCTCTCACTGAAGGGGAGGATACGACACGTCAAGTTTGAAGAGACCTTTGTGGTCAGTCAAGTCAACGAGGACGTTATCCTAGGGATGCCCTTCCTGACAAGCCAAGGATGCCAGATGGGATTCGACCGCCCAGTGCTGGTGATACAAGGAAAGGAGCTGGTCTGTACCGACCGCCACGGGAGAAATCTCGTGTCCAAGGTGCAGGTCCGACAGGACACCCAGCTTCCACCACAGACAGAAGTGACCATTCCATGTCACTTGAGCTCCAGGGATACGTTCCCTCAGGGAGTGATTGAAAGCATTCAGGGTGGGATACCCATCGCCACCAGCGTCAACAAGCCTGACGCTCAGGGACACGTGCTGGTTAGATGTTTGAACCCGACGCAGGACACCCTAAGGCTACCCGCAGGAGAGGTTATTGGTACCTTTACGGGAGTGGAAGAGGGTGGCGTCCAAGAGCTGACGAGACCAGACTGACAGCAGAGGAGCAAGACGGGAGGAAGAGAGTTGCCCCCCCATCTGTACGACCTCTTCCAGCAAGCAAAGAAAGGGTGCCAGGGCCCATGGCAGGAGCAGCAAGTGAAGGAGTTGCTGATCGAATACCAGACGGTATTCAGCAGCCATAGCGGAGACCTGGGTAGAACACCCCTAGCAGAGCATTCAATCCCCACAGTGGAAGGGGCCCGACCTATCCGATGTCCACCACACCGGCTGGGGCCAGAGAAGGAGGCGGAAGCAGAACGCCAAATTAAGGACCTTTTGGAAAAGGATCTAATCGAGCCGGCCGACGGAGCTTGGAGCTCCCCGGTGGTACTGGTGAGGAAGAAGGACGATACATGGAGGTTCTGTGTGGACTACCGGAGGCTGAACGACATAACTAAACAGGATGCCTACCCCATTCCCAGAATCGACGAATCGCTGGATGCTCTAGCCGGAAGCAAGTACTTCACTACGCTGGACCTCACTAGTGGGTACTGGCAGGTTCCTCTGGATCAGGACGCCAGTGACAAGTCGGCCTTCACCACGAGAAGCGGCCTGTGGAAATGGAAGGTGCTGCCCTTCGGGTTGACGTCAGCCCCCGCCACCTTTCAACGGCTCATGGAAAAGGTCCTCAAGGGTCTTCACTGGAAGACGTTACTCCTGTACTTAGATGATGTGATTATCATCGCGCCCGACTTCCAGACACACTTGCAGAGGCTTGGAGAAGTGCTGGGACGACTCCACCAGGCAAACCTGAAGGTAAAACCCTCCAAATGCGAACTGCTACAAGAAGAGGTCAAGTACCTCGGACACATAGTAAGCGCAAAAGGAGTAGCTACCGACCCAGGAAAGGTGGAAGCGGTTAAGAGATGGGAGGCACCAACGGACGTAAAGGGGCTGCAGGCATTCTTAGGAACAGCCGGGTACTACCGCCAGTACCTCCCTGACTACGCCACTATTGCAAAACCTCTCACCGTGATGACAGGCAAGGAGACGCCATGGAAGTGGGGACAGATAGAGCAGACAGCCTTTGACCAGCTCAAAGACCGACTCATCCGAGCCCCGGTACTCGGGTACCCCGACCCCAGTTTACCGTACATACTGGACACTGATGCCAGTGCAGTAGGAGTCGGTGCTGTGCTCTCACAAGTACAGGAAGGCAAGGAACGCGTCATTGCCTACTTCAGCAAGACGCTGGCACCAGCAGAGAGGAATTACTGCGTAACCCGGAAGGAGTTGGTTGCTGTCATCAAGGCAGTAAAACATTTCCGCCCCTACCTCTATGGACGGGAATTCAAGCTCAGGACGGACCACGCCTCCCTCCGCTGGTTGTGCAGAAGAAAGGAGCCGTCAAACCAGATAGCTCGCTGGCTAGAGATCTTGGCTGAGTTCCGATATAAGCTCGAGCACCGAGCCGGGACTCACCATGGCAATGCTGATGGACTCAGCCGACAGGGACCCTGTGCGGACTGTAGGCAGTGTAGCTCCATCGAGCAGAGAGATGGGGGACCTTCCCATGTAGAGCTGCAGCAAGAAGCTGGACAGAGACCTCAGAGAGAGGCTAGAGACGACCTCGACCCACGGAACCCGGTACATTCCCCCCAGGATTCGGCCCAGCCGAAGGGACGGAATGCGGTAGGCCGGACTTACGCCGAGCCGAGACGGCCGGGAGAGATGGCGAAGAGGGAGTCTACGGAGCAAGGAGAGAAAGAGGAGCGGGTCAACCTCACTGTGACAAACCCGGTACACTCCGCCCAAACCTTAGCCCAAGAGCAAAGGGACGGGCAGGATGCGGTAGGCCGGATGTATGCCGAGCTGAGACGGCCGGGAAGCGTCACAGAAAGGAAGGAAGTGGCCGAAGGAAGTGTCGAGTTGAGGACACTGTACGACCGGAAGGAGGCAATGGAGATCCGCCCTGACGGGGTGCTCGTAATCACGTTGCACCACCCTTCCCGAGCAAAGCAATGTGTAGTCTGCCCGCCGAGTAGGAGGACGCAGGTCGTCTGGGAGACGCACAGGATAATCCATGCAGGGATTCATCGGACAAGGCAGCGCATCCTGATGGATTGGTACTGGCCGGGCATATCCCCCCTGGTCAGGAGACTAATCAAGGATTGCGAGATATGCCAAGTCGCCAAGAATGGGAAGAAGACAGAGAACCCTCACCGACAGAGGATGTACGCAGGACGACCTTTCCAGAAGCTGGCGGTCGACCTAGTCGGCCCTCTGCCCTTGACAAAACGGAAGAACCGTTGGGTGTTGGTCCTCACCGACCACTTCACCCGTTGGCAAGATGCTATAGCGCTGCCTGATGCCACAGCACCTACGGTCGCCGTCGCACTGGACGAACGAGTGTTTGCTTACTGGGGCTTGCCCGAGCAGCTACACTCCGACCAAGGGGCTCAGTTTGAGTCCGTGCTGTTAGAGGAGCTGTGTAGCCTATGGGGCATCAAAAAGACCAGGACCACCCCCTATCACCCGCAAGGGAATGGGATGGTGGAACGCCAAAACCGGACACTGGGAGATGCACTCAGGACGTTGATACTGACCAAAGGCCAGGACGAGTGGGACAGTCTGTTGCCGCAAATCATGCGGGCCTGTCGTAGCACTCCACACTCAGCAACCGGGGAAACGCCCAACATGTTAGTGATGGGACGGGAGGTACGCCTCCCGGACCAACTAACAGGCACGCCCCCCTCCTTGGACCCTCGCAACGTTTCAGAGCATACAGCAGAAGTGCAGGAGAATCTCCAGAAGGCACATGAGTACCTAAGGCATCAGCAGCAAGAGACTAGGAGTCAGGACGATGAGGAGCCCGCCGTATTTCAGAAGGGGGAACTCGTCGTGTTAGAGAACAAACGGAGGGTGAAGGGAAGCAATCCGAAGTTGCAGCCACGCTTCGTCGGACCCTACCAGGTGTTGGAAGCTTTCCCAAACCACACCTACAAAGTAGAGAGAAATGGGCAGTGGTCCATTCAGAATGGGATGCGACTGCGTCACTATAGGACCTGCCAGGAACCAGTCGGCCGAGCACCCCCGTGCCGAGAGCCCGCCCTCCAACCAAACATGAAAGGGGCCAGAAGAGGACGACCCCCCAAGGCACGTCCAGCCCCCACTGAGAACCTGGAGTTACTACCCCTACCACTGCCCGAGCCAGAAACATTACCATTGCCGTCACCCCCACCAGAAAGGCCACCGCTGGCCAGGGAGTTCCCTAGCTCACCGCGCCTCCAGGAGCCTGGAAACCCTCCCCAGAGAGAAAGGACAACCCCCGCTCGGGAGTTGTCGCCCCCGTCTCCACCTACGGCGCACCACAGTCCGACCAGAAGGCCTGAAACAATCGGACACAGTAAAATCAAAATAGAAGCAAGAAGAAATGAAGAAGAAGAAGACACGCCCCCACCAGAGGTCATCCAAAGGGCACCCAGCCCTCAGAGACCCCCTCCACTCAACGAGGAGGATTGGCCAACTCTGAGCCAAAATCGGGCACCCACATCACCTTTAGATCGTCCCCAGAGAGAGAGACACCGGCCACAGAGGTTGGCTGACTACCATTGCTATACCACCCTAGAAGAGTTACAGTCACCCAACAACCCATCTACTAGAACAGAAAGTAGAGAAGTCACCTTACGACCAGTGTCAAGTACCCCCCCACAGGACGAAGTAACCGAAAACCCGGACGAAACTGGATGGATAGAAATAAAACGAAAGAGAAACAAGAGAAAGATAGAAGAGAGAGAGACGAATTATCACAAAAAGGGGCGAGCAAGAAGTAAAGAGAAAGAGGGGACAACTTCCCAACAACATGAAATCGTCTCGGAAAAAATTAATAAACAAGGAGAGATAACTTCGAGTTATCATCAACAAACACCCGCCACCCTACGTCACCAAACCGGAACCACGTGGGGAGCAACGCTGAAGGGACACGTGAGCATCAGAACCAATCAAAATAAAGAGAGAGGGAGAAGCCGCCAACGCTCAGTTCACAGTCAGCAGCGAGGGTGTTCACTACCCACTCGAAGTGTAGATCAACTGGACAACTCCCTGCAACCGACGATGGCTCGAACCACCCAAATACAAAAGGACAGCATCGACATCACATCGACCACTACAGGTGAGAACTTACCGAACATTTCCATCACCTCACTAACAAAGGCACTCAATCGACAGACGAAGCCTGCCATAGTTGTTCCTCATAAAGAAGATGTGATGAGGCGAAATGTTCCTTCACCGACCATCAACATAAGGCGCATTGATGTTGTAGACGACGCTCCCCTGCCAGTGTACAAACCAGCCAACCGAGAGATTTGGCTGAGTGGAGAAACATTAAAAGAGATCAAGGAGATGGCTGTACAAGTTGAAGGCAGCGAAGAGTGGCGATGCCGACAGTGCAACTACCAACAAGCTAGGAAGAGGGTTATATACCATGTACGTCAGCATCTGACATTCTTCTACTGCAGATGTGGAAAACGTAGTGCATCACGCGATGCCATATTAAAGCACATTAGAGTCCAGGGAGGCACGCCAGAGCATGGAGGAAAGCTCAAACCACTCTACGAGGTAGACGAAACAAGGTACGAGGAGTTTTGTAAAGCAATGGAATGGACAACGCCGCCACCATTTGGAGTACCGACACCCATCATTGAGACAGAGAAGGGTAAGGAAGAGAAGAAAACCCCCATACGAAAGCGACTAGGAAAACCGACCGAGTTGTCCCCACCACGCAAACGAAGGAAGACAACTCCTCCACCCAGGTCGGTAACACCACCTAGAGAACGACAGCCACCAACCAACTACAACTGGCGCACCGACCGAGAACGGTCAGCAGAAGAAGAGCGGCACCGTCGACGCAGAGAGCATCGACACAGAATGGAAGCGCTGGACAGAGAGCTACACGCTATAACACATGAAGCATGCCAGCTCTTGTTAAAAGCAGAGGACATAAAAAAGGAGCTTACCCGACCATTTAGAGACTAGTATACACCAGCCAATGCCGTCGGCACGTTTTGATTGGCCACCATCGCCAATGGGGAGGAGTATGTAGAGGACCGACGCCATCTTACCCAAACAACTCTATGGTACTCGTACAAACATTCACTTACGCCGTTCTATGTGTTACATCATGTCCTGTTCTATTCTAAACTATTGTCAACCTGTCTTGTTCTATGCCCGCGTTTTAGGGCAAATCAGTCTATGTATTTATCAATAATTATTCCTCTAACATTATAATTTATATATTCAACATGTGAGTCCAGTCATGCAATCAGTTAAGGACCACCTCTTGTATTTTATTTGCACACGCTGGCCAATCATTTGTGCCAGGTGTGGCCTCTTTTGTATTACCTTTTGCCATTATGTAACCATGTACATAAATACCGATGTAATCTGTTAATAAAGGCAGAGTCAGCTTGCACACTCTCAGAAGTTTCTTTGTACATACAATCAACTTCACCGCGCACCATTACTCGAGTAGTAATATACAGGCAGATCAGTCTGGACCTCTGCTGGCCGAACTTAGCTTTGACTAACTTCGCCTTCAATGTTCGACCTCTGCACAGCACTACAAAAAGACAGCCGAACCTCTGCTGGCCGAATCTAGTTCAACTAGTTCGCCCTTCAAAGTTCGAACTCATTGCACACATAAAACAACAGCTAACGCAACCGGCAGCTCACTAGTTACTGAGATGGTCGATCACCATTCTCCAGTATACTAAGTCGACCTGTGGAAGGGTTGTATCGCTAACATACAAGACACAGTTGCCATTACAGTTCGGGAGGTTGTGCAGGTAGGCCGAGCTACCACTCACACCCCCACAGTGAAATCCTGCACATTATTATAATAATAACAATTTAATTACTACTAATTAATTGCAATTAACAACAACAAAAAACATCATAATAATACTACTAATAATAAGGCTAACTCTTTTAATAATTAATAATAAACAATAATAATAATTATATATAATAATTAATATATATATTATTATGATGATGGATGAAAGCCCCAGTTAATAAATAATAATAATAATAATTATTATTATAATAATTAATAATATTATAATTGATAATTAACAAAATAATAATTACTAACTAACAACAACTACTAAACTAATGCTTTACTACTCAGAGCCAGTGTGTGTATTGTATAATAATATTACTTCATCATCATCATCATCATCATGTAGTAGTAGTATTATTAATTATTATTATAATAATTGTGTATTCCATCCATAATAATAATATGATTTATTTACTGCTACATTATTTTTGCATGACATTCAAATTTTAATTCACAATAATAATGGTGAGAATTGTGAATATCCAAGCAATAAAGTTGGATTTTGATTGGAAGTCAGGAGAATAATGTTATAAATAAATTTTGGCACGGACCCAATGTAAACTTGATACTAAGTCATCTCGGCCCCAGGTAAACTTCGACCGGACACCTCACCCCGCACCAGTCATTTCGACCCCTGTCTTAACCTTACTTACGATCTTGAGGAATGATTTCGACTCGCACTCATATGAGCAACATTAGCCTTCACTGGCAAATCCTTCGCGTTCATTTTTGGAGTTGTCCTACTTTTAAAAGAGATAACTCCTGTATTTTACTTGCATTTCTGATGGAATTATGTCATGTATTATAGAGTTCCCTCACTAATCAATCACATATTGACAAATAAATCACTATGCAAAACAAAACACTAAAGAACCGCTCCATCTGCACAATTAGTGACCAGCTGTTACAGTTTTTCTTAACAAAACTTATTCTTACATTGGACTGTATCACTAGTTTGTACAACTGATTAAATAAGCAACATGAAATCCACTTGAAAATTAATGGTTTTTTACTAATGAGCTTCAAAAAATTAGTGCATCAGAAATATTACATAGAATGCGCATATTTTTTGCATATAATATGCTACAAGTTATTCAGGCTACTAAAAACAATTGGTTTCAAACTTGGTTAAAAAATATATTCTTTATACCAACATATATGTTGCAGCAATACATAAAAACAGAAGAATACAATAACCTCAAGCCAGAAATATTTGTTAATCGCTTAAAATTTGTCAGTATTGTAGTATTATTACCAAACAATGTTAGTTCAAGTGGAAGTTCAAAGGCTAAAATGAAACTGAACTAATTCACTAGTGAATGTTATTGACCGTGCCTTCGTACATTGGATAATGAAGACTTGAAGATTGTGCTTTATACTGCATGCCATCTAAATAGTATTGGAAGGAACTGCAAAATGAAAAACAAGTAACTACATACGGCGGTGTCCATATACCATGGCTGGATATTAATGAAGAGATTTATCAGTAGCGAACACC
The DNA here is from genome assembly GCA_945261195.1 of Cryptosula pallasiana. Lineage (NCBI taxonomy): Eukaryota > Metazoa > Bryozoa > Gymnolaemata > Cheilostomatida > Cryptosulidae > Cryptosula > Cryptosula pallasiana. The sequence goes on along the minus strand of OX183132.1, from coordinate 43,883,420 downwards.
TTTTTTCTATTTTAACTTAATAAAAAAAAGACTAGCAAAGTATTGACTTGGAGTAAAAACGAGTTTTCAATTCACAAAAGGTAAATAAATGAGTGAAAACCAGAATAGTTAGCAACCAGTTTGGAGTTGTCTTACCAAGGAAAGACCAATAACACTTAAACGGGAGTTTAAACGGATTAACTTTTAAAATTTTGTCAAATTACAATTTGATAAAGCAAGAATTGAATTATATTATTTCCCATTTACAATATGACAAACAAAAACTAGGCAACGAGAGAGCGTCTATGTCACATACATTTTTGTCAGTTTTTTATCACAAACGTAATGTGGTTATGTGCATGTAAAATATGTAAGGTAACTGAAAAAGTTAACACTCGTATTTTCCTGACGAAGCTGTGGCCAAAAATGGAATTCCAAACAAGGAGAAAAAACTGCAGAGTTTTACGCAACAGGCTATAAAAACAATCAATGGGAGAGTATTAAAGCAGCCTCAAATAAGTTGCTAGAGAAATCTTTGATCGAAAAAATCAGAAACTGGAGCGTATTGAAATTGTGTGAATTGTGGAGAGTTGACAACGTTATTTAATAAGCTTTTAGCATAGTCCAATTTTTTGCAAACAGCCTGAACACTTTGTGATACAGTTTATACGCTTTAAAAATCAAAGCTAGTTTGCTGGTACACTATCAATTAGCAATTTTTTTTAACTAAACACTGATGAAAACATTTTTAGTGAAATGAACGAGAATTTTTTTTTAATATTCAAGTTATAACAAATGAACAATAAGAATTCTTCATATTCTTAAAAAAAATTTCTTAGATTATTTGCAATCCGTTTATATGATCGAATAACTTTTTTAACGTTCATTCATTGATCACTACATCAACAGGGGCGTAGCTACCACAGGGCGCCCAAGACGCACGCACCCCCTTGGCAAGGTCTCCATTTTCCAAAACATCTCTACTAAAGTTGTCTTTATTATTGTCAGCCATTTATTTTTATTGTTGCTACGGTAATAACGCGTAATATGAGATCGTCTTGTGTTGCCCAGATTTATCTCATGCACGCAACAATCATTCATTTAGACTATACCTACTAATCCGTATGTGTGCGGCCGTAAATATTGAGCTAAGGAAAATCAAAGCAGAAAAAAGAAAAATGAAACGTCGTGGTGGAGTCCAACCTACGTTTTTAGAGTTTCTTGCCAGGTAGGTAATATCAAATGCTATCCATTTATGAAGAGATTTGGCTCTGTTTCATTTGCATTGCACTGTCACTCTGTAGGAAGTTTTGCTAATCTAAGGAGTAAAGAGATAGGTGCAAAGTAATAATAGTAGTAGAAAAAGTTGATCACTGCTTTTCTATTCAAGCATAGCTAGTTTTATTACTCCACCTATAACCTTACATAGGTACTATGGCCTACTTTGCAAAATGTTGCAATTTTCAGCAAAGATTCTTGCTCTCTTTGTCTATGAGATTAATTGCACTTGCATAACAATAATAATTAATAATAATATAATGATGATGTGAGTGATGATGAAGAAAACTTTGATTATATTATTATAGGTAGTGCAAGTAAAAACAAAAAAAAAATCTTACACTAATGAAAGTAGCATCAAATTAAAGATTATTATTTGCTTATTTTGTTGATACACAGTTTGTTTTCTTAGCTAATGTTTTTGAATTTTAAAACATTTTTGAAAAATGTACTCTTGGCTAAAAAAATATTATACATTCCTGTCTAACCGCAAGCCGCAAAAAGTGTTTAACCACTGGTCAAAATGTACCATCCAGTGCAACTCAATTTTTCAATTTTAATTTCAGCAAATAACTTTGGTACTAATTTGTAGAGCTAGACATGGTAATCTCTATGATATAAAATTATTAATATAAATGACTTTTTAAATGCCTAAATTTGAATTTTAATAATAAAAAATATTCAACAGAAACAACAATTGCTGTTTGTTTTTTTATGAATCTACCGCAAATGATAGCCTCAAAAACCTCAATTTTATTTGGCCGAAACATTGGGTAGCATGTGATAACCCCCGCAATTACCGAATTATGTTTTTGGGCTACGTTGTTGCGTATTTATAAACCGCTCACAAATTATTAGTAAGCCTTTTGAAATAAATTATAATTAATTAGAAATACTGAACTGAATCAGCAACACAATGTGTCAGTGAGTAGCTAAGACATTGGTGTCTTATTTTTAATTGTCAAAAATTAATAATATGTTCGGGGGAATTCCCACAGGTGCGCCAAAGTTTTTTTTTTCATGACTAGTTATTAGTAGATAGAGCGTATTTCAGAAGTCTATTGACAGAGAATCAGAAGCGAAATTGTATTGGCTGTTTGAAGAACAAGTTTCTTTTTGATTGGTGGATTAATTCTAAAGTTATTAGAAAAACTGTGATTGGACATTTTGAAATCTGCGTGGGAGACAAATTCATATATGGATACTTTTACTGCATCACGTGATAATTATCGGTTGAGCTGTGGTATCTAATTATTACACCTGCCATGATGATTCGAATAAGATATGTCTGCAATTTTCATTTCTAGCCAGTAGCTAAAAATTGGTGTTATTAGATAGATAGATTATTTAATTACTGAAGCTAAGTAAGTCATTATTAAATTATAATAATTATTACAATAACAATAATAATTATTATTTATTAATTATAATATTATTATTATTTATTAGTTATTATAAATAATTATTTTTATTATTGTAGAGGACCGGCGCCATCTTATACAAACAGTAACTCTATGCATACTCAGTAAACATCGTTCGTACTCATTTTAACCTACCTTGTGCTACATCACTGTTCTATGTATGTCATGTCTACTTGTCTCGTTCTATGCCCGCGCTTTAGGGCAAATCATTCTATGTATTTTTAGTAATTATTCTTTTAACATGCAAAGTTATACATGTGCCATGTGCATTCAGTCAAGCATTCATTCTAGTTCCACCCTTTATGTATTATTCGCCCACTCTAGCCAATCACTGTGTTAGGTGTGGCTATCTTTTGTTTGTCAGTTTTATCAGCTTATCTATTATGTAATCACGTACATAAATATGGATGTTTGTATCAATAAAGTCAGAGTCAGCTTGCACACTCTCAGAAGTTTCTTTGTACACACAAATAACTTCACTTGCGCTCCACTACTCGAGTAGTAGTATATAGGCAGATCAGTCTGAACCTCTGCTGGCCGAACTTAGCTTTGCCTAACTTCGCCTTCAATGTTCGACCTCTGCACAGCACTACAAAAAGACAGCCGAACCTCTGCTGGCCGAATCTAGTTCCACTAGTTCGCCCTTCAATGTTCGAACCTTGCACAGCATTATAGAAAGACAGCCGAACCTCTGCTGGCCGAATCTAGTTTCACTAGTTCGCCCTTCAGTGTTCGAATCCATTGCACTCACAAAACGACAGCTAACACAACCGGCAGTTCACTGGTTACTGAGATGGTCGACCACCATTCTTCAGTATACTGAGTCGATCTGTGGAAGGGTTATAGCATTAGCATATTAGACACAGTTGCCATTACAAGTTCGGGAGGTTGTGCAGGTAGGCCGAGCTACCACCTCACACCCCCCACAGTGAAATCCTGCACATTGGTGGCAGCAGTGGGATTGACAGACACTCACAAGCAGCACCTCCCAGAGGAAGAATGGCGACCAGAAGAAGAGCGCTGAGTACCGACAGGGACCCCTCCAGCCTGCAGATGATGGGGACGCTCACCGATATCCTAGACCGCATGACAGTAGCCACAGCCAGAGATAGGTTCAGAGTACCACAGTACGATGGTACAGGAGACGTGGACTACTTCCTGCAACGGTTTCAGGAGGTGACCAGAGCCAACCGCTGGCCGGCGGAGGAAGCCGTCATCCACCTACGACAAGCCTTGACAGGCAAGGCCGAACGGTGTGGTAGAGGTGAGACCACTGAAGAGGTGACGCGGACTCTGCAGGCGACCTTTGGCATGACCCGCTCGGAAGCGCAGGCCAAGCTGCTAAGCTACCGACGGAACCCCAGGGACAGCCTCAGAGACCATGCCCTCACGGTCGAACAACTGATTACGGCAGCACACAGCACTCTGCCACGACAAAACAGGGACGAGCTAGTAATGCAGACATTCCACAGCACTCTAGGACATACGTACCTACAGCGTCACTTGTTGGCGGTACGCCCTCAGAACCTAGAAGAAGCAATCCTAGCAGGAAACGAGTTTCTACAGGTACCTCACCAACCCTTGGGAGGACCTCACATCAGGACTGTGGAGACCGACCCCCTGGAAGAGGAGATGACCTCACGAAAAGAGACGGCTCGACACCAAGAGGTGCAAGACCCCTTGGCACAGCTGCTCAAGACAGTAGAGGGGCTGAGCAAAGAAATTGCTAGCCTAAAGACAGAGAAGAAGCCTGAGCCACCTAAAAGATGTTGGGGATGCCAACAGATAGGCCACACGCGAAAGGCATGTAGGACCGTCCCTTGGCCTAGCCGCCAGGGAAACGACTACCGCCCGCAGCAGTAGGGAGACCCGCTGGCTGCACACGGGCAACGACACCTCAGAAGGAAAGGGCACAGGCGCCCCCCAGTGGACCGGCAACAGTGCGTCAAGCAACTCCTCCCCTGGACCTCCTGACTAGTCCCCCTATCGCCCTACACAACCGTTTTGCCAGCCTGTCGGCACTCGACAGCTCAGTGGCGGAAGAGACGGATGGCGAAGGGACTCCAGAGCAGCAGGAACCAAGGCCCAGGCGGAAGGACAGGCAGACCCAGACGCCTCCACTGAGGAAGGAAGAGTTCATTCCGAAGCCTGTGACCCTCCAGAGCAACCAGATCGAGCGACCCTATCGCTCGAGTTACTACCTACCCGGAAGGGTAGAAGGAGAAGCGGTGACACACCTCATAGACACAGGCTGCAACACTAACCTGTTGTCCAAGCGAGTCTTTGATCGGTTACCGAACCATGTACAGCACAACCTGCAGCACTACGATTCCCATGGAATCATGGCCGACGGTACGAGACTTCCGTTCTACGGCTTGCTCGCCCTAAAAGGGAGGATACGGCACGTCAAGTTTGAAGAGACCTTTGTGGTCAGCCAAGTCAACGAAGACGTCATCCTAGGAATGCCCTTTTTGACAAGCCAAGGATGTCAGATGGGATTCGACCGTCCAGTGCTGGTGATACAAGGAAAGGAGCTGGCCTGTACCGACCGGCACGGGAGAAATCTCGTGTCCAAGGTGCAAGTTCGACAAGACACCCAGCTTCCACCACAGACAGAAGTGACGATTCCATGTCACTTGAGCTCCAGGGATACGTTCCCTCAGGGAGTGATTGAGAGTATTCAGGGTGGGATACCCATCGCCACCAGCATCAACAAGCCTGACGCTCAGGGACACGTACTGGTTAGATGTCTGAACCCGACGCAGGACACCCTAAGGCTACCCGCAGGAGAGGTTATTGGTACCTTTACGGGAGTAGAAGAGGGTGGCGTCCAAGAGTTGACGAAACCAGACGAGCGGCAGAGGAGCGAGACGGGAGGAAGAGAGTTACCCCCCCATCTGCACGACCTCTTCCAGCAGGCCAAGAGAGGGTGCCAGAACCCATGGGAAGAACAGCAAGTGAAGGAGCTGTTGATCAAATACCAGACGGTATTTAGCAGCCACAGTGGAGATTTGGGCAGGACGACCCTAGCGGAGCACTCCATTCCCACCGTGGAAGGAGCCCGACCTATTCGATGCCCACCACACCGGCTGGGGCCAGAGAAAGAGGCGGAAGCGGAACGCCAGATTAAGGACCTTTTAGAGAAGGATCTGATCGAGCCGGCCGACGGAGCTTGGAGCTCCCCTGTGGTGCTGGTGAGGAAGAAGGACGACACGTGGAGGTTCTGTGTGGACTACCGGAGGCTGAATGATATAACTAAACAGGACGCCTACCCCATCCCCAGAATCGACGAATCGCTGGATGCTCTAGCCGGGAGCAGGTACTTCACTACGTTGGATCTCACTAGTGGGTACTGGCAGGTTCCCCTGGATCAGGACGCCAGTGACAAGTCGGCCTTCACCACGAGAAGCGGCCTGTGGAAATGGAAGGTGTTGCCTTTCGGGTTGACGTCAGCTCCCGCCACCTTTCAACGGCTCATGGAAAAGGTCCTCAAGGGTCTTCACTGGAAGACGCTGCTCCTGTATCTAGATGATGTAATTATCATCGCGCCCGACTTCCAGACACATTTACAGAGACTCGGAGAGGTGTTAGGACGACTCCACCAAGCTAACCTGAAGGTAAAACCCTCCAAATGCGAGCTGCTACAAGAAGAGGTCAAGTACCTCGGACACGTAGTGAGTGCAAAGGGAGTGGCTACCGACCCAGGGAAGGTGGAGGCCGTCAGGAGCTGGGAGGCGCCAACGGACGTAAAGGGACTACAGGCGTTCCTAGGAACCGCCGGGTACTATCGCCAGTATCTTCCCGACTACGCCACGATCGCTAAACCTCTCACCGTGATGACAGGCAAGGAGACGCCATGGAAGTGGGGACAAGTGGAACAGGCAGCCTTCGATCAACTCAAGGCCAGACTCACTCAAGCCCCGGTGCTTGGATACCCCGACCCCAACCTGCCGTACACGCTGGACACTGACGCCAGTGCGGTAGGAGTCGGTGCTGTGCTCTCCCAAGTACAAGAAGGCAAGGAACGCGTCATTGCATATTTCAGCAAGACGTTGGCCCCAGCAGAGAGGAATTACTGCGTCACCCGGAAGGAGCTGGTCGCTGTCATCAAGGCAGTGAAGCATTTCCGACCCTACCTCTACGGGCGAGAATTCAAGCTCCGGACGGACCACGCCTCCCTTCGCTGGCTATGCAGGAGAAAGGAGCCATCGAACCAGATAGCTCGCTGGCTAGAAATCTTGGCGGAGTTCCGATATAAGCTCGAACATCGGGCTGGAACTCACCATGGGAATGCTGATGGACTCAGCCGACAGGGGCCCTGTGCGGACTGTAGGCAATGCAGCTCCATCGAGCAGAGAGATGGGGGACCCACCCATGAAGAGCTACAGCGAGAGGCTGGAGAGAGACCTCAGAGAGAGGTAAGGGACGACCTCGACACATCGAACCCGGCACATTTCCCCCAGAACTCGACTCAGAAGCAGTCGGAGGGACGGAATGCGGTAGGCCGGGCTTGCACCGAGCTGAGACGGCCGGGAGACATGTTGAAGAGGGAGTCTGCAACAAGAGGAGAGCAAGAGGAGCGGGTTAACCTCACTGTGACAAACCCGGTACATTCCACCCAGACCTTAGCCCAAGAGCAAAGGGACGGGCAGGATGCGGTAGGCCGGATTTATGCCGAGCTGAGACGGCCGGGGAGCATCACAGAGAGAGAGTTAGCCGAGGGGAGTGCTGAGCTGAGGACACTCTATGAACGGAAGGACGCAATGGAGATTCGTCCTGATGGGGTACTGACCATCACGCTCCACCATCCTTCCAGACCGAAGCACTGTGTAGTCTGTCCACCCAGCAGGAGGACGCAAGTCGTCTGGGAAACGCACAGGCTGATCCACGCTGGAGTACACCGAACAAGGCAGCGCATCCTACTAGATTGGTACTGGCCGGGCATTTCCCCCCTGGTCAGGAGACTGATTAAGGACTGCGAGGTGTGCCAGGTGGCGAAGAACGGAAGGAGAGCAGAAAACCCCCACAGACAGCGGATGTATGCTGGCCGACCCTTCCAGAAGCTAGCGGTCGACTTAGTTGGTCCTCTACCTCTAACCAAGAGGAAGAACCGCTGGATACTGGTCCTCACCGACCACTTTACCCGCTGGCAGGATGCCATAGCACTGCCCGACGCCACAGCACCCACGGTCGCCGTAGCCCTGGATGAGCGAGTCTTCGCCTACTGGGGTCTGCCCGAGCAACTACACTCTGACCAGGGAGCGCAGTTCGAGTCAGTGTTACTCGAAGAACTATGCAGTCTATGGGGAGTCAAGAAGACGCGAACCACCCCCTATCACCCGCAAGGGAACGGAATGGTGGAACGCCAGAACAGGACGTTAGGAGATGCGCTTCGTACACTGATACTGACGAAAGGGCAAGATGAGTGGGACAGTCTGCTGCCGCAGATTATGCGGGCATGTCGCAGCACCCCCCACTCAGCAACAGGAGAGACACCCAACATGTTAGCGATGGGACGGGAGGTCCGCCTTCCGGACCAGCTAACGGGCACGCCTCCTTCCTTGGACCCTCGCAACGTCACAGACCACACAGCAGAAGTGCAGGAAAATCTCCAGAAGGCGCATGAATATCTGAGACAGCAGCAACAAGAGATTAGAAGTCAGGACGACGAGGAACCCCCCGTCTTCCAGAAGGGGGAGCTCGTCGTGTTGGAAAACAAGAGGCGGGTGAAGGGTAGCAACCCGAAGTTACAACCCCGCTTCGTGGGGCCGTACCAAGTGACAGAGGTCTTCCCCAATCACACCTATAAGGTCGAGAGGAACGGCCAGTGGTCGATACAAAACGGGATGCGCTTGCGCCTCTACAGAACCTGTCAGGAGCCGGTCGGCCGGGCACCCCCGTGCCGAGAGCCCGCCCTCCAACCAAATATGAAAGGGGCCAGAAGGGGACGACCCCCCAAGGCACGCCCAACCCCCGCTGAGAACCTAGAGTTGTTACCCCTACCAGAGACATTACCGTTACCATTACCGTCACCCCCACCAGAAAGGCCGTCGCCGGCCAGAGAATCCCCCAGCCCGTCGCCTCTCCAGGAATCTGGAAACCTCCCACAGGAGACACACCACACTCCGGAGTTGCCACCCCCGCCATTACCTGCAATGCATCACCGTCCAACCGGAAGGCCTGAAGCGCTAGGACATAGCAAAATAAAAGTGGAGGAAAGAAGAAGTAAGGAAGCAGAAGATACCCCCCCGCCAGAGGTCATCCAGAGGGTACCCAGTCCGCCAAGGCCCCCAGCCCTCAATGACGAGGACTGGCCACCCCTACAACCTAGCCGACTGCCCACCTCACCCTTAAATCGACCGCAAAGAGAAAGACAAAAACCAGCAAAATTAAATGATTACCATTGCTACATAACAAAGGGGGAACCCCCCTTGCCCAACGCCCCGCCTACTAGAGCAGAAGGTAGCAAAGTCACCACACAACCAGCGTCAAGTACCAACCTACAAGAAGAAATAGCAGAAAACTCGACCGAAATCGGGTGGACAGAAGTAAAACGAAAGAGAAGTAAAAGAAAAGCAGAAGAACGAGAGACGAGTTGTACAAAAAAGGGGCGAGTGAGAAATGAAGAGCAAGAGGAAATAACTCCCCAGCAACGCGAACTCGCCGCCGAAAATAATAAACAACAAGAGAGTACAACTCCGAATTATCCTGAGACAACGCCCAGTAACGAAACCGCCATCCCACGTCATCCTACCGGAACCACGTGGGGGGTGGCGTCAGAAGGGCACGTGGGACCAAGTACCAATCAAAATATAGAGAGAGGCAGGAGCCGCCAACGTTCAGTTTGCCATCAACTACGGAGGAGTTCACTACCCAGCAGAAGCGTAGATCAACTGGACTATCCACTACAGCAGCAACTACAACAAGCGATGGCTAGAGCCGTAGAACACCTGAAGGAAAAGATCGACATTACGTCAACAACAGGTGAGGCAGTACCGAACATCACAATCGAAACACTCACTAAAGCATTAGATAACCATCACCTCCGACCTGCTGTAACCATTCCTCACAAAGAAGATATGATGAAACGATTTGTTCCTTCACCGACAATCAACATACGGCGCATTGATGTTGTAGATGACGCTCCCCTGCCAGTGTACAACCCAGCCAACAGAGAGATTTGGCTGAGCGGAGAGACGCTACGAGAGATTAAAGAGATGGCTGTACCAATAGAAGGCAGTGATGAATGGCGATGTCGACAATGCAACTACCGACAAGCTAGGAAAAGAGTAATCTACCATGTACGCCAACATCTGACATTCTTTTTCTGCAGATGTGGAAAGCGGAGTGCATCACGCGATGCTATATTGAAGCACATCAGAGTCCAGGGAGGCACTCCAGAGCATGGCGGGAAGTCTAAACCGTTGTATGAGGTCGACGAGGCAAGATACGAGGAGTTCTGTAAAGCTATGGAATGGCCAACACCACCACCGTTTGGAGTACCGACACCCATCATCGAGACGGAGAAAGGGAAGAGTAAGGAGGAGAAGAAAACTCCCATACAGAAGCGGCTAGGAAAACCGACCGAGTTGTCACCACCGCGCAAACGTAAGAGGACAACCCCTCCCAGGTCGGTAACACCACCCAGAGAGAGACCACCGCAAACCAACTACAACTGGAGAAGCGACCGTGAGCGATCAGCCGAAGAAGAGAGGTACCGCCGACGCAGAGAGTATAGACATCGGATGGAGGCACTGGATAGGGAATTACATGCCATAACCCATGAGGCCTGCCAGCTCTTGTTAAGAGCAGAGGACATCAAGAAAGAACTTAACCGACCTTACAGAGAGTAAAAGACCAGACAATACCGATGCCGCCGCCATCGATTAATTGGCCACCGTCGCCAATGGGGCGGAGTGTGTAGAGGACCGGCGCCATCTTATACAAACAGTAACTCTATGCATACTCAGTAAACATCGTTCGTACTCATTTTAACCTACCTTGTGCTACATCACTGTTCTATGTATGTCATGTCTACTTGTCTCGTTCTATGCCCGCGCTTTAGGGCAAATCATTCTATGTATTTTTAGTAATTATTCTTTTAACATGCAAAGTTATACATGTGCCATGTGCATTCAGTCAAGCATTCATTCTAGTTCCACCCTTTATGTATTATTCGCCCACTCTAGCCAATCACTGTGTTAGGTGTGGCTATCTTTTGTTTGTCAGTTTTATCAGCTTATCTATTATGTAATCACGTACATAAATATGGATGTTTGTATCAATAAAGTCAGAGTCAGCTTGCACACTCTCAGAAGTTTCTTTGTACACACAAATAACTTCACTTGCGCTCCACTACTCGAGTAGTAGTATATAGGCAGATCAGTCTGAACCTCTGCTGGCCGAACTTAGCTTTGCCTAACTTCGCCTTCAATGTTCGACCTCTGCACAGCACTACAAAAAGACAGCCGAACCTCTGCTGGCCGAATCTAGTTCCACTAGTTCGCCCTTCAATGTTCGAACCTTGCACAGCATTATAGAAAGACAGCCGAACCTCTGCTGGCCGAATCTAGTTTCACTAGTTCGCCCTTCAGTGTTCGAATCCATTGCACTCACAAAACGACAGCTAACACAACCGGCAGTTCACTGGTTACTGAGATGGTCGACCACCATTCTTCAGTATACTGAGTCGATCTGTGGAAGGGTTATAGCATTAGCATATTAGACACAGTTGCCATTACAAGTTCGGGAGGTTGTGCAGGTAGGCCGAGCTACCACCTCACACCCCCCACAGTGAAATCCTGCACATTATTACTACTTACTACTAGTACTACTGTTCTTCTTATAAAGGAATAATAATAAATAATATTATTAGTATTAATAAATAATAGTATTATAATAATTATTATTGAAGAATAACAGTAATAATAATAATAATAAATTTATAATAATAATAATTGTAGTATTAAAAATAATATTATTGATTGTAATTATTATAAAGATTATTATAAGATAATAAATAATAATAGTAATCTACTAACTAATGATCATTTATTTATTACTGTTATTATTATCTATGAAAATAATTAATAATAATAATGATTAATTATTATAATAATAATAATGATGATAACTACTATTATTATAAATAATAATAAATGGTAATAATTATTATTATTATTATTATTATTATTATTATATTATTTATAACTATTCATCATTGATTTGATTTATTGTTCTTATAATTATACATAGACATTTATTATTATTATATTACACAAGAAGAAGTAGTAGTAATGATGATGAGTAATCTCCTGGTAGTAGTAGCGGTAGAAGGAAGTAAAAATCTTGTAATATTTTTTCTTTGTTGCAAATTATTATTACTTGTTTTGTCAAAATATATAATTTATAATGAAATGAATAATTATCATTTATTTTATAATAAATTATAAATAAATAAATTATATCATTATTCATAATTAATTAACATGACATTATTGATATTATTTTATTATTATTATAATTATTAATTTATGATGGTAGTAATAAGAATTATTATATATTACAAGTGGAATAGATCATTTTATCATAATAGTTTTGGGACAGTATTTTGCCTCCAAATGCCACGATTTTGCATATTTAGCTGCTAAAATCAAAAAGTTTTCCGGGGGGGAGGCCCCCCCCGGACCCCCCCTTGCGGGAGGGCGCTCAGGCGCCCCTCCCGCACCCTCCCCGCCGGGGTGCTACGCACCCCCCCTGGTTTTTTCTAGCTACGCCCCTGATCAATGTTGGAGATTTTATACAGCGATAACGAAAAACAGAATGGCTGTTTTTGGTTCAATAGCTATGCTCTTTGCAAACCTTTCAAAATAATCTAGATAATTTTAAAACAGTTCAGACTATTTTAAAGTTGGATTTAAGTGATTCCAACTAGTTTTAAAGCTTTCTTACAGTTTGTACACATCCAAATCGTCTGAACCATTTCAAAACAGCACAGATTATTCGCAAAATGACTATTTGGTTCGGAAATTTCTACAGTTGTTAAACAGGAAATACGTTTTTATTGTATGAAAATTCACAACTGCCAAAGCTGATGCTCAGCTATTATAAATACTTGGTGAGATGCATTTCATTAGGTTATTTAAATTTAATACTTTCACAATTAGTTTTTTAAAGCAGAGCCATCTACACTATGATCAACTATTCATAGGTGTGGGTTACTTACGGTTTCTACACTTGTTATTGCAACCTTCGCAGCCACCAGATTACGTAGAGCACTACCTAACAAACAGAGTATTGTGAGAATAAACACATGATATATACTGCAGATATACACAGGGTGTGGTCCCTCTTCACTTTACAACCTCATAAGTTCACGTGAGGATGAAGCCTGATAAGTCAGTGTCACGATGATGTACAATATATATAACATACACACATACAGTGCTGTAGTACAATATATATAACATACACACATACAGTGTTATAGTACAATATATATAACATACACACATACAGTGCTGTAGTACAATATATATAACATACACACATACAGTGCTGTAGTACAATATATATAACATACACACATACAATGCTATAGTACAATATATATAACATACACACATACAGTGCTATAGTACAATATATATAACATACACACATACAGTGCTATAGTACAATATATATAACATACGCACATACAGTGCTATAGTACAATATATATATAACATACACACATACAGTGCTATAGTACAATATATATAACATACACACATACAGTGCTATAGTACAATATATATAACATACACACATACAGTGCTGTAGTACAATATATGTAACATACACACATACATTGATGTGCACTACGTTATATATAACACACATTCCTACACTACACTACATACATTGCTGTGTAATACGATATATATAACACCGAACAATACTCACCTCTGACAGGAGACAATTGGTAGTTAACTTGTTCCAAGAACTTGTTGGAGTTTTCTGATAAACTGGATGATGAAATAGGAAAAGGGAAAGAATTTCTGCCTCAGTTCCTGCCACACGCAAACTTCACTTACAGCATGCTAATCATATGTAGTAGGAATGTACATTAGCATTGTACAGGATCATAGTACAATAATACACAGTACACTGCACAATACACATCACACTTCACTACACAGCACACAACACATAGTACACTACACACAGCACTACACATAATACACTACATACAGTACACTAAATACAGTACACTATATATACAGTACGCTACACACAGTATACTACACACAATACGCTGTACACAGGACATTACACACAGTACACTAAACACAGTACACTATACACTACACAGTATGGTACACTACACAGTATGGTACACTACACAGTACACTACACACAGTGCTCCACACACACACAGTACACCACACTGTACACTACACACAGTACACTACACACAGTACTCCACACACTGTACACTCACCTCAGCTTCTTCAAAGTCAGCTGTCTTACTCTTGGTGCACACAGGTCTCTGAGCCCGTCAGTGAGAGAGTCAGCACTGGTGAGTCCAGTAATTGGCATATCAGAGCCTTGTTTCTACAGCAAACCCTACAGTATTACATCTAGTACTACAATGTTACATCCAGTACTACAGTGTTACATCTAGTACTACAGTATTACACCTAGTACTACAGTATTAGTATAACAGTACACAGTAATGTCACAGACACCCACCAGAGGCTGTCAAAAGTAAATCACTTACCCTCCATTCCTGCGATGGGGTTCCGAGCTGTCGCCATCATCCTACAAGTTGAATTGATACTAATATTTCTTTATCACACAGTTCAGTTGTATTATGTATCAAATCCACAAACAATATAGTTATATTTATGGCAACTAGCAAGAGTGGTAAATGATTAGCTGTGTAATAAATAAATAATGTTATTAGCTTTACCTGCCCATAAACCATGGAGAGGAAGATAAATTGAATGCATAAAGAGTTTCCAGACAGTTCCATTATCCATCCAAACACAAGATCATCCAGTCAGTCAATGTCAATGCAGCTTGTATAAAAGAGTAGTATCTTCACTGCAGCAGCAGAGCTGCTCTTCACCTTTTGATACCTTGTGAATATTACAAAAGTTGTTGTACCACATGGAGAAAGCAACTTCTGTAATTATAATATGTCTGTGTCAGCAAAGATAATAAATTTTACTACTCTAACTAAACGATGATATGTAATGTCTTTCTTGACAATAATAAACACCAACACTGCAAAATAATGAAGCAGAATTTATTGCAAGTACTCAAAATGATGTTTTATTTATCTAAATCATAAATAGCTACAACAATAATAATAAATAATAATAATTATTATTAACTAATAAATAACTTAGATCGATGTTATGTGTTGCAAAAAATGGCTGCACAAAGCAACAAGGATTTTTGTAAAGTCTCTTAGATTTCTACAGCGAAATTTAGTTTTATTAAAAATATTAGATACTCAGCTCTAAAGGTACAGCTGCAAATCAAATCTTACTTGAGCTATTTTCACCGCCATCTTGGGTCGAACTGACCGCTCCAGGGCTAAAGTGACTCTAGGTCGAAACGTCGCTTGGGTCGAGGTGACTGAGATTCTGTAAACTTTGACCCGACACCTCACATTAGGTACTAAGTCGTCTCGACCCCAAGTAAACTTCGACCGGACACCTCACCCCGCACCAGTCATTTCGACCCCTGTCTCAACCTTACTTACGAACTTGAGTAATGATTTCGACTTGCTCTAATATGAGCAACAGTAGCCTTGACTAGCAAAAGGTTCGCGTTTATTTTTCGAGTTGTCCTACTTTTGAAAGAGATAACTCCTGTATTTTACTTGCATTTTTTATGGAAATATGTCATGTATGTATTATAGAGTTCACTCACTAATCAATCACATATTGACAAATAAATCACTATGCAAAACAAAACAAAAACAAAACAAAACTTATTCTTACATTGAACTGTATCACTAGTTAGTACAACTGATTAAATAAGCAACATGAAATCCACTTGACAATTGATGGTCTTTTACTAATGAGCTTCAAAAAATTACTGCATTAGAAATATTACATAGAATGTGCATATTTTTTGCATATCATTTGCTACAAATTATTCAGGCTACTAAAAACGATTGGCTTTAAACTTGGTTAAAAAATATATTCTTTATACCAACATATATGTTGCAGCAATACATAAAAACAAAAGAATACGATAACCTCAAGCCAGAAATATTTGTTAATTGCTTAAAATTCGTCAGTATTGTAGCATTATTACCGAACAATGTTAGTTCAAGTGGAAGTTCAAAGGCTAAAATGAAACTGAAATAATTCACTAGTGAATGTTATTACCGCGCCATTGTACGTTAGATAGTGAAGACTTGAAGATTATGCTTTATACTGCATGCCATCTAAATAGTATTGGAGGGAACTACAAAATGAAAAACAAGTAAGTACATACGGCGGTGATCATATATCAAACATTACATGGCTGGATATTAATGAAGAGATTTATCAGTAGCAAACACTTTTTTTTACTTTAACTTAATAAAAAAAGACTAGCAAAGCATTGACTTGGAGTGAAAAGGAGTTTTTCAATTCACAAAAGGCAAATAAGTGAAAACCAGAATAGTTAGCAAGCATTTTTGGAGTTGTCTCACCAAGAAGAGACAAATAACACTTAAATGGGAGTTTAAAACGGATTAACTTTCAAAATCTTGCCAAACTACAATTTGATAAAGAAAGAATTAAATTATTTCCCATTTACAATATGACAAACAAAATCTTGGCAATGAGAGAGCGTCTCTGTCACATGCATTTTTGTCAGTTTTTTTTATCACAAACGTAATGTGGTTATTTGCACGTAAAATATGTAAGGTAACTGAAAAAATTAACACTTGTAATTTCCTGACAAAGCTGTGGCCGAAAATGGAATTCCAAACAAAGAGAAAAAACTGCAGAGTTTTGCGTAACAAGTTTAAAAACAATCAATGGGATAGTATTAAAACAGCCTCAAATAAGTTGCTAGAGAAATTTTTAATTGAAAAAATCAGAAGCTGGAGCGTATTGAAATTATGTGAATTGTGGAGAGTTGACAACGTTATTTAATAAGCTTTTAGCATAGTCCAATATTTTGCAAACCGCCTGAACACTTTGTGATACAGTTTATATGCTTTAAAAATCAAAGCTAATTTGCTGGTACACTATCAACTGGCAATTTTTTTTAACTAAACACTGATGAAAACATTTTTAGTGAAATGAACGAGGAAATTTGTTTTAATATTCAATTTATAACAAATAAACAATAAGAATTCTTCGTATTCTTAAAAAACCTTTTTTAGACTATTTGCAATCTGTTTATATGGTTGAATAACCTTTTTAACGTTCATTCATTGATCATTGATCACTACATCAATGTTAGAGCTTTTATGCTGCTATAAAGAAAAAAAGATGGCTGTTTTCGGTTAAAAAATTATGCTCTTTGGAAACCTTTCAAAATAATTTAGATAATTTTAAACCAATTCAGACTATTTCAAAGCTAGTTTCAAGTGATTCCAGCTAGTTCTAAAACTTTCTTACAATTTGTACACATCCAAATCATTTGAACTATTTCAAAACAGCCCGGATTATTCGCAAAATGACTATTTAGTTCGGAAATTTTTACAGTTGTTAAAAAGGAAATACGATTTTATTGTATGAAAATTCACAACTGCCAAAGCAGTAGTAATATATGAGCAGATCTCCCTACCAAGTGTTTTTTTGTGGGGTTAAAATCTGGGGTGATGCAATGGGTTACGGCGTTGGATGGATTCGCCGAGTTTATATTGTATTTTACTTGAGGGGTACTTGAGTGGCATTTGAGTGGCATTTAAGTGGCATTCGAGTTTTGATTATTATTTTACTTAATTTGAACTTATATGATATATACATTTTGAATGTATGGCATTTAAGTTTTGATAATTTCTTTTCATAACTCGAGCTCATATAGCATCTTGAGAGAGAGGAGAGAGGAGATGTATCTACCTTGAATAAATTCATTGATTAAAAGCGAATCAATGTATGGCTATATACATTTATTACATAATAAGTAGGGGTAAAATCTCCTCATATAATATAGCTAGATACATAATTCGAACTCATATATACATTGAATGCTATAAAATATATCAGATGATAAAGTTAAATATTCATCTATTCTTTATCGATATTTATAAGGATGATGAAAGATTTTTTGTATTTTATATACATATATATATATATATAGCTATAGTAACTGTGGTAAAAGAAGTCTATTATGAAGGTTTTTATTTAAGCCAAAGTAGGCTCGGTAGATACTCCATCAGAACACACTCGTCTTTTAGCATAAAAATATGTGAGACCTCGTTTTATTTGGTTGTATGTCAACATTTTTTGATCCTTTACTACAAATCCTCGATTTTTACCCATAAACGACTTTTTTGTGTTCAATACATTTAGATAACTGTCTTTGTTCAATTGATTAATTCGTTTGTTCAAACCTTTTGAGCTAAACTTGTTTCCTTTTTCTCCCCAACAGTAATAGGATTTAGAGTTAAGTGCAACAATTCCATCTCCGGTAAATTCTTCTTTAAACAGCCCAGGTGTTCTTTTTCCGTGTTTTAGTACTTTTTCACAACAGTCTTGCATGCTCCATTCTAAACCCATTGTTTTGGTTCTTAAAAACTCATCCCTATGTTTGTCACAGTATGGGCGTGGAAACCAATCACCATATTCATTGTAAAACTCTTTTTTCATACTTGGTTTTACCAGTGTTTCTAATGTTCCGCTCAATGCCATGTATGCGCTATCTGTATCCATTTCAACATATTGGAAATCACTTCTGTCAATATATCTATAAATAAAAAGTTTGTTTCGATTTCAATTATTTGGAAGTTTTACTTACTTACACATAATAATGGTAGGGAATTAGGTTTCACTTACTTATCCATAAAGTCGTAGTAAAACTGTAGCATTCTCAGTTTAGCATACTGTAGCACGGAGAAACCCAAGTGTACTGGAACATTCATCGTTAGCTGAAATGATGGTGATACTGATTAGCAAAGTAAACTTGTGGAATATAAATTTTGAATTGCAAAATAATTGTTTTAAAACTTACTAGCTGTTTACAGGTTATGATTTCATAAAAATCATCCGCTATCTCTTCCATGGCAATAAATTTGTTTCCTCTGATACGAAATGAAGCTTTTCTGGCGCCTTCGATGAACTTGATGGTGGTATGTTTTTCTTTATCAGTGATTGTTTTTCCATAAGCAGCATTTCCTACCAACTTGCTAGTAGTAGCAAGTAATTCTTGACTAGGGTCTGCATCTCCCATTCTCCTAGCGTCTGAAACCGATGTTCCAAAAGCTTCAAAAGCTTTTCTAGGAATATATTCTATTAGCTGATAAACTTTGGTGACTTTCAATCCTTGTTTCAAGTACCATTTCAACAAAGGGCTCATTAGCAATATCTTATCTCCGTACATACTTCCAACTAATGAGCGTTGAGGAGTCTTTAAAAACCCTTCGGCTTCAGCAAAGACTTTCATTTCATCGCTCAAGTGTTCTCTGGTTAACATCGTATTTTTAAAAATCGGAGGCATTTCGGAGAACTTTTCTTCCTCTTCCTCAGGAACTTCGATGTCACATTCAACAAATCCGAAGAATTCTTCTGATTGAACTCTCTCCAACACTTCTTCTTGATTCAGCTTTTTTTCAAGTATTTTAGGGTAGAAAGAATTGTAAAACGTGTTGACAAATTTTTGTAAATTTGTATGAGTTTTTACACGCTTCATCCAGTCACACTCCCAAATCGAGATTACAGTGTAACCTAATGCTCGAAGATATTCTTCATTTTCCATCGTAGTTTTAAACAGATCTGCTTTTGATTTTCTTCCAGTAGCTTGAAGCTCTTGTTCTTTAGCGTTGTTATAAGAGCAGTCGTGTCCATGCCAAAAACATCCGTGGAATTGAAAGACATGACGATTTTCAACACAGAAGCCATCAACTGGTAATCCTCGCTGTCCGAGAGTAACTTCTCCTCCATTGAGCTGATGTCTGATATTGATTTTTTTTGAGAACATTTGGAACTGTAACCAGCTATGAGCTATCTTGCTAAATTTTACTGGTTCAGCGACAAAGGAGTTTTCGATTTTTCTTCTTCGAGGATAGCCAGTAGGCATTGATTGCATCATACACCATAAATAGAGCGCATTTGCATCAACTCCATAGATTCTATCACAAATCTTTGCTTCTTTTCCCAACCAATGTTCTCTAATTTTAGTTATACCTTTTTCGTGATATCTATGCATCACTAGACTTGGTCCACCAACTATATTTTTCTTTATTAGAGGATAAAGTTCTGCATTGCAGTTGTCAAGCAGACAAATTGGGAGAGTCTGACGAAACGAGTTACCAAGTTCATCAAAATTCAAGTATGTAGAGAGGTATGGAGGGGGTGGTTGAGGTGCTTTGTTAAACATCCATCGAATCGCTAATCCTGGTAAAGATATACCATCTTTTAACATATCAATCCCATGCTCTCTGTAGATTGATCTTTGTCTTTCCAACGCTTGAACAAATGGTTTTACATCCAAGTTGTTGTACCATTTTAAAAAATCCCTCATTGTCTTCATGTCGTTATTTTTCCATGCTTCTTGACAAATTATGTACTCTTCTTCACTGATATTCTTTTGTTTTAAAGAACTGTAAAAAGCTTCTCTTGGAGGTAGATGTTCTTGATTAAGTTGTTCCAAGTCTTTCATCCATTCATAAGGAAAAAATCCTTTTCCGGCTTCACATTTGTATGCTTTGAGATACATTTCATAGCTATATCCAGGAGCGATGAAGTTTGTACAATCTAAAAACAAAAAAGATCCTATTCCGATAACAGGCATCTTGGTTCCTTTTTTTATAACAAAATCAAAATCTGTGTCGGAGACATCTTTCAATTTTTGAAGCAGTTTTCCTTTCATCACATTGACATCGTAAGTCTGTGAATTGAAACCTAGAATAGGGAGTTTTTTCATATAGCTGTACAAATCATCCAGTACTTTTTCAGCTCCTGTTCTACGTCTGAAACGATTTTTTTCAAAATCACTACGAAACTTTTCTTCAGCTTCTTCCAGTCGTTGTAATTCACCTTCTATCTGTTTTATGATTCGCGAAAATTGTTTTTCCAATCGGCTATATGATTCTTCACTAATATCATCCAAGTATTCAATGAACTTTCCAACGCATTCATCATCATCCCCATTATTGACAATACAACGCGGGTTGTTGAAGCCTGGTACATTTGAACAAATTGAAATACTTAAAAGTTTATGCTCATTCGTGTAAATGGTTGTGTCTGTATCTCGATCTTTTTCGCAATTAGGTAACAAACACTCTATGTCAAATGTTGCAAAAAATGGATAGTATCTCAAGGAATCATCTGACCCGATATCTATCCCGAATTGAACCTTCAATTTGTCGAATATTGTAGCAGTAGGGCTGTATTGTCCTCCAGAAAACTGCATAGTTGTTGCCTCTGAGATTGAACATCTGTGTCTTTTCAGATTCCCCAATCTATCATAACAAGTAGAACAGGTTGGACATCTGTAGGCTTTGACATATCCTTCCAAGTTTGTAATAAGACTGAAGTGATTGATATAAAGATCCAAATATAGTTTCTCCTTATAACTGGAGTTTGAATTCCAAATAACTGTTGAAGTCATATCATCATTTAAAGAAAACACTGTTATCTTCAGTTGAAACGCTCGCTCCAAAAGCAATAAATCAGCTTCTGTCACTCCTTTCCCATCACACCTTTTACCACTATCACCATAGATGAAACTATGATATTGTTGTTGGTACTCCTTCACCTCCTTAATTATCGGATCTTTTGCAATTCCACAGTTTTTTTGTAGTTCTTTGTGTAATGCTAGACATCTAAAAAAACAAAGATTGTCGGTAATTCGTTTTCCTTTTGTGTTTTTTAACATGGTTCGTATGTGTCTGTTGTTAAGGAGGTGAGAGGGTAAATGCTCTGGTGGTGATCCAACTTTTCCCATTCCGAGTAGTTTGTAGAAATAAAACGAAATGTTTGTGATCAACATCAATCTCCAAGTCGTATTTGGTCTCCGTCTCAAGCTATTTGTACGATGATCAGTCTCCATAACATCAACAAAGAAGTCATCAAGATCTCCTTCAGTTTCAATCAGTTTAGCTTTTGGATATACAGTAGCATTGTTTGATGATGAGTGAAAGTATCGGAGTTCACCATCATTTTTATTTTCTAGTATACAACCTACGCTACAGTTGACTTTTGCTCTCGAGCTCAATTGTCTCCAAACTTTTTTTAGCAATTCTAACACTCTTGAATCATGATAGTCATTTTGGTAGGTATCAGCTTGGTCTCTTGGAATCCCATCCCAAAGTCTTACATTTAAAAGTTCTATGACTTTTCCAGCTCTATGTTTCGTTTTCATAGCTCCCCAATATCTAGCTATCAAATCATCCCATTCTTCATCTTGAAAAGTTGGAGCTGTGCTATCATCAACAATACCTAGGGTTGATGCTCGGGTAGGTCTTTCAAAATTTAAATCTTCCATTTCTTCTTCTTGTTCTTCCTCTTGTACTTCTTCCTCTTCTTCTTCTTCTTCTTCTTCTTCATTTTCTATCATTGGATCATTCTCATTTTCTTCAACTATCTCCTCCACAACCGGCTCTATATCTTGAGCTATTATGCTAGTCTTTGGTGGTGAAGGCTCAGCACCAAATCCTATTTGATTGATTGTTTCATCAGGTAAACGAAAACAAATGAGATTTTCTTCTAACCATTTCCAATTGGGGGAAATTTCAGGGTTTTTTTCTTCTACATTCTCCTCCTGATAATTTAAACTTTGTCTACAATAGAAATGTTAACACATAATAGTTGTTCTATAAAACATTCACATACATTTTATATAAAATGTAACAGAAGAAAAAAATGACTTAAACACCATTATCAATTAATTTTTAAAATGGAATTAGGAAAAAAGACTCAAACATTATTATTAGTTAAGTTTTTAAAAACTTACTGTGTACTATGGTATGAATTCCCAACTCCCTCTTTTACATTAATTCTCTGATATTCTGAGTCCTGTCTACAATAAAGAGATAACGCATTATTTTTG
Source organism: Cryptosula pallasiana (assembly GCA_945261195.1). NCBI lineage: Eukaryota > Metazoa > Bryozoa > Gymnolaemata > Cheilostomatida > Cryptosulidae > Cryptosula > Cryptosula pallasiana. Next base: position 43,860,531 of record OX183132.1, on the reverse strand, counting down.
CTGATTCATGAGATGAGTATAAGAAAAAAGCAAAAAATTACTCTACTAATGTTATTAATTTATGATTTTAAAAACTTACTGCTTATCAAAGGCTATTGTATTTTCAGTAGTTGCTGAAACTTGAAAAGTCGAAGGTTTGTCTTGAAAAGCATTTTCAAGTTCCATCTCCATTTCATTTTCATATTCAGCATTGCATTCATCATTCATGTATTCATTATCAGCGTTTGAAAAACCGATATCATTTTGATTTTTCATGAGCCATTCCCATTCCTTATGTATGTCTACATCAGTATCATCCTCTTCTGTTTCCATAGCACTATAATAACAATAAAATCATTACTTTTTAATAGAAGTGACAATAGCTCATAAAAAGGTAAGTTAAATGTCTCAGCTAATAAATTTTACCTTGTGAATAAAACTCCTAGTAGTCAGTTGGTATATTATATAGTAGATGTTGAGGCTTCAGTTACTGTTGTTAGAACGAGTGATTTATTATGTGAAAGCATTACTTTTTAAGTAGACAAAAACTTAAGTGAGATAATTAAGGCGGATAATTAAGTCTTAGCTTCAATGAAAATTTTCAAATTCACACAGAAAAACTTTTAATAGTCAGTGGATGTAGTAGTAGATGTTGCTCCTCCAATCACTGTTGTAGAACTGGATGCTTTCTGTGTGAAAACAGTGGCTCTTAAATAGGTAAAGCTGCACTGGTTGAACTCTATGAATACCAACCTTCTTTATAATATAACTATGAATCAGAATTTTGTCCACGCGAAAACCAATGCTTTCGCGGGAATAAATAATTTATTTTCACGCGAATAGAAACTGTTGCTTTCGCGGGAATACAAATTTTATTTTCACGCGGATACAAACCAATGCTTTCGCGGGAATAAAAACTTTATTTTCACGCGAATGGAAACAATTGTTTTCGCGGGAATAAACACTTTATTTTCACGCGAATGGAAACTGTTGCTTTCGCGGGAATAAATAATTTATTTTCACGCGAATAGAAACTGTTGCTTTCGCGGGAATACAAATTTTATTTTCACGCGGATACAAACCAATGTTTTCGCGGGAATAAAGACTTTATTTTCACACGAATGGAAATAGTTGTTTTCGCGGGAATAAATAATTTATTTTCACGCGAATAGAAACTGTTGCTTTCGCGGGAATACAAATTTTATTTTCACACGGATACAAACCAATGCTTTCGCGGGAATAAATACTTTATTTTCACGCGAATGGAAACCGTTGTTTTCGCGGGAATAAATAATTTATTTTCACGCGAATACAAACTGTTGCTTTCGCGGGAATACAAATTTTATTTTCACGCGGATACAAACCAATGTTTTCGCGGGAATAAATACTTTATTTTCACGCGAATGGAAACCGTTGTTTTCGCGGGAATAAATAATTTATTTTCACGCGAATAGAAACTGTTGCTTTCGCGGGAATACAAATTTTATTTTCACGCGGATACAAACCAATGCTTTCGCGGGAATAAATACTTTATTTTCACACGAATGGAAACTGTTGTTTTCGCGGGAATAAATAGTTTCATGCAAAAGCATTGGTTTGTATCCGCGTGAAAATAAAATTTGTATTCCCGCGAAAGCAACAGTTTGTATTCGTGTGAAAATAAATTCTTTATTCCCGCGAAAACAACTGTTTCCATTCGCGTGAAAATAAAGTCTTTATTCCCGCGAAAGCGTTGGATTGTATCCGCGTGAAAATAAAATTTGTATTCCCGCGAAAGCAACAGTTTCTATTCGCGTGAAAATAAAGTCTTTATTCCCGCGAAAGCATTGGTTTGTATCCGCGTGAAAACAAAATTTGTATTCCCGCGAAAGCAACAGTTTGTATTCGCGTGAAAATAAATTATTTATTCCCGCGAAAACAACCGTTTCCATTCGTGTGAAAATAAAGTATTTATTCCCGCGAAAGCATTGGTTTGTATCCGCGTGAAAATAAAATTTGTATTCCCGCGAAAGCAACAGTTTGTATTCGCGTGAAAATAAATTATTTATTCCCGCGAAAACAACTATTTCCATTCGCGTGAAAATAAAGTATTTATTCCCGCGAAAGCATTGGTTTGTATCCGCGTGAAAATAAAATTTGTATTCCCGCGAAAGCAACAGTTTCTATTCGCGTGAAAATAAATTATTTATTCCCGCGAAAACAACGGTTTTCATTCGTGTGAAAATAAAGTATTTATTCCCGCGAAAACAACTGTTTCCATTCGCGTGAAAATAAAGTTTTTATTCCCGCGAAAGCATTGGTTTGTATCCGCGTGAAAATAAAATTTGTATTCCCGCGAAAGCAACAGTTTCTATTCGCGTGAAAATAAATTATTTATTCCCGCGAAAGCATTGGTTTTCGCGTGGACAAAATTCTGAATCATAGTTATATTATAAAGAAGGTTGGTATTCATAGAGTTCAACCAGTGCAACTTTAGCTATTTAAGAGCCACTGTTTTCACACAGAAAGCATCCAGTTCTACAACAGTGATCAGAGGAGCAACATCTACTACACTTTCCATTGCAACTACTAGAAACTTTCTCTTTATAAAAGGTAAAATTTAAAACTTATTATTCCCTACCTAACAAAGATCAAAATTAGTTTAGCTATAATGTAAAGTATGAAATAAATAATCTTTTAGTTCCACATGAAAAGCTGAATTATATGTTATTTCTTTCTTTTTTAGAACACTATGGGGGATTTTTCTGCTTCTTACACGGATTTAAAGCCAATCGAAAACAAACAAAAAACGTTCAAAACACCCAAAAGAAAAAACTCTAACTCTGTCACAAAAGAAGCAGCGATAAAGAAACGAGCTCTTCCAAAACTGGTTTTACCCACAACATCAAACAATATGGAACAAAAAGAATTGCTCACTGATGCTGACAGAGCTCTCCAGATGGCCAAATCTCTCCAAAAATGGAAGACATGTGATTTGAAAAAGATTGGAGGGTTTCTTACACTAGCATCACTTCCTGTTCCATCAGTTTTGCAAATCGTTTCTATTGAGCAGAGTACTGGTGCATACGGAAACTACTACATTCTCACTTATCTTGATAATTCAACTGGAGCGAATTTTCAGAAAGTCGTTTGTCCAAGTAGAGTAGTTGAAAGCTTCAATGTTGATAACTACCCATTACCTTTCAACATTTTGTACTTGGGTGAGATGGAAAACTCAAAAAAACCGGAGACTACTTACTACAATGTCAAACGTATCAGTACAAAACGATTAACCACAATGGAAGCTACTGCTGAAGCTGAAAAACTGAGAAAAATGAGTGAAGAAGAACTCAAACTCGCTTACGACATCGATTATCTCAGTAATTTCAAAGATTGTTCCATTTTTGCTTACATCGAAGTTGTAGAAAGATTCATTCTTTTCCGATTCAATGGAGAAGAATCCATTGTAAATTGCATTCGCTATGTCACTGAAAAGAATGGAAAAAGAGAGACGAGAACGCTTTTACTACCAATCAGATATAACGAGGAAGCTAAAAGATGTGCACCTGGTGTGATGATTTACAAAGGAAAAAAACAGAGTAAGAATGGAAATCCTATTCCATACCACAATGTTGTCTTCATTTCTTCAACCAACGCTAGTGATTGGGAGCAATATTGCACACAAACAAGTTCCAATGAGGTGCTAACAAAAACGAATAATGAGGATGAAGTTCTTAAGGAATTCCTAGAAAACGAATTGCAAGATTTTGATGAACCACTTGGTGTTGATGGTATGTAAACTCAATATCAAATGCTGACAACTAGTAGTCTCAAGCGAATAATGAATGAATAAAAAAAAAGCCTGTGTATTCATTGACATTACAAGTTGTACTGTTTTGTATTACTTACTATTTACCGACTCTAACTATATTATATGGAAAGATTTTCCCTACTTATTATACAATAAGTCTATATAATCATATAATAATTCATAGAAAAGTCTAAAGGTTCTCAGGTGATTAACTCACCAAAAGCTCCGGTTTTGCAAAACATTTGAAGATCTTCGGTTTTGCAAAACATTTGAAGATCTTCCTATCCTAAGCATTATACGAGTGACTGTACTTTTTTATCCAGTTGAAATATCTAAAAACTTCAGTAACTTAGTATTTACTGACTCTAGCTATATTATATGAGATTTTCCCTACTTATTACACAATAAATGTATATATTCACATATTCTTTCATTTTTAATCACTGTATTTATTCAATGTAGATATATTTCCTCTCTCTCCTCTCTCTCAAGATATCGTATGACTCGGAATTACAAAAAATTATCAAACCTTAAATGCCTCACATTCAAAATCTAGACATCCTATGAGTTATAATTATGTATACAATTATGTAAAAAATTATCATAACTTAAATGCCATACATTCAAAATCTATATACCATATAAGTTCAAATTAGGTAAAATAATAATCAAAACTCGAATGCCACTTAAATGCCATTCAAATGCCGCTCAAGTACCCCTCAAGTAAAATACAATATAAACTCGGCGAATTCATCCAACGCCGTAACCCATTGCATAACCCCAGATAATGACCCCACAAAAAAACACTTGGTAGGGAGATCTGCTCATATATTACTACTCAAAGCTGATGCTCAGCTATTATAAGTATTTGGTGAGATGCATTTCATTAGACTATTTAAATTTAATACTTTCACAATTATTTTTTAAAAGCAGAGCCATCTACACTATGATCAACCATAGATAGGCGTGGGTTACTTACTGTTTCTACACTTGTTATTGCAACCTTCGCAGTCACCAGATTACGTAGAGCTCCACCTAACAAACAGAGTATTGCGAGAATAAAGACATGATATATACTGCAGATATACACAGGGTGTGGTCCCTCTTCATTTTACAACCTCATAAGTTCACGTGAGGATGAAGCCTGATATGTCAGTGCCACGATGATGTTTTTTGAGTGCATGGATTTTTACAGAATACTTACAAAAGGAGCACAGGCAAACAACAATAATTCATATACATTGTGACAACAAAAAGCTGAGAGAAATAACATCACTAATAAACAATTGAAACAAGGTTGTCAAAGTGTTGAAACTTTTGTCTTTGTAGGCTCATGTTAAATTTCTGAAAACATATTTTATAAAACAAAGTGTGATTCCATCAAACAACCAATAAATATATATATACAACACATATACAGTGCTGTAGTACAACATATATATAACATACACACATACAGTGCTGTAGTACAATATATATAACATACACACATACAGTGCTGTAGTACAATATATATAACATACACACATACAGTGCTATAGTACAGTATATATAACATACACACATACAGTACTGTAGTACAATATAAATAACATACACACATACAGTGATATAGTACAATATATATAACATACACACATACAGTGCTGTAGTACAGTATATATAACATACACACATACAGTGCTGTAGTACAACATATATATAACATACACACATACAGTGCTGTAGTACAATATATATAACATACACACATACAGTGCTGTAGTACAATATATATAACATACACACATACAGTGCTGTAGTACAATATATATAACATACACACATACAGTGCTGTAGTACAATATATTTAACATACACACATACAGTGCTGTAGTACAATATATATAACATACACACATACAGTGCTATAGTACAATATATATAACATACACACATACAGTGCTGTAGTACAATATATATAACATACACACATACAGTACTGTAGTACAATATATATAACATACACACATACAGTACTATAGTACAATATATATAACATACACACATACAGTGCTATAGTACAATATATATAACATACACACATACAGTGCTATAGTACAATATATATAACATACACATATACAGTGCTGTAGTACAATATATATAACATACACACATACAGTGCTATAGTACAATATATATAACATACACACATACAGTGCTGTAGTACAATATGTATAACATACACATATACAGTACTGTAGTACAATATATATAACATACACACATGCAATGCTGTAGTACAATATATATAACATACACACATACAGTGCTATAGTACAGTATATATAACATACACACATACAGTGCTGTAGTACAATATATATAACATACACACATACAGTGCTGTAGTACAATATATATAACATACACACATACAGTACTATAGTACAGTATATATAACATACACACATACAGTGCTGTAGTACAATTTATATAACATACACACATACAGTGCTGTAGTACAATATATATAACATACACACATACAGTACTATAGTACAGTATATATAACATACACACATACAGTGCTGTAGTACAATATATATAACATACACACATACAGTACTATAGTACAGTATATATAACAAACACACATACAGTGCTGTAGTACAATATATATAACATACACACATACAGTGCTATAGTACAGTATATGTATAACACACAATCTCGCACATTACTGTACACTACATTATATATAACACACATTCCTACACTACACTACATACATTGCTGTGTAATACGCTATATATAACACTGAACAATACTCACCTCTGACAGGAGACAATTGGTGTTAACTTGTTCCAAGAAGTCGTTGGCGTTTTCTGATAAACTGGATGATGAAATAGGATGAGGGAATGAATTTTCGCCACAGTCAGTTCCTGCCACACACAAACTTCACTTACAGAGTGCTAATCATATATACTAGGAATGCACACCAGCATTGTACAGGATCATAGCACAATACACACTTCACTACACACTTCACTACACTGCACAGAGCACACTACACATAGTACACTACATACAGTACATTACACAGAGTACACTACATACAGTACAATATATACAGTACATTACACAGAATGCACTACACGCAATGCACTACATATAGTACACTATATACAGTACACTACAGTACACACAGCACTACACATAATATGCTACACACAGTAAACTACACACAGTACACCATATATACAGTACGCTACACACACTATACTACACACAGTACACTACACGCAGTACATTACACGCAGTACACTACACAGTACATTACACGCAGTACACTACACAGTACACTACACACAGTACACTACACAGTACACTACACACAGTTCACTACACACAGTACACTACACACAGTACTTCACGACCACATGGTACACCACACACAGTACACTACACACATTACGGTACACTACACACAGTACTCCACATGGTACACTACACACAGTACACTACACACAGTATACTACACGCAGTACACTACACGCAGTACACACACCTCAGCTTCTCCAAAGTCAGCTGTCTTACTCTTGGTGCACACAAGTCTCTGGGCCCGTCAGTGAGAGAATCAGAGAGTCCAGTAAATGGCATATCAGAGCCTTGGTTCTACAGCAAACCCCACAGTATTACATCCAGTACTACAGTATTACATCCAGTACTACAGAATTACACCTAGTACTACAGTATTACATCTAGTACTACAGTATTACATCTAGTACTACAGTATTACATCTAGTACTACAGTATTACATCTAGTACTACAGTATTACATCCAGTACTACAGTATTACATCCAGTACTACAGAATTACACCTAGTACTACAGTATTACACCTAGTACTACAGTATTACATCTAGTACTACAGTATTACACCTAGTACTACAGTATTACATCTAGTACTACAGTATTACATCTAGTACTACAGTATTACATCTAGTACTACAGTATTACATCTAGTACTACAGTATTACATCCAGTACTACAGTATTACATCTAGTACTACAGTATTACATCTAGTACTACAGTATTACACCTAGTACTACAGTATTACACCTAGTACTACAGTATTACATCTAGTACTACAGTATTACATCTAGTACTACAGTATTACATCCAGTACTACAGTATTACACCTAGTACTACAGTATTACATCTAGTACTACAGTATTACACCTAGTACTACAGTATTACACCTAGTACTACAGTATTACATCTAGTACTACAGTATTACATATAATACTACAGTATTACATCTAGTACTACAGTGTTACACCTAGTACTACTGTATTACATCTAGTACTACAGTGTTACATCTAGTACTACAGTATTACACCTAGTACTACAGTATTACATCTAGTACTACAGTATTACATCTAGTACTACAGTATTACATATAATACTACAGTATTACATCTAGTACTACAGTGTTACACCTAGTACTACAGTATTACATCTAGTACTACAGTGTTACATCTAGTACTACAGTGTTACACCTAGTACTACAGTATTACATCTAGTACTACAGTGTTACATCTAGTACTACAGTATCACACCTAGTGCTACAGTATTGCACCTAGTACTACGGTATTAGTATAACAGTACACACTAATGTCACAGACACCCACCAGAGGCTGTCGAAAGTAAATCACTTACCCTCCATTCTTGCGATGGGGTTATGCGCTGTCACCACTCATCATGTACCAGTTGCAGTCGGATTGGAGTTGACTCGCTGCCTTCAGTGCATTTTTATAGTTGTTATAGTTCTAACCAGCAATGTATATGAGCCGTTTTTTTTCATCATCCTACAAGTTGAATTGATACAGTTCAGTTGCATTATACAGGGATTATACATTATCCACAATATACTTATATTTATGGCAACTAGCAAGAGTTGTAAATGATCAGCTATGCTATGTAATAAATAAATAATGTTATTGGCCTTACCTGCCCATACATTATGGAGAGGAAGATAAATTGAATGCATAAAAGAGTTTTCAGACAATTCCATCATCCATCCAAACACAAGATCATCCAGTCAATGTCAAATCAGCTTGTATAAAAGAGTATCTTCACTTTTTGATTTCTTGTGAATATTATCAGAGTTGTTCTACAACATCGAGAAAGCAACTTCTGTAATTATAATTAATAATACATATATCTGTGTCAGCAAAGAAAATAATAAACTTTATTTAACTAACTAAACATGATATTAATTTAATGTCCCTCTTGGCAATAATGAACAGGAATTTAGGGTGAAGTGGTAGCTGTCACCTGTACAGCGGCCCACAGTAGTGAGTGTTTACAAGCAGTACAGTGTACGCCTCCAACTCGCCCAAGGTCAGCAATCTAAACCGGTAGAGTAGAATTTGCAGCGTTGTACGCCCGTAAGCAATACACAATGAGGAGTTGTCACAACTCTCTCACTTTCCACTGATTTTCTATTCGGTGGAATAGATGCGTCGGGTCGAACTAGCAGTTCAAATAATCGTTCCAGTATCACTGGCCTGTAGGTCGAGTGCAGTGTGAGTCGAATCGGCTGAACACTTTCTACTGACTATTAATTTAGCTACTAGCCGACTTGTCCAAGAGCTACTTTATTTGTCCAAGTTATTGTGCAAGTGTTGAACTTGTCAGTTCATCTATCAGCGCAATCTGTATGTGAGAGCTTACTTGTGTATTTTCTGCTTAGCCAGTGGTGCTTTGCATAAGTGCTTTATGTAATAAGAATCAACAAGCAAGTGAGAGTGTCAGGCTAACTCTGATTTTATTACTATCGTACATGCATATTTATACAGAAAAGGTTATATAATAATGAGTGGCAGCAAACAAGACAAAGCAGGCCACGCCTGTAAGGTTGATTGGCTAGTGAAAGGCCAATAGAACTAGTCATAGAACGTAAAGGGGCAGTCTCCATCGCATGGATGGCTGCCCAAGCACATGTCACAAAATAGGAAAATTAGGTTGGCAAGCACACAATATAATTATATAAACAGATGCTAGAGTTCGGCTAGAATGAGTATATAAATAGATGCTAGAGTTCGGCTCGAAATGAGTATATAAATAGATGCTAGAGTTCGGCTAGAATGAGTATATAAATAGATGCTAGAGTTCGGCTAGAATGAGTATATAAATAGATGCTAGAGTTCGGCTAGAATGAGTATATAAATAGATGCTAGAGTTCGGCTAGAATGAGTATATAAATAGATGCTAGAGTTCGGCTAGAATGAGTATATAAATAGATGCTAGAGTTCGGCTAGAATGAGTATATAAATAGATGCTAGAGTTCGGCTAGAAATGAGTATATAAATAGATGCTAGAGTTCGGCTAGAATGAGTATATAAATAGATGCTAGAGTTCGGCTAGAATGAGTATATAAATAGATGCTAGAGTTCGGCTAGAAATGAGTATATAAATAGATGCTAGAGTTCGGCTCGAAATGAGTATATAAAATAATGTTAAATAGGTCGACCCCATTCCTCCACAATAATACAAACAAACACTGCAAAATGAAGCAGTATTTATCGACAGTACTCAAAATGATATATTTTATTTATCTAAATCATAAATAGCTGCAACAATAATAAATAATAACTATTATTATTAACTATGAATAATAATAATAAATAATATATAATAATAATAAAATATATCGCAAAAAATGGCTGCACAAAACAACAAGAATTTTTGTGAAGTCTCATAGGTTTCTACAGCAAAATTTAGTTTTATTAAAAATACTAGATACTCAGCTCTAAAAGTGAAACTACAAATCAAATTTTACTTACATATATCTGTTCGTGTAGCACAAAAATTGAAGAGAGCTATTTTCACCGCCATCTTGGGTCGAACTGACCGTCCCTGGGCTCAAGTGACTCTAGGTCGAAACATCGCTTGGGTCGAGGTGACTGAGATTCCTCACATTACACCAGTCACTTCGGCCCCCCTGTCTCAACCTAAAATACGAACTAAGGGAATGATTTCGGTTCGCATTTGCACTCATATGAACAACAATACCTTTGACTCGGGAAACACTCCTATTATTTTGGAGTTGTCCTATTTTTAAAGGAGACTACTCCGGTATTTTATTTGCATCTCAGACGTTTGTTCATCATGTAATACAGAGTTCACTCACTTAATCACTCACGTATTGGCAAATAGATCGCTATACAAAACACTAAGAACTGCTTTGTCTACACAAATGGCCGTTACAGTTTTTTTTAACAAAAAACTTTATTCTTACATTGGGACTGCATCACTAGTTTGTACAACTGATTGAGTAAGCAACTCATGAAATCCACTTGACTACTATTGGTCTTTCACTAAAGCATGAGCTCTAGCCTCTACAAGGATACTGTTTAGATATATTACATGAAATGTACATAATTTTTGTATATATTATGCTACAAGTAATTCATACTACTGAAAACAACTTGTTTCAAAATTGATTAAAAAATATGTTCTTTATACTAACATATATGTTGCTGCAAGAAATAAAAGCAGAAGAATACAATAACCTCAAGCCAGAAATAGTTGTCATTTGTTATTGTTAACTGCTTAGAAGTCGGTAGTATTGTAGTATTATTATCAAACAATGTTAGTTCAAGTGCAAATTCAAAGGCTAAAATGAAACTGGAATTATTCAGTGGTGAATGTTTATTGACTACGCTGTCGTATGTTGGATAGTGAAGACTTGAAGATTGTGCTTTATACTGCATGCCATCTCAATAGTATTGGAGGGAACTGCAAAATGGAAACCAAGTAACTGAATACGACGATGTCTATATACCAAACATTATACGTCTGGGTATTTAATGAATAAATAAATCAGATACTCAACAGTGCAAATTTTAGTAACAGATAATATTTTCATTTCAAATTAATGAAAAAAAACTGGCAAAGCATTGACTTGGAGTAAAAAGAACGCAAATAAGTGAAAACAAGAATAAATTTAGCAGACTGTTTCAGAGTTGTCTCACCAAGAAAAGACGAATAACACCTAAATGGAAGTTTAAAACAAATTAAGTTTCAAAATCTTGTCAAATTACGATTTGTTAAAGAAACAATTAAATTATATTATTTCCCATTTACAATATTACAGACAAAATCTAGACAATGAGAGAGCATTGATGTCATATGAATTTTTGTCAGTTCTCGATCACAAATGAAATGCAGTTGTTTACATGTAAAACATGCAAGGTAACTAAAATTTTGTCACTAGTACTTTCCTGAATAAACCGTGGCCAAAAACGAATTTTAAAACAAGGAGAAAAAACTGCAGAGCTTCGCGCAACAGGCTGTAAAGATAATCACTGGTGTAGTATTAAAACACTGAAATAAGTTGTAAAATAAACTTGTAATTAAAAAGAACGCATAGATCAGAAACTGGAAAGTGTTGAAATTGTGGAGAGTTGAAACTGTTTAAATTGTGGAGAGTTGAAACTGTTTGAATTGTGGAGAGTTGAAACTGTTTGAATTGTGGAGAGTTGAAACTGTGTGAATTGTGGAGAGTTGACAACCTTATTGAATAAAATGAAAGGAATTAAACTGAAATCATTCTACCATGTAGAGAGTGCTAATATCGAGATGGAATTGTGCAAGCAGCTGTGTCTTGACAGACGAGCCAGAGACATTAGTATTAGAAGCAGATGAACTAACCTTGGGAGCCTAGCAACAGGTGGAGCCTCCGTTCTACCAGGCGAGGTAGGTGCAGCCGTACAACATCGAGCTAAGGGAAGCCAGGCTAAGCAGTTCCAGGTAGCCATCTTGACTTGTTTCTATAATTATTATTATTTATGTGGGTGGAGTAGCGCCCGCTTGTCTGTTCTATTGTTGTGTATATATATTTTATGTTTGGCGCTATCGCATATAGTTATTAATGCACCTGTTTGTATTAACCAATCATGTTGTATTTTATTTAGCCAATGATATTGTGTGATTTTCAACTGCTATGCAACTGCATAAATAGAAAGGCAGATCGCCCAGTAGTCAGAGTTATAGGAGTTGTGTAGTGAATGCACCTGGGTTGGTTTGGGTTAACATAGTGTTTTCTTGTAAGTCTTGGACTGAATTAGTGGGTTCTACTTATCATCAAGCTATCGTACACTTCGGAACTTCTCTTGTTTGTAAGGTTTTGTATATTCTCGATAATACACAGTGTTAGAATTGGAAAAAAAATAGCCGGTGGTACTCTGTTTTGGAAAAAATTTTCAGGAGATGAGGTAGAAATTTTGAGGCTTGGTGGCATTTGAGGTTGTAGGTAACACCCTGAATCCAAACCAAAATATGTTTTGTTCGGCTAATACAATAATCAGACTTGTTCTTGGATGAGTGATTCAAAGCAAATGTGGGCAAGGCAAGAGTAGAGTCATTAATTAGATTAGGGGTAAGTGACTGTGAGTTGTGTATGGCAAATTATTTAGTAGGAGGTTCTACATCATTGATTTGAGTCACCTCTCACCTGCTCACCAATCATTATACAAAGGTAAATAGCAAGTGACTAGAATAGCACAAGCACTAGTCACTAGCAGTAAGTAAAGTCTTGACTAAACTAATAATCCATTCTAACTTACTTACTAGGTCAGTAGTAATATATGAGCAGATCTCCCTACCAAGTGTTTTTTTGTGGATTGAATTCCGCAGTTGATGCAATGGGTTACGGCGTTGACTAGAGTCGCCGAGTTAATATTGTATGGCATTTAAGTGGCATTTAAGTTTTGATAATTTTTTTACTTAATTTGAACTTATATGGCATCTAAATTTTGAATGTATGGCATTCAAGTTTTGATAATTTTTTTACATAATTCTAACTCATATGGCATTTAGATTTTGAATGTATGGCATTTAAGTTTTGATAATTTTTTTACTTAATTCGAACTCATATGGCATCTTGAGAGAGATGAGTGGAGTTGCAATTGGTACTGAATTGTTTTTTGGTACATGATGTATCTATCTACATTGCTATAGTTATTGTTATAGTTTATTATTACATGATAAGTATTACATTATTTGCTTACTGGTAAATGTAATAAAATATATACCATAATAAAGTGTAATAGGTTGAATATATAGTGTTAAAGTCTATAAAAAATTTTTAACTTGTAAAGTATTTAATGACTTTACAAGAAATATCATCACATTCAGGTTCAACGATGATGAGAAGATTTTCTTCAAGTTTAAGTTTACTATCTTCCGATACAGACAAAACCCGTTCTGAAAAATCCTCCAAATCATTATAACTAAAAACTCTATAAACCGGTGGTGATGGAGTTGTAATCGCTACTGAATAGTTTTTGCATATGATGTGTCTATCACACACGCAATCAGTAGTAGTTTCAGTTTCTTCATAATAGTGTATAGTAGAGTCTGTAGGACTTGGACGTTCCAAAATTAAATCAACATAAGCCAGAGGATGTATAACAGATGGAATTGATGGTGATGAAGTTGGTATAGGTATTGTTGTCATTTGTGAATTCAAAGCGAAATCGACAAGTGCTCGTCGCGCTAATGGAACTCGATCTAATGGAACTACCGGTAGGTTTGTAGTTTTTGTCGTTGTTGAAGCTGTTGTCGTCGTAGTTGCTGGAGTTTTTGTCGTTGTTGAAGTTGTGGTGGTTGTTGTTGGGGTTGATGCTGGAGTTGTTGTCGTCGTTGGAGTTGTGGTGGCTGTTGTTTGGGTTGTTGTTGGAGTTTTTGTCGTCGTTGGGGGCGTGGTTGTCATCGTTGGAGTTGTTCTCCGAGTTGTAGTTAATAATCCCTCATCGTATAAACGGATGTAATTTAAAGTTTCATTGGTTTTGCAAACAAAGTAGTGTTGAGCCCACATATCGCGTCTGTCACAGCTTCTGCGATTGTTGGGAGTTTCCATGAGACATGTGAGTCTATGCATACGATATTTGAAGTTTTGTTTTTTAAGTTTTGTCTTAAAATACGAGTTGCTGAATGAACTTCTTCTATACCAAGAATACCACGATGACATCCGGAAACTCGATGAGATAACTTGAATGGATGTGTCTCTGTTGCAAGACAATAACTGATCGGGATATGGAATAATAGAAGATAGATTCGGTATCCCATTTTTATAGAGAGAGACTTTTTAACCAAGTTTATGCTTTCATCATCTAGAGTTAACTGTCTCGAATTTCAGTGGTCTTTGATTAATATGCTTCAACTAAATCTCAGTATATATAATCTTGGGATCATATCTGTCTTTGCTATCCCCTTGACATGTGATACTGATGATAGTCTTGTTTTGAACAGACTTCAGACTTTCAAAACTCGAAAATGACAAATTTACACCTTTGATACCATTGACGTTAGTGATGATAGTAGCTAGTTTTGGTTCCTTGTTGATCGAACGATTGCATCGCGCGCATGCAAAGTTGAATGTTTCAAATTCTTCTGTTAATGGGCAGATCAAACGTGAGGTGTTGTATTCAAATGCGCATAATTCCCCATTCCAAAATACTTTTGTATTTTGAGTAAGTCCTTTTGTATTATTTTTAACTCCTATTACACATTCCTCCTCATTCAGAGTGTATTTTGTTGGAGTACTACAAGACAGAGTATCTGTAGAAGTTTTGCTCTTGCAGATCCAAAATTCGTTTCGAGGGATGAAAAAACCGCAATATAAATAGTCAGAAGGATAGAGTCTCACACAGTTTTTTCCATTTTCATCTTTATATCGTATACTCCTTTCAAAAGGTGAAAAAACTGTTTTTGATTTCAGTGTTGTAAGCTAAATACTTTTTTTCTTGATGTTCTTCTCATTTATACGTAAGCGACTGGTGGCTTATTCAGCTCTCTCAGCTGATTTTGAAGATGTGAACCAACCCCATCAAAGTGATTACCAAAATGTAAGTATGGCTCCAATCGAGACTGAGACAAAAGAACATGTGATCCTGTCCAGCGAAATGAAGTCAATCCTTTTAAAACCGAGATATCTATCAAATCACCTAGTTCAGCATCTTCCAAACATTGCTTTATATCAATCAGTTCAATCGCTCTTTTGAGATCCTCAAAATCTATCAACTTGTCTTGTGGACAGCAGACTTTTGGATCAAAGCTCCTAGAACAGTTTAAGCATTCGAGAGGATTCGCTCTTGAAATACAATTACAGCTCAAAAACATGCTTTGTATGTATTGATTTACGAACTAAGTTGAATCCTAACACAAAATAAAATACTTCTTCGGTGATGAGTTGAACAAAAAGAGGATTCGAACGCTCTAAAGGAATGTGTTCAAAGTGAGTCCTTATGAACTTAGGAACAAAATCAGCCAATGTAGCAATTGACTTGAATCCTTGAGTTTTTCCACTCATGTTTTTTCTGTAGTTCAGAGATAAATGAAGCAGCATTTTTTTCTAGTAGTTCTTTTATGAGTCCTCGGATGTATTTGTCGAATCAATAGTTATTATCGAGTTGAGTGAGTTTTTTCTTCATCGACTGAGTTTTCTTTTTCATCAGGAGTATGAGCATATGGATATCCTTCTGCTATTGCGAGCAATCTATCTTTTAGAAGTTGATAAGACAGTTTGCTCTGACTAACAGGCAATAGGTAGGGATTTAATCGTGCTCTCAAATTTGTTAACATAAAGGGAGACTTCAAATGATTGAAGGAAAGATCCAAAAAAGCGTTAATCCATTCATCATGCACCAAAAAACCCATTTTAGCGTTTTTCAAAACTTGTCTTTTATCAATCCAGTCGATAGCATCAGCCAGTTCTTGTTTGGTAGGTGTAGCACCTTCAACCATTTCAGCATATCTGTCACAAGTGCTACATTGGTCATCAGTGTGTGAACAGTAACAGTTTAGTAGCGATAGACTGGTTGCTTGCTTGTAAAAACTTCCTCCTAGTGCACAGTATACACATTCTTCCGTAAAATAAATCCTCAACATTTCATCAGAAGCCTCAGCCAAAAAGTTCTTAGGTCCTATAGCATTGGAAGCTTCTTGGTGAGCAAAATCTTCAACATACATCATATTTGTTATTATTCCGCTGAATTCCAAAACGAGAATGATTCGTTTTCAAATTAAAATACTTATTTAATCTTTTTAACCATTCATTATTTTTTTCTTTTTTTTGAGGTTAATTATTATGCTAACTCATGTAGATCTTCATAAATCCTTTAATCTCAACCTGACAATCATCAATTGGACAAGGTTTTATTTCTGATGAGCATTCAGTAAGCGCTTTTTCCTTACACTCACTACAGTAAATGAGATGACCACATGGAAGAGATATAACATTTGCGAGTATTTTTTTTTCATGTGACTCAGACACACATTTAGCGAGTTTGCTTTGCTTCGTCTGATCTTTATCTTTTTTTAAAGATTCAATTGATTTAGCATCTTTTTTTAACTCTGTTGACGAATTCTCAACAGATGTAAAATCATTTTCAAAAGTGTGTAAGGCTTCAATCATAAAACCTATTCGCTCAAAAGGTTTTCCATTTAACACTAAGACTTGTTCGATATCGTTTTGACTGTATCCTAGGTTTTTGCAGATAAGTTTCATTTCTTCGGTGTCATCGCTTTGTGTTATTCGTTTCATGTTTTCGCTCTCTCCTCTCCCCTCTCCCCCGTCCCCCCTCCCCCCTCCTTTACTGAGATTTGTGCAGCTTTGTTTTTATTTCTGGGTAAAGAGGTGGTGGGACTACTTTTGACAGAGTCCCACCATAACAGAGAGGTACTGGGACGGCGTACCAGCGCGTCCCACCACAATTCTAACACTGATAATACATATACTGTTGATAATCCTGCAACTCTTCTGTTACCGTCATTGTTTTGCCTGCAGTACTAAATTGTCGATAATACGTTCTTAGAGATTACTATACACTCTTGGACATGGTCACGAAACTGCCTATAACACGTTATTGTGAACTATACACATGCTTGCAAACTAATTCGTGAACCTTACATGAAACCGGATCTGTCTGCAATAAAACAGATCTCCGTTAGCAGAGAACAGGAAGTCACCAGATTGACGTTGTCATAGACTGATCATCACCGTATACATCGGAGATTACTACCATCGTGTCGGTAGCCTTGTATAAAGGATCATCTGCCTTACACTTATAAGCTACGCTACCAATTAATTGCTTCAGTGAACACTGTGTATTTTATACAGTACACCAGCTACTCTCAACAGGTGTCGGTGAAGGCTCTGTTGTCAAACCAACACAGAAATGCTTTACAATATAACACCAAAGTATACCAGTCCTTAGCGTAAGTTTTTTCAACTATAACACTAAGGAATTTATGATCGCAAAAAGAATGCCTCCGGTCATTTCTATACTTATCTGATATGTCATTGTTATGTCCTTATGAAATGCTTCAAATACAAATCTCATCAAAATTCAATTGATTTCTATATTTTCATAACACCATTAATAATTCGCATGTTATGAGTATTGTCTCCCCATTCCAACATCTCAGAAAACCTATGACGTGCGTGAGTGTTTTAGCGAACGCTAAACTTTTGATTGGACAATTTTTGAATCATGAAGTCACTGAAGTATAACAAACAACAGTACAGCATTGGTCGTTGATTGGTATAACTAAGTAGTAGTAGCGGGCTAGTAGCACGTGTGGTTATACTTCAGTGATTTTATGAGTTGTAGTATATGAGCAGATCTCCCTACCAAGTGTTTTTTTGTGGGATGACTACCCGGGGTGAATGCAACGGGTTACGGCGTTGATTAGAGTCGCCGAGTTAATATTGTATGGCATTTAAGTTTTGATAATTTCTTTACATAATTCGAACTCATATGGCATCTAGATTTTGAACAATCATGTACATATACATAGCTATATGCATATTTATGTTCATATTCATGTCTACATTGAATACAAATGAATCGTTGAATGATTGTATACATTTATTCTATAATAAGCATGGTATATATTAAATATTATAAATTTGAAACAGTTCCAACATCATTTCGAATGAAAAAATGGATGATGATAGATTTTCATCTGCTTGTATGTATCTACATATATCTCATTGAAA
The DNA here is from genome assembly GCA_945261195.1 of Cryptosula pallasiana. Taxonomy (NCBI): domain Eukaryota; kingdom Metazoa; phylum Bryozoa; class Gymnolaemata; order Cheilostomatida; family Cryptosulidae; genus Cryptosula; species Cryptosula pallasiana. Next base: position 43,841,705 of record OX183132.1, on the reverse strand, counting down.
ATGATATAATAATTCATTAATCCATTGAATTTTAATTAATTTTTGAGTGAGAGCTTTATCCCACACCTTTCTTTGAATTTTCTTTAAGTAATCATTAATACTCACAGTTTTTGACATTTTTACAACTGTTTTAAAATTGTTTTTAGTCATGAGATGAAATACTTTTTCAGGATTGTCAATGTATTTATGTGTAGTGTATGGCCGGTATTGTATCGGTGAAAGTTCTCCATATAAAGAAGCTAGAGTGAGCAAATGCTGCGTTATACATAATGCTATAGCTTGTAATGTCAAGCGATATCCTGCCTTTTCCTGAACGATGACATTTTCTTTAATGTACTTATGATATATCTCCGGGAGGAAGTCCTTTACCGTGCATGCTTTTGAAATTTTAATGAACTAAAATAAAAAAGTTATGTATTAGTATAGGATGATTGAACAGTGTTGTAAAATAATTACAAACTTTTTATTTTTTCCAACTTCTTTTAAATAGTGTTTTTATTAACTCTTACCTTATCACCAAGAAATCAGCTGTACTAGTTGATGCTCCGGAGGTTATTGATGGAGAGAATGATTTCTATGCAGAGAGAGCTGTTCTTATATACTATAAGCCACACCTACTCATTTAGCTTGTAATCATTAAAAACACTCACGCGAAAACCCTATCATGATAGTGTTATTCGCGTGAAATATTCCTGTTTTATTCGCGTGAAAATAATTATTTTATTCCCGCGAAAGAATTATTTGTCTTTTCGCGTGAGAATATGTTTTTTCAGTGTTTTTTTGAATCGCGTGAAAAACGGTTGCATTCGCGTGAGAAAAGAGACTTTTATTTACTGTTACTCGCTTGAAAAATTGGATTGTTTTTCATGTTTTATTCGCGTGAAAACAAACTTTTTATTCCCGCGAAAACATCGGTTTTTACTCGTGTAAAAATAAATTTTTTATTCCCGCGAAAACATTGGTTTTTACTCGCTTGAAAATAAATTTTTTATTCCCGCGAAAGCATTGGTTTTTATTCACGTGGAACTAATTTTTTTATTCAGGCAAAAACATTGGTTTTTACTCGCATGAAAATAAATTTTTGATGCCCGCGAAAGCATTGTTTTTTATTCACGTGGAAATAAATTTTTTATTCCTGCGAAAACAATGGCTTTTATTCGCGTGAAAATAAATTTGTTATTCCCGCGAGAACATTGGTTTCTGTTCGTGTGAAAATAAATTTTTTATTCCCGCAAAAACATTGGTTTTTACTCGCGTGAAAATAAATTTTCTATTCCCGCGAAATCATTGTTTTTATTAACGCGGAAATAACTTTTTTAGTCCCGCGAAAACATTAGTTTTTACTCGCGTGAAAATAATTTTTTGATTCCCGCGATAAATTTGTTATTCCCGCGAGAACATTGGTTTTTATTCGCGTGAAAATAAATTTTCTATTCCCGCGAAAGCATTGGTTTTTATTCACGCGGAAATAATTTTTTTATTCCTGCAAAAAACATTGGTTTTTACTCGCGTGAAAATAATTTTTTCATCCCCGAGAAGGCATTGGTTTTTATTCACGCGGAAATAATTTTTTATTCCTGCAAAAACATTGGTTTTTATTCGCATGAAAATAAATGTTTTATTCCCGTGAAAACATTGTTTTTTATTCGCGTGAAAACAAATTTGTTATTCCGCGAAAACATTGTTTTTTACTCGCAAGAAAATAAATGTTTTATTCCTGTGAAAGCATTGTTTTTTATTCGCGTGAAAATAAATTTTTTATTCCCGCGAAAGCAGTGGCTTTTATTCACCCGGAAATAAATATTTTATTCCCGCGAAAACATTGATTTTTATTCGCGTGAAAAAATGCTGATTTCTAGATATATTATAAAGAAGGTTGACACGAGATGGTATTCATAGGGTTTAATCAGTGCAACTTTAGCTATTTAAGAGCCACTGTTTTCACACAGAAAGCATCCAGTTCTACAACAGCAAGCGGAGAAGCAACATCTACTAAACCTTCCATTGCAACTACTAGGAGCTCTCCCTCTTCATAAAGGTAAGAATAAAAAGTAATTAGTTTCTGTTAGCTAATACAACTAGCTGAAGGCTTATGACCTATCTATCTTTAAAATTAATTACAAAGAATTAAACTAAATCTTTGTTTTTTTTCAGAATGAATACTCAAGACGAAGAAAGCCAACCGATGGATGTAGAAGCGAAATCCCAGCAAACCCTTTCCCCACCACCTTCTCCTATCTTCCATACACCAGAAAATCAATTGGTGATTGATGAACCGGAATCCCAACAAGATTTTACTCCAGTCGCATCTCCTACTAACAAGCTGTCTTCAAAAAGAACACCTGTGATGAAACGAACTTTCATTGATTTGACAAAAGGTGATATTAAAAAAAACTCAAACAGCAAAAAACGAGTTCTGATGGATGTTGGAGACGATACACTTTTTCGTCACACCAGAATACCCTTTCAAGATGCCACTCTCACCTACAAGAGCGCCGGGTTGTTAAACTCTCTCTCTCCAGATAGTCTAAAAAAACTTGAAGAATCCATGGAATTCTGCGAACTACCAATACTAACAGTTATGAGTAGTAATATATGAGCAGATCTCCCTACCAAGTGTTTTTTTGTGGATCTGGTCTTGGGGGTTATGCAATGAGTTACGACGTTGGGTGAATTCGCCGAGTTTATATTGTATTTCATTTGAGAGGTATTTGAGTGGCATTTGAGTGGCATTTAAGTGGCATTTGAGTTTTGATTATTTTTTTACTTGATTTGAACTCATATGGCAGCTAGATTTTGAATGTATGGCATTTAAGTTTTGATACTTTTTTCACATAATTTGAACTCATATGGCATCTTGAGAGAGAGGAGAGAGAAGACAGAGAGGAGAGTGGATATATTTATATCTACATAGAGAGAGGAGATATATCTACATTGAATAAATATATTCATCAAAAATGAAAATGATATGATTATATACCTGATTACATAATAAGTAGGGAAAATCTTCCTATATAATATAGCTAGAGTCAGTAAATACTAAGTTATACAAAGCAATACAACTTGTAATGACAATCAATGCATTCATACATACATACATATGGTATCTTGAGAGAGAGAAAGAGAGAGAGGAGAGAGATCTTTTAGTTTTCTAGCAATTAATGTATATATGGTCAATTATGTACATATTTATGGGTATATTTATATCTACATATAGAGAGAAGAGAGGAGATATATCTAAATTGAATAAATACATTGATTAAAAATGAATCATTATATGATTATATACATTTATTACATAATAAGTAAGGAAAATCTCCCCACATAATATAGCTAGAGTCAGTAAATACTACGTAATACAAAGCACTACAACTTGTAATAAATACAAAGTAATAACAGTTAATGCATAGTTTGTTCCTTTATAATGATGTCTTTGATGTAGTGATGTTACATCTTAGGAAGGAAGACTTCTGTTCTATGTGCTTTTAATTTCGTAATGAACTAAAATAAAAAAATTATGTATTAGTATAGAATGATTAAGCAAAAATGTAAAATAATTACATGAATTTGAATTATAGTTCTAGTTACATTGGATAGTTTACATTATTAGAAAAGGGAAATAACTCACCAAGTTACATTGTTCAACTTGTTCTTTCTTGAGCATTATTTTCACCAAGTGCTTTTGATTCTCTTTCATCTATCTAAAACAAAACAAAAAATACTTGCTTTATAAATATGTTGTAAAAAAATACACTAATTACACCAAAAAAGTGCTTTTTTTTTACCTGAAAAAATGTATATGTTCAACATTTTGTTGTAAAAACTACGCTAATTACACCCAAAAAGTCCTTTTCTTTACCATGAAAATGTATATATTCAGCATTTTGTTGTAAAAAATACACTAATTACATCAAAAAAGTCCTTTTTTCACCTAGAAAATGTATATATTCAGCATTTTGTTTAATTTATGGTAAAAATTAGTAAAACTCACCTATAGTGATATGATTGCCTTGAGTTATAGATTAGCCTTTTGAACTCTTGTTCTGGACAGTTTTTTTTCAGCATCATCGAAATATGATATAAGTAATTTTTAGAGTCTTCATTGGTTTGGTATCATCTAAGTAGGTGATAGATCTTGAAAAAAATTCTTGCTGTGTTGGAGAAGTGTGCTGTCTTCAGAATCCATGTAGTTTGAGTCTTCATTGATTTGGTATCATCTAAGTAAGTCGTAGATCTTAAAAGGAATTCTTGCTGTGTTGGAGAAGTAGATTGTCTTCAAAATTCATGTAGTTTGAGTCTTCATTGGTTTGGTATCATTTAAGTAGGTGGTAGATCTTGAAATGAATTTTTGCTGTGTTGGAGAAGTATGCTGTCTTCAAAATTCATGTAGTTTGAGTCTTCATTGGTTTGGTATCATCTAAGTAGGTGGTAGATCTTGAAAGAAATTCTTGCTGTGTTGGAGAAGTGTGCTGTCTTCATCTTCATTGGTTTGGTATCATCTAAGTAGGTGGTAGATCTTGAAATGAATTTTTGCTGTGTTGGGGAAGTATGCTGTCTTCAAAATCTATGTAGTTTGAGTCTTCATTGGTTTGGTATCATCTAAGTAGGTGGTAGATCTTGAAAGGAATTCTTGCTGTGTTGTAGACTGTCTTCAAAATTCATGTAGTTTGAGTCTTCATTGGTTTGGTATCATTTAAGTAGGTGGTAGATCTTGAAATGAATTTTTGCTGTGTTGGAGAAGTATGCTGTCTTCAAAATTCATGTAGTTTGAGTCTTCATTGGTTTGGTATCATCTAAGTAGGTGGTAGAGCTTGAAAGGAATTCTTTCTGTGTTGGAGAAGTATGCTGTCTTCAGAATCCATGTAGTTTGAGTCTTCATTGATTTGGTGTCATCTAAGTAAGTCGTAGATCTTGAAAGGAATTCTTGCTGTGTTGGAGAAGTCGACTGTCTTCAAAATTCATGTAGTTTGAGTCTTCATTGGTTTGGTATCATCTAAGTAGGTGGTAGATCTTGAAATGAATTCTTGCTGTGTTGGAGAACTAAGTAGGTGATAGATCTTGAAAGAAATTCTTGCTGTGTTGGAGAAGTGTGCTGTCTTCAGAATCCATGTAGTTTGAGTCTTCATTGATTTGGTATCATCTAAGTAAGTCGTAGATCTTGAAAGGAATTCTTGCTGTGTTGGAGAAGTAGACTGTCTTCAAAATTCATGTAGTTTGAGTCTTCATTGGTTTGGTATCATTTAAGTAGGTGGTAGATCTTGAAATGAATTTTTGCTGTGTTGGAGAAGTATGCTGTCTTCAAAATTCATGTAGTTTGAGTCTTCATCGGTTTGGTATCATCTAAGTAGGTGGTAGATCTTGAAATGAATTCTTGCTGTGTTGGAGAAGTGCGCTGTCTTCAAAATCGATGTAGTTTGAGTCTTCATTGATTTGGTATCATCTAATTAAGTCGTAGATCTTGAAAGGAATTCTTGCTGTGTTGGAGAAGTATGCTGTCTTCAAAATTCATGTAGTTCGAGTCTTCATTGGTTTGGTATCAATTAAGTAGGTGGTAGATCTTGAAATGAATTTTTGCTGTGTTGGAGAAGTATGCTGTCTTCAAAATTCATGTAGTTTGAGTCCTCATTGGTTTGGTATCATCTAAGTAGGTGGTAGATCTTGAAAGGAATTCTTTCTGTGTTGGAGAAGTATGCTGTCTTCAAAATTCATGTAGTTTGAGTCTTCATTGGTTTGGTATCATCTAAGTAGGTGGTAGATCTTGAAAAGAATTCTTGCTGTGTTGGAGAAGTGCGCTGTCTTCAAAATCGATGTAGTTTGAGTCTTCATTGATTTGGTATCATCTAATTAAGTCGTAGATCTTGAAAGGAATTCTTGCTGTGTTGGAGAAGTATGCTGTCTTCAAAATTCATGTAGTTTGAGTCTTCATTGGTTTGGTATCATTTAAGTAGGTGGTAGATCTTGAAATGAATTTTTGCTGTGTTGGAGAAGTATGCTGTCTTCAAAATTCATGTAGTTTGAGTCTTCATTGGTTTGGTATCATCTAAGTAGGTGGTAGATCTTGTGTAGTAGATGATGCTTCTCCGCTTGCTATTGAAGAACTGGATGCTTTCTGTGTGAAAACAGTGGCTCTTAAATAGCTAAAGTCGCACTGATTAAACCTTATGAATCAGCATTTTTTCCAATGCTTTCGCGGGAATAAAAACTGTTTGTTCCCGCGAAAGCAAGGGTTTCCATTCGCGTGAAAATAAATTATTTATTCCCGCGAAAGCAACGGTTTCTATTCGCGTGAAAATAAACTATTTATTCCCGCGAAAGCAACAGTTTCTATTCGCGTGAAAATAAACTATTTATTCCCGCGAAAGCAACAGTTTCCATTCGCGTGAAAATAAATTATTTATTCCCGCGAAAGCAACAGTTTCTATTCGCGTGAAAATAAACTATTTACTCCCGCGAAAGCAACAGTTTCTATTCGCGTGAAAATAAATTATTTATTCCCGCGAAAGCAACGGTTTCCATTCGCGTGAAAATAATTTATTTTTTCCCGCGAAAGCAACAGTTTCTATTCGCGTGAAAATAAACTATTTATTCCCGCGAAAGCAACAGTTTCCATTCGCGTGAAAATAAACTATTTATTCCCGCGAAAGCAACAGTTTCCATTCGCGTGAAAATAAATTATTTATTCCCGCGAAAGCAACAGTTTCTATTCGCGTGAAAATAAACTATTTACTCCCGCGAAAGCAACAGTTTCTATTCGCGTGAAAATAAATTATTTATTCCCGCGAAAGCAACGGTTTCCATTCGCGTGAAAATAATTTATTTTTTCCCGCGAAAGCAACAGTTTCTCTTCGCGTGAAAATAAACTATTTATTCCCGCGAAAGCAACAGTTTCCATTCGCGTGAAAATAAATTATTTATTCCTGCGAAAGCAACGGTTTCCATTCGCTTGAAAATAAATTATTTATTCCCGCGAAAGCATTGGTTTGTATTCGCGTGAAAATAAAATTTTTATTCCCGCGAAAGCAACGGTTTCCATTCGCGTGAAAATAAAGTATTTATTCCCGCGAATGGAAACCGTTGCTTTCGCGGGAATAAACAGTTTTTATTCCCGCGAAAGCATTGGAAAAAATGCTGATTCATAGGGTTTAATCAGTGCAACTTTAGCTATTTAAGAGCCACTGTTTTCACACAGAAAGCATCCAGTTCTTCAACAGCAAGCGGAGAAGCATCATCTACTACAGCTACTAGGAGACCATCCAGCATCAAGGTAAGAAATGCTAAAATAATTATTTGTCTTTAGTTAATTAAATCATCTGGCTCTAAGTGGTGATAAGGTAAAAAATAATCAATAATTATTTAACACTAGTAGAAAGCTCTAATTATTTATTTTTAAAATAAATAGTAAATAATTATTTAACACTATAACAATTTCAGTATATTCACATCATTAAAAAACTAAGTTCTTTTACCATTTTGCAGGTATGATGACATCACACTCCAAAGCACTTCTTAAGCTCCATATTGAACCAACTACAACTACCAACAACATCGACACTATCTCCACTACAACCACCAATTCCACCACCAACGGCATTCACATTGATGATAGAAGACCCAATCCTAACACCTTTAATGATACATCTTCCTGCTCAAACATCAACACTCCTGCTGCTATAGCAATGAAACACCATGTAAGCAACCAGCATCGAGGTAAGAAGTGCTAAAATAATTATTTGTCTATAGTCAATTAAATCATCTAGTTCTTTGGAACTAGCTTTTTATTATTATTTTATTATTTAGATCACTACAACCACTAAGAGGACTCTAAGTAGAGTTAAGGTAAAAAATAATAAATAATTATTTAACACTAGTAAAAGGCTCTAATTATTTATTTTTACAATGAATGATAACTGTTTTATGTTGATAATGAAGTAAAATAATACAATATTGAAAGTTTTAATCATTTTTTGGTTGTAAAGTTCAAAATCGACCTGTAGTTCAAGGCATCATTTAATAAGCTAACCTATTTTTTCTCTCGGACATACGACAATTCTGTCTAGCAATGTTAAAATACTGCGATCTTGAGAGGAAACAGGGTAGGTTCTATGAGCATAAAATTATCTAGGAGAGATACTTCTATGGTCAAGAGAACGACTCCATATCGTAATAGGAGGATAACTCCATAGTGCAACCAGTTGAGTTCTTCAACTAGTGTTAAATAATTATTTATTATTTCTTACCTTAATACAGAAAGTCTCCTAGTAGTTGTAGTAGATGTTGATCCTTCAGTCACTGTTGTTGAAGTGGATGCTTTCTGTGTAAAAACGGTGCTCCTTATATAGCTAGGTTGTACGAGGTACTAGGTACCGATTGACACGAGTTGATTTCAATTAAAAGCCTTTATAATATATAAGCAGGAAAATTCACGCGAAAACAAAAAAAATAAAAAACATTCTTCGCGGGAGTTTTCCGTCTTATATGTTATAAAGGCTGTACGCAAAAAACTCACGCGAAAACCGAAACTCAATAAAAACTTCTTCGCGGGAGTTTTCCTTCTTATGTGTTATAACAGCTTGATGCAAAAACTCACGCGAAAACAAAAAGAATAAAAAAAAATTCTTCGCGGGAGTTTTCCTTCTATGTACTATAAAGGCCTTACGCGGAAAACTTACGGTAAAAAAAATTGCGTGAACTTTCCGCATAAAGCCTTCATAACATAAAAGAAGGAAAACTCCCGCGAAAGAATTGTTTTCTATTTTCGCGTGAGTTTTCCGTGTAAAGCCTTTATAGTATATAGAAGGAAAACTCCCGCGAAGAGAATTTTTTGACTGTTTCACTTTTCGCGTGAGTTTTCCGTGTAAAACCTTTATGACTTATAAGAAGGAAAACTCCCGCGAAGAATTTTGTTTTTAGTTTCGGTTTTCGCGTGAGTTTTTGCGTAAAGCCTTTATAACATATAAAACGGAAAACTCCCGCGAAGAATGTTTTTTATTTTTTTTTAGTTTTCGCGTGAGTTTTCTGCGTAAAGACCTGCTTATATATCATAAAGGCTTTTCATTGGAATCAACTCGTGTCAATCGGTACCTAGTACAACCTAGTACAACCTAGCTATATAAGAAGCACCGCTTTTCCACAGAAAGCATCCACTTCAACAACAGTGACTGAAGGATCAACATCTACTACAACTACTAGGAGATTTTCTGTATTAAGGTGAGAAATAATAAATAATTATTCAACACTGGTTGAAAAACTCAACTAGTTGCACTCTGGAGTTATCCTCCTATTACGATATGGCCTGACCATAGAAGTATCTCTCCTAAATAATTTCATGCTCATAGAACCTATCCTGTTTCCGCTCAAGATCGCAGTCTTTTGGCATTGATTGACAGAATTGTCGTAGGTCCGAGAGAAAAAATAGGTTAGCCTTAAATGACATCTTGAACGACAGGTTGATTTTGAACTTTACAGCCAAAAAACGATTACAACTTTCATTATTGTATTGTTTTACTTCATTATCAGCATAAAACAGTTATTATTCATTGTATTTAATATGAAAAATAATTTTTACTGATGATGATTATTATTATTATTATAATTCTTGTTATTGTTAATATTATTGTGATTTCATTTGGTTTTCATTGTTACTTTATTGAATTTTGTTCGTCTTGTGATCTAAATAATAAAATAATAATAAATATTTATTTACCACTAGTTGAAAAACTCACCTACTTGCACTATGGAGAAAATAGCCTCCTACAACCAAATCCGTTTGTGTTACAAACCCTGTCTTTGGATATTGATAAATCGAACCTCAACTAGAATTCACTCCTAGGTAATTTATCTTTACTAGATAATTTTATGCTAATAGTATCTAAGTTATTTCTTTGTAAGATCACAGACTTTGACATTAACAAAATTGTGTGTTTGTCCGAGCACTAGTAAAGTACCTGACTCTAATTATTTATTATTAACAAAATAATAAGTAATTGATATTTAATGCTAGTTGAACCTAGATATAAATTTATCTCTACTAGATAGTTTCATACCCACACAAACTGTTTCTTCGCTACTTTATGTATATGTAGATAAAGCCAATGAAAATAAATGAATCAATTGTAACAATCAATTTTTTTGTATTTTGTAGACACAATGCCTACTTTGGACTCTTGTTTGAGACAAAACGCAGTAGCAGCAAAGACTATAAAACATCTGGATAAGATCCAATTGAAGTAACTGCAGATAACTAAAGGAAAAACATGTGCTACAGCATACAGAGTGAACAAGGTGTGTGTAGATTATTACTCAGTCTCATTACACTACTATTACTAAGAATTATTGTAGGTGTTGGATAAAAGATTGAGCAGTAATTTTAATAAATTCTAACCATTGTAAATAATACTTCAACTCAAATAAAATTAAGGAAAATTGAATGGAATAAAAGAATATTTCACCAAATACCCCAGTTTTCTTGTGGATATATACAAATAGATGAATATCTAGCTTCATCTATTTTTTTCATTTGAGTGCGATTATTTCCCCTCCTCTCTCCTCTTTTCCTCTCTTCTTTCTCTCAAGATACCATATGAGTTCGAATTATGTAAAAAACTATCAATACTTAAATGCCATACATTCATAATGTTTTTTATTGTAGTTATTTCCCAAATACTGTAAATTTTAACCATTTAAAGGTCTAATTTGACGATTTTCCAAGATATTTTATAGTATTCAATATACTTATTATGTAAATAACTAAAAGAAATATTTACGCTCAAGCCTCCTCTCTCTCCTCTCTCCTCTCTCCTCAACCAAATACTCCTCTCTCCTCTCTTGCAGTTATTTCCCAAATACTGTAAATTTTAACCATCTAGAGGTTTAACTTGGTGATTTTCCAACATATTTTATAGCATTCAATATAGTTATTATGTCATAAATGTATATTATTCAATCTAGATATAAATATATCCATAAATATGTACATAATTATCCATATATACATGGTTGTATAAAAAACTAAAAAATCTCTCTATCTCTCTCCTCTCTTCTCTCTCCTCTGTACATAGCTATAAAATGTTAATATGGACATGAATTTGGACATGCACATGTACATAAATATGAACATAGGTATGTACGTAAATGGACATGAATATGGACATGTACATAAATGGACATGAATATGGACATGAATATGGACATGAATATGGACATGAATATGGACATGAATATGGACATGTACCTATTCATGTCCATTTATGCACATGTACATGAATATGGACATGTGCGTATTTACTGACTCTAGCTATATTATATAGGAAGATTTTCTTATGTAATAAATGTATATAATCATACAATGATTCATTTTTGATCAATATATTTGTTCAATGTAGATATATCTCTCTCCTCTCTCTATGTAGATATAAATATACCCATAAATATGTACATAATTAACCATATATACATGAATGTATAGAAACAAAAAATCTCTCTCCTCTCTCTCTCCTCTCTCTCTTTCTTTCTCTCAAGATACCATATGTATGTATGTATGCATTGATTGTCATTACGAGTTGTGGTGCTTTGTATTACTTAGTATTTACTGACTCTAGCTATATTATATAGGAAGATTTTACCTACTTATTATGTAATCAGGTATATAATCATATAATGTTTCATTTTTGATCAATATAGTTATTCAATGTAGATATATCTCCTCTCTCTCTATGTAGATATAAATATACCCATAAATATGTACATAATTAACCATATATATATATATATGAATGTACAGAAAACTAAAGAATCTCTCTCTCCCTCTCTCCTCTCTCTCCCTCTCTCCTCTATCTCTTTCTTTCTCTCAAGATACCATATGTATGTATGTATGTATTGATTGTTTGTTACAAGTTGTAGTGCTTTGTATTACTTAGTATTTACTGACTCTAGCTATATTATATAGGAAGATTTTCCCTACTTATTATGTAATCAATGTATATAATCTTATAATGTTTCATTTTTGATCAATATATTTATTCAATGTAGATAAAACTCCTCTCTCCTCTCTCCTCTCTCTCTTCTTTCTCCTCTCTCTCAAGATGCCATATGAGTTCGAATTATGTAAAAAAATTATCAAAACTTAAATGCCATACATTCAAAATCTAGCTGCCATATGAGTTCAAATTAAGTAAAAAAATAATCAAAACTCAAATGCCACTTAAATGCCACTCAAATGCCACTCAAATGTCTCTCAAATGAAATACAATATAAACTCGGCGAATCCATCCAACGCCGTAACTCATTGCATAACCCCCAAGGTCTAATCCACAAAAAAACACTTGGTAGGGAGATCTGCTCATATATTACTACTGTTATGGAGGTGTTATGCGTTGAATTTCGTGATGAATCAAAGTGTACCATCATTTACAACTATCGAAAGGATAAAAAGAGAACCCGAGTGAAGAGCGATGTTTCAACCGAAATAGGTCAGATCGTTAATAAAGCTAAGCAAACACGTCCAATTGTTTTAATTTATATGGGAGAAGGAAAGACAGAAGTTGCGGTTTTTTGTTCTGCTGATTGCCACCGATGTAATCGAAAGAACATCGATCCATTCAACTCATTATACGGCAAGAGTATGAGACAAATACAGGCTCATTTTAGCGTTGCTCACCTACATGATTTTCCATCAGGAAGTGTTATAGCTTATGAGAATCCTGGAATGCTAAGAAAATGTGATACTTGTTTGAACAAGACTGCTAATATTCTAGTGGCTAATTACAGATGTATGGTAAATGGAGAGCTACTGATTGGAGATATTAACATCCCTGCTCAAATAGCTTCAGCTCAGGTGTCGGAAAAAAGCGGTGTTATCGTATTCAAAGGACTAAGACAAACTACGAACAGCACGGTTTTCTACGATGTCATTCTACTCTCGGCTCTCCGAGCTTTCATTCAAGCCTCCGAACTGTTTGATACTTTGCTACAACACAAGTTCCTCTCCTACTTTGATGAAAATGAAAAAGAGAATTGTCCAAAACAGCACATCGAAACCTTAATCGATAACACAAGGGACGTATCTCGTCTTCTATGATGGTAAGTTTCATTTCTATTTACAGTATGTTCCAAAGTATTTTTTAACTTAATTCATATAACTATGTATGATGGAGTCATTAGTTACTATGTCTTTTAGATATAACTAAAGAGTGCTCCTGAGGAAGAAAATGAGAAGATCTTATTTACATCTTGCAAGAGATGAATTCCTCGACATTAGCTTTGAGCATTACAAAAAAAATTGTTTTGGTAAATTCTGTAGTATTTAGCACAAATACTGAGATAAGTCGTAATTTTTTTACGTTTTATTTGTTATAACAAATAAAATTCAATTAGAATAACTTATTTTAACAATTTACTTAGCAAATTAGTTCCTTGTATATGTACTCCATCTATTCCTTCTACTGTATTGTCTTGTATGAACTCGAGGTTAGGATAAGTCTGTATGATAAATCTTCGTATTGAGTGATCTCTCATCTCACTATCCCCTATATCTCGTAAACCTCTAACAACTTCATCGATACTCCAACCTCTACTTCTCAGTAAACAAAAGTATACACAATAATCGCCACATACAGTTGACAAAAAATTTTGTAGTTGTGTTTCATTGCTTTGTATTGTTTCATATCCTCTGTGAATACTTAGTATTTCATTTACATCTGGGTAGAAGGAAACAGAATGTCCAAACAAGTCGAAAAAATCCACCTCTGAATCATTAGCGTACACAGCCAACCAATGCTCTCCAGGTTGGTGAGAATAATGGGTGTTGAATACGAAACATCCTGTTGGAAAATTGCAAATTTGCTTCCAAAACTGATCTCTAGCTCCAACGTGAATCCCTACACTTCGACATAAATTGTCTGAAGATAAGATCGAACGAATCTGTATGGTATTCATCGCTAGCTTTCCGTTTAGAGCACTACGTCTCCCACGATAGCTAATTGAAGAATGCTATCCATCTCCAACACACCATCTTTTACAAAGTATGCTACCAGGGATAAACCATCAGCCATGTTACTGCTAAAGCGAATTTTCACGCTCGTTGTGACATTTTTCAGAGAGTGAAATCCTTCTTTAAAAAAATCACCGGTCAAATCAAATCCATAAAGCGTAGTGCCATCAAGGTATTGTTCTTTCGTAATACCAAGACTATCACCATCGAGCAAAGTTCCGGTAGCGTGTAGAAACTGATGATATTCTCTTCCAAAAACCCCTCTAGCATAATCTGGCTGAAATCTCCTTCCGATTGGACAATCACCAACTCTCAATACAATCCTATCAAAATTGGCATGTTGCATTCTATACGGATTCATGGTGAAACGTTCGTTCAAAGAGTTGTGATTAATCAAACTTAAATAAATTTGTGTGGGTTTCTGTTTGTTTTCTTCCAAAGTGATGTTGATCTGTGCAAAACCAACGCGGATTCCATATAGCTTTATCCATTTTCGATCAACTGGATAATCCAATGCCAAACTGAGTTGAGAGTTTTGTATTGTAGGATTTACCTTTACTTTACAAAGATGAAGTTCAAATTTATCAATTCTAATCTTCGCTCTTCCTGCTGGTGACTCGCTTGCAGCAAACAAAGCTAGTTTGCTGGAGGCAGGCTCAAACTCCAGCTGCTTACTAGGACCAGGGATTATTAGCTTTTTTTGCTGAAATACCGCGAGATGAGGCTTTCCGGTTAATTCTACCTTCCCAGCTCTGATTAAAGCTCTGCTCTTTTTTCTTATCTGCAGTTTTGTGATCACCAGCGTCTTTGCTAGTAGAATTATCATACAACCATCCTTCCATCTTACCTTGATGTTTCTTTCTGTCTGCACTGTTTTCGAGTAGTTGTGAAAAGTAGGAGCGTAAACCGTAATTGTTAGCGTATTCAACAGTAGTTCCTTCTATCGACATTTTCAACTTGCTGAATAATGCATGCATTGAATCCCCCATCCTCACAAATGCATTATCATCAGTACCAACAATATTGGCTCCATCATCTTGTACAACTGTGGCTTCAACTTACAGAAACGAATTGTAGAGATCTGTCTAATGTTCAGTGCTCCCTGACAAGGTTAACTCAATACTACCATAAGGATTTATGTTTGTTGGCTCCATAGCAAACACATCCAATGATGGATTTATGTTGTAGGAAGAACCTTCCAACTTATTACCTGTTGTTCCATTTAGACTAGCCATCTTTTGCGAGTGATGTTTGCTTGAAGCGTTATCACTTAATGAACATAAATATCAAGCTCTGATGTTTTTATACCTGATTCTGATAGTATTAAAATATGGAACGTCTACCAACACCTCTTCTTTTCTTTCCACCTCTTGTTTTTCTCCTTTTCACACGATCTGGGCGAACTGCGCCGAGCACATCTCCCCCAAGATCATTCAACTCTTTCAATCCCCTATTCTTTGCCGATGCTGCAAAGC
This sequence comes from Cryptosula pallasiana, assembly GCA_945261195.1. Classification (NCBI taxonomy): domain Eukaryota; kingdom Metazoa; phylum Bryozoa; class Gymnolaemata; order Cheilostomatida; family Cryptosulidae; genus Cryptosula; species Cryptosula pallasiana. Next base: position 43,826,243 of record OX183132.1, on the reverse strand, counting down.
TATGTCCATCGATGACATCTCGCGCTACATTACTACCGACAGAGAGGGCTCTTTTACCCAGACTAATTGCTTCTCTTTTCAGCAGTGGTGTTGCGGATTTGAGTTGACTTAAAAAAATACTACCTAGACCATTTCCTCTCATATTAGGCATCACCCGCTGTCCGCTATACACTCCAATTCCATTTCCAGCTTGCATTTTGTAGTACTCGTCAAAAGAATATTTTGAGTCCTCAGGGTTGTATCGTACCAAGCTCATTATAATTTTTTTTGTCTAAAGTGAACCGTCAACACAAACTTTCCACCATCAAATGGTATTCGCTCACCATTGTCACTCGTTATAATTATTTGGATCAGATCGCTATTTAGCGATGAAGCGTTAACATAGTGAGGATTTGTAAATTCTTGATACACAACACTGTTTGTCTTTCCTTGAACTGGAACCACTCTTAGTAAAGGTACATCCGTATCTCCTACCATTCTATTATCAACAATGTTGGTATAGACATACAGAGGGGTTAGTCCAAAATTTATATCAGGAGGTGTAACATTATTGTATCTACCACGAGAATACATAGTTTTCCCACTCGGTTCAAATCCAAAAAACATATGAAAGATTTCTGGAAAAGCTCATGGTTGTACCAGGATCGCTGTTAGTTAGTAAACTGGTGTTGGTTACTTTGTCGTAGGAGATGGCAAGTTTTTTGTCTAAATCCATTTCACTCATTCTCTTTCGTATAACCTCCTCCAACTCCTCCAAACTATCATATCTTCCATTACCGATTAAGATGAAGGACTTTTCGCTTCTACCAGAGACATTAGTCTTTTCTAGATATATTTTCCCTTCAGTAACGTTCTTCCATTTATTAGAATAACACATATCTAGCAGAGCTATCTCCCATTTACCACCGTTGATATCCAAATATTTATACAGTCTTACTGTAAAATCGGAATTGGTGTTATCAGGAATTCGAGGGTAAAGTTATCAGCATCGACATTTTTCCAACGTATGATGATTATATCAAACGTTCTTTCCTTATAAACTATTCATCTACCCATTCGTTGAACCTTTCTCCGTACCCTAACCACTTAACCAGACTCTGTCTTTTACCTCTTCTCGTTCTTCTTCCCAATATCTTTTCAATTCTGAAACTCGTAGGTTTTTTTACTTTTTGCAACTTGTTTTCGTAAAAAGTGCCATCGATCATGTCCTCAGCCAAATTTTTTACCCTATATACAACAGGTTTTTCATCGGTAAGTACATCGGTGATTATAAAAATCTCAATCGTCCAATTCGTGGTGTATCCTCTTTCAAACGCCTCTCTTGCCTTACTAATTCTCACATAATCCCCAATCTTTAATTGTGCTTCTTGAGTTAAACTGTGTTCACCTCCTTCATACACACGATTCCATACAAGTTCCTGATTCTGAAAATTCACATCATTCGGTCTCATACCTATAACACTGTGAACGGTGTTGTTGTACGCGTTAACCATATATGTTAAAACATCAACGTATCTGTCATCATCTTTATACGTCAGATATCTGTAGATCTTCTCTTTTAAAATTATGTTAAAACTTTCCACCATTGACGCCTTTATCATCTTATTTTCGGTTGTAAAGCGTTTGATTTTCTTTTCCGCCAGGAGACTCTTGACATTGACATTGTCAAACTCTATACTTTTATCAGATTGTAAACCTTTATAGTTTTCCCTTACTAGTATTCTTCTCAATCCTCTGGCTACAACCGGTCCTGATCTGGAGATGAGTGGTACGGCCGATCCTTTTCTAGATAGAAAATCAACAGCCGTTAGTAAAAATGCTGTATTATTGTTTTCTTCTTTTCCAAATCGAACATCCATCAATCTACCTGAATCTGTTCCCCTATTCCAGCTACATTTGTAGGACGACGCTTAAACTTAGTTACGACTCTTTTATGTAACGTGTAGGCATCCTCTCCACTCGACCATTCACGAATTCTTTTTTCCCACTCTCGTTTTCTACGAGCTTTCAGTAAAGCTCTAGCTCCTCAAAGAGATGTGTGTAATGCAGGATTGTAATACAGCTCTCTTAGCGTGTTGATGTCCATGAATTAGTACCGCGGACGACCAAATTTTTCTTCTGACGTGTTTGGTGTGGGGATTTCCTGACAGTTATGATTCGTTGATCAGCTAGCAAGCTTTTAAATTTACTGTAATTGGTGTTTCCCGATTATATTTTACCTCCTTTGGTTAAAACATCTCGTAGTAAAGTTTTGGAAGCCCTAGGAATCAACCAACGATCTCCGATTTTCAGCGTGTTCTTCTCCGAGTCAAATCTACCAATTTTACTCAGATTATTCAACATTCTGACACCAATCATTTGATCACCCTTTTTTGTTGTTAAACCAGCCACCTTTTTTTCAAACTCTTTTAAACGTTCGCTTTCACTATCATACTCATCATCTCCATCAGTGACAAATTTATTTCCATGTAGGGTTGAGTCTTCACCATCATACAGCTTCGTTCTTACTGATTCTAACCCGGTGTCATCATCAACATTTGGTGAAGGAGTGTCAGGTTTATCATCAATAACTGTGCTATTGGCCAAAGGAGAAGTAGGTTCTATCTTTTGTTTCTTAATGGGACTCCAACCAACCACTCGTGTCTGATTTTGATTATTTTTAATCTTTTTGACATCAGACAAATACCTACGTAGGTTTTGAACATTTTAATCTAACTTTTCGTGAGAGGATAAGTCAGAATCATAAGCTGTTTCCAGTAGAACATTTCGCTTTCTCCTCATATCTCTCACTGTTATAGCTTCTATAAGATTATAATACAACGGGGGTGTGGTCTTCTTTTCCTTTATCACTGTTTTATTCTCATTCTTTTCCATTAATTTGTAGTATTTGTTTTCAGAGAGTATAAAAATGCGTCTAGAGAATGTTAAAGGTTGACGATTCATGTTTTTATTGATGATAAAACAGATACAATAGGAGTTATAATAGCGTCCAAAAGATTACCTCTACCAGTCTGAGTCAAAATTTTACGCTTATCATTAATTGTTCCTCTAGCAGTTAGTTTATGTAGTTCATTCTTGTAACGCTGCAACTCAATAAACTGCTCAAAATCAAGAGGAACATTACCTAATAAAATATTTCTAACACTTTCTATCAATGATTGAAACAGATCCGAGTTGGCCTTTTCGACTATATCAATTTTTCCTCTCTTACTCAGATCATCCAGAGCTAAAAGTGCCATTCTATTCCGCATCATTCGTGTTGAGAGTTTCATCTTTATCCTGCCAGGTCTCCTATTCCTTCTATTACACTTTTCAGTATCCCAGGAACTACAGTGCTGATAATAGGTCCTAGAAGAGGGATAAAAATCCTCTTTTTTGCAATACAACTTTCTTATCATCTAACGTTGATTTTCTGACTAAAGCGCTAATATCCTTCGTGTTTCGCTGCAACTGATTATACTGAGAAGTTGTCAATGGTATCGTTCCATTTATAATAGCTTTAGCGCATTCCATTAGAGTCATAATAAGCTCATTTTTGGCTTTAGCTATAAAAGAGTTTTGAATAGCAAAGGTTGCATTGTTGAGCGATAACAACACAGCAGCATTTCTTTTTAATTTTTTCTCCACAGCTTTATTCATTATAACGCTTTTGTGTTGCGTCGTTGAATAACAAAATATGTGTGAGGTGAAACGAATAGTAATTGTATTTATATGCTTTTACTTGGGTATATATAATATCATAGGGAGATCTGATGTAAAGCTTCCCAATAGTCTGTGTTGATCATTTATTTGCGGAGTCGTGTCTATTCGTAGATAAGAGTATGGTTTCCTTGTTGCGTCTTCAAAAGCCTCTTGTACATATTTTACTCTTGAGGGAAAACATTGTCGAGCCAAATAGGAAATAGAAGAAGCATCTCTAGGGTTTTTAAAAAGAAAAAAATAAAGACTATTCAAGGAAATTGTACGATTCTCTTTTAAAAACAGATTCTGAACAATAAAAAATACGTTTATGTTCAAATGATAACTATGTTTTGTATACAAATCATTGGCATCAGCTTTACCAGAAACTTCATCCATAAGATCATCAATTACCAACCATCGATTTTGTCCATCTCTGGGGAAACTCACTGTTATATCTATCACTCCTTCATGAAAAATCACTCCTGGTACGTCATCAAAGGCTTTTTGATCGGCTCCATGACATTAGTGAATTTCTGCGGTGGAGGGTGAGCTATAATCTGACTAGCTTCAATCATTCGTAAAATCGCTTGTGTCTTCCCCGATCCAGTTGGTCCTGCAATCATTGCCGTAAAAGGAGAACGCATCCTTGGGTCATAATCTTCAGGTTTCCCATTCATCATAAAAAGATGTTCATCATTCAACAGTAGTTTCATTTATGATTCCAACGGTAAAGTTTCTCGGCTTTTGTATTTCTTGCATAGCATGTTCATACATAATAAACTCAGTAACACCTCCAAAAGTACAATACAATCATACAACGATTCATTTTTATACAATGTAAAAAAAACTATCAAAAATTAAATGCCATAAAGTATTAACCCTCTGCTCTAATCAACGCCGTAACCCATTGCGTAAATCCCGGGATTTAATCCCACAAAAAAACACTTGGTAGGGAGATCGCGCATATATTACTACTCCCATTCTCCTAGTGTCTGAAACTGATGTTCCAAAAGGTTCAAAAGCTTTTCTAGGAATATATTCTATCAGCTGGTAGACTTTGGTGACTTTCAATCCCTGTTTCAAGTACCACTTCAATAAAGGAATCATTAGCAATATCTTATTTCCGAACATACTTCCAACTAGTGAGCGTTCAGGGGTCTTTAGAAATCCTTCGGCTTCAGCAAAGACTTTCATTTCATCACTCAAGTGGTCTCTGGTCAACATCGTGTTTTTAAAAATCGGCGGCATTTCGGAGAACTTTTCTTCCATTTCCTCAGGAACTTCGATAAGGCATTCAACAAATCCAAAGACTTCCTCTGATTGAAGTCTCTCCAACACTTCTTCTTGATTCAGCTTTTTTTCAAGTATTTTAGGGTAGAAAGAATTGTAAAACGTGTTGACAAATTTTTGTAAAGTTGTATGAGTTTTTACACGTTTCATCCACTCACACTCCCAAATCGAGATTACGATGCAACCTACTGCTCAGAGACATTCTTCATTTTCCATCGTAGTTCTAAACAGATTTGCTTTCGATTTTCTTCCACTAGCTTGAAACTCTTGCTCGTTAGCGTTGTTATAAGAGCAGTTGTGTCCGTGCCGAAAACACCCATGGAATTGAAAGACGCGACGGTTTTCAACACAGAACCCATCAACTGGTAACCCTCATTGTCCAAGAGCAACTTTTTCCCCATTGAGCTGATGTGTGATATTGATTTTTTTTAAAACATTTGGAACTGTAACCAGCTATGAGCTACCTTGCTAAATTTTACTGGATCAGCGACAAAAGAATTTTCGATTTTTCTTCTTCGAGGATAACCAGTAGGCATTGATTGCATCGTACATCATAAATAGAGCACATTTGCATCAACTCCATAGATTCTATCACAAACTTTTGCTTCTTTTCCCAACCAATGTTCTCTAATTTTAGTTATACCTTTTTCGTGATATCTATGCATCACTAGACTTGGTCCACCAACTATGTTTTTCTTTAGTAGAGGATAAAGTTCCGCATTGCAGTTGTCAATCAGACAAATTGGGAAAGTCTGTCAAAATGAGTTACCAAGTTCATGAAAATCCAAGTATGTAGAGAGGTACGGAGGGGGTGGTTGGGGAGCTTTGTTGAACATCCATCGAATTGCTATTCCTGGTAAAGATATACCATCTTTCAACATATCGATCCCATGCACTCTGTAGATTGATCTTTGTCTTTCCAACGCTTGAACAAATGGTTTTACATCCAAGTTGTTGTACCAATTTAAAAAATCCCTCATCGCCTTCATGTTGTTATCTTCCCACGCTTTTCGACAAACCATGTACTCTTTTTCACTGATGTCTTTTTGGTTTTAAAGAACTGTAAAAAGCTTCTCTTGGAAGTAGATGTTCTTGATTAAGTTGTTCCAAGTCTTTCATCCATTCATAAGGAAAAAATCCTTTTCCAGCTTTGCATTTGTATGCTTTGAGATACCTTTCTTAGCTGTATCCGGGAGCGATGAAGTTTGTACAATCTAAAAACAAAAAAGATCCTATTCCGATAACAGGCATCTTGTTCCCTTTTTTATAACAAAATCAAAATCTTTGTCGGAGACATCTCTCAATTTTTAAAGCAGTTTTTTTTTTTCATCACATTGACATCATAAGACTGTGAATTGAAACCTAGAATAGGGAGTTTTTTCATATAGATGTACAATTCATCCAGAACTTTCTCAGCTCCTGTTCTCCGTCTGAAATGTTTCTGTTCGTAATCACTACGAAACTTTTCTTCAGCTTTTTCGAGTCACTGTAATTCATCTTCTACCCGTTTTACGATGTGCAAAAATTGTTTTTCCAATCGGTTATACGATTCTTCACTAATCTCTTCCAAGTATTGAAGGAATTTTCCAACGCATTCATCATCATCTCCGTTATTGACAATACATCGAGGGTTGACAAAGTCCGGTACGTTTGAACAAATTGAAATACTTAAAAGTTTATGTTCGTTAGTGTAAAAGGTTGTGTCTGTATCTCCATTTTTTTCGCAATTAGGTAACAAACACTATTTCAAATGTTGCAAAAAAACGGATAGTATCTCAAAAAATCATCTGACCTAATATCTATCCCGAATTGAGTCTTCAGTTTATCAAATATTGTAGCGCTAAGAGCGTATTGTCCTCCAAAAAACTCCATAGTTGTTGCGTCTGAGATTGAACATCTGTGTCTTTTCAGATTCCCCAATCTGTCATAACAAGTAGAACACGTTGGACATCTGTGGGCTCTGACATATCCTTCTAAGTTTGTAATAAGGCTGAAGCTATTGATATAAAGATCCAGATATAGATTTTCCTTGTAACTGGAGTTTGAATTAACTGTTGAATAAACTGTTAAAGTCATGCCATCATTTAGAGAAAACACTGTTATCTTCAGTTGAAATGCTTTGTCCAAAAGCAATAATACAGCCTCTGTTACTCCTTCCTCATCATGTTCTTCAGTGGTATCACCATAGATGAAACTATGATATTTTCGTTGGTACTCCTTCACCTCCTTAACTATTGGGTCTTTTGCAAATCCATTGCTTTTTTGTAGTTCTTTGTGTAATGCTAAACATCTGAAAAAACAAAGATTGTCAGTAATTCGTATTCCTTTTGTGTTTTTTAACATAGTTCGTATGTGTCTGTTGTTGATGAGGTGAGGGGGTAGATGCATTGGTGGTGATCCAACTTTTCCCATTCCGAGTAGTTTGTAGAAATAAAACGAAATGTTTGTGATCAGCATCAATCTCCAAGTCGTATTTCGCCTCCGTCTCAAGCTATTAGTACGATGATCAATTTCCACAACATCAACAAAAAAGTCATCAAGCTGTCCTTCAGTTTCAATCAATTTAGCTTTCAGATATACAGTAACATTGTTTGATGATGAGTGACAGTATCGGAGTTCACCATCATTTTTATTTTCTAGTATACAAGCTACGCTACAGTTGACTTTTGCTTTCGAGCTCAATTGTCTCCAAACTTTTTTCAGCAATTCCAACACTCCTGAATCATGATAGTCATTTTGGTAGGTATCAGCTTGATCTCTTGGAATCCTATTTCAAAGTCTTACATTTAAAAGTTCTATGACTTTTCCAGCTCTGTGTTTGGTTTTCATAGCACCCCGTTATCTGGCTATCAGATCATCCCATTCTTCATCATGAAAAGTTGGAGCTATGTTATCATCAACAATACCTAAAGTTGATACCCGAGTAGGTCGTTCAAAATTTAAATCTTCCATTTCTTGTTCTTCTTCTTGTGCTTCTTCTTCTTCTTCATTATACATCATTGGTTCATTCTCATTTTCTTCAACTACATCCTCCACAACTGGCTCTATATCTTTGACTATTATGCTAGTGTCTGGTGCAGAACCTTCAACACCAAAACCTATTTGATTGATTGTTTCATCAGGTAAACGAAAACAAATGAGATTTTCTTCTAGCCAATTCCAATTAAGGCGAAGTCCAGGGTTTTCTTCTTCTACATTCTCCTCCTGATAATTTAAATCTTGTCTACAATAGAGATGTTAACACATATTAGTTCTGCTATAAAACACTCACACATATTTTGTACAAAATTTAACAGGAAAAATGACTCAAACATTATTATCAATTAATTTTAAAAAAACTTACTGTGTGCTATGGAATTAAACCCCAACTCTCTCTTTTACATCTAACCCCTGATGTTCTGACTCTTGTCTACAATAGAGCGATATTTGTATTATTTTTGCTGATTCATGAGATGTATATAAAAAACCAGCAAAAAGAATTACTCTACTAACACTATTAATTTATGATTTAAAAACTTACTGCATACTAAGAGTTATAGTATTTTCAGTAGATGATGAAACTTGAAAAGACAAAGGTTTGTCTTGAGAAGCATTTTCAAGTTCAATCTCCATTTCATCTCTATATTCACCATTGTATTCATCATCTATGTATTCATTACCAGCGTTTGAAAAACTGATATCCTTTTGATTTTTCATGAGCCATTCCCATTCCTTATGTATGCTTACATCAGTATCCTCCTTTTCCCTTTCCATACTGCTATAATAACAATAACATCATTATTTTTTGGTAGAAGTAACAATAGTAGATAGAGAGGTAAGTTGAATGACTCAGCTAATAAAAAATATTGTTTTATAATTTTTTACCTTGTGAGTAAAACTCCTAGTAGTCAGTATATTATATAGTAGATGTTGAGTCTTCAGTTACTGTTGTTCGAATGGTTGGTTTTTTGTGCGAAAGCGTTACTTCTTAAATAGCCAAAGTCCGTCTGATTATCATGTCTTGAGCTCAATGAAAACTTATATATTCATACAGAAAAAACTTCTAATAGTTAGTGGATGTAGCAGTAGATGTTTATCCTTCGAACGACGTTGTTGAAATGGATGCTTTCTGTGTGAAAGCACTGCTTCTTAAATACCCTAGGATGCTCTGATTGTGTGAAAAAGTATGTGGAAAAATTATGTTTATATTCGCGTGAAAAAAAGAGTATTATTCACTGTTATTTGCAGGAGAAATTGTTTTATTTTTCATGCTTTAGTCGCGTGAAAATAATTATTTTATTCCGGCGAAAGCATTAGTTTTCTTCGCGTGGAAAAAGAAAGACTATTATTCACTGTTATTCGCGGGAAAAATTGTTTTATCTTTCATGCTTCATTCGCGTGAAAATAACTATTTTATTCCCGCGAAAGCATTAGTTTTCTTCGCGTGAAAAAAGACCATTAATCACTGTTATTCGCGGGAAAAATGTTATATTTTTTTATGTTTTATTTGCGTGAAAATAATTATTTTATCCCCGCAAAACCATTAGTTTTTTTCGCATGAAAAAAAGAGTTTTATTCATCATTATTCGCGGGAAAAGTTGTCTTATTTTTTATGTTTTATCTGCGTGAAAACAATTATTTTATTCCCGCGAAAGCATTAGCTTTCTTCGCGTGAAAAAAGACTTAATCACTGTTATTCGCGGGAAAAATGTTTTATTTTTTATGTTTTATTCGCGTGAAAATAATTATTTTATCCCCGCGAAAACATTAGTTTTCTTCGCGTGAAAAAAAGACTTTTTTTCATCATTATTCGCGAGAAAATTTGGCTTATTTTTCATGTTTTATTCATGTGAAAATAATTGTTTTATTCCCGCGAAAGCATTGGTTTTCTTTGCGCAGAAAAATTGTTTTCTTTCACGCGGAGACATTTATTGTTCTTCGTGTTAAAAAAGACTTTTATTCATCATTATTCTCGGGAAAAATTGCTTTATTTGTCATGTTTTATCCGCGTGAAAATAATTATTTTATTCCCGCGAAAGCATTGGTTTTCTTCACGCGGAAAAAGTGTTATTTCACGCGGGAAACTTGTATTTTTCTTCGCGTGAAAAAAGGACTTTCTATTCATCATTATCCGCGGGAAAATTTGGCTTATTTTTCGTGTTTCATTCGCATGAAAATAATTATTTTATTCCCGCGGAAACATTGGTTTTCTTCGCGTGAAAAAATTATTTATTTTGCCAGAAGACTTTTATTTTTCTCCGCGTGAAAATAATTGTTATATTCCCGCGAAAGCATTGGTTTTCTTCGCGTGAGAAACAATAACTATTTTCACGCGAATGATACAACGTATAACACGGCAATAGATCATAGCTTTCTGACGGAAATAACACAGTTCAATCAGTCCAACTTTTACTACTTAAGAACCAATGTTTTCAGACAGTAATCATCCACTTCGACGCTGTCATTCAAAGAAGCAACATCTACTACATCACCCACTGCAACTACTAGGAGCTCTCTCAGAAAAGTAATCATTCACTTCAACGACAGCATTCAAAAGAAAGCAACTACTAGGAGCTATCTCTTTATAAAAGGTAAAAATTAATAAAATAATTATTTCCTAGCAAAGATTGAAAATAGTTTAGCTATAATGTAAAGTATAAAATAGGTAATCTTTTAGTTCCACTTGAAAAGCTAAATTTTTTTTATAAAATAATTTGAAACCATATGTTATATATCTATATTATTTTAAACATTATTCTTTTCTTTTTTAGAATACTATGGACGGATTTTCTGCTTTTTACACGGATTCAAAACCAATAGGAAACAAACATAAAACACTTAAAACAACTCCCAAAAGAAAAACTCTATCGCAAAAGAACCAACAATAAAGAAGCGAACTCTCCCAACTCTCCCAAAACTGGTTTTACCCACAACGCAAAATACTATGGAAAAAATGAATCGCTCACCGATGCTGATAGAGCTCTCAAGATGGCCAAATCTCTCAAAAAATGGAAGACAAGTAATTTGAAAAAAATTGGAGGATTTCTTACACTATCATCACTTCCTGCTCCATCGGTTATGCAAATTGTTTCTATTGAACGGAGTACGGGTGCATACGGTGATTACTACATTCTCACCTACCTTGGTAATTCAGATGTAAAGAATTTTCAGAAAGTTGTTTGCCCAAGTAGAGTAGTTGAAAGCTTCAACACTGATAATTATTCATTACCTCTCAACATTTTGTACTTGGGTGAGGTGGAAAACTCAAAGAATCCAGACACTACTTACTACAACGTCAAACGTGTTAGCACAAAAAGCTTAACCACGATGGAAGCTACTGCTGAAGCTGAAGAATTGAGAAAAATGAGCATAGAAGAACTCAAACTCGCTTACGACATCGAGTATCTCAGCAATTTCAAAGAATGTTCAATTTTCCCTTACATCGGCGTTGTTGAAAGATTCATTCCTTTTCGATTCAATGGAGAAGAATCTGTCGTAAAGTGCATCCACTATGTCTCAGAAAAAGATGGAAAAAGAGAGACGAGAACACTTCTAATACCGATTAGATACAACGAGGAAGCTAAAAGATGTGCGCCTGGTGTGATGATTTACAAAGGAAAGAAACTGAGTAAGAGTGGAAATCCTAATCTGTACTACAATCTCGTCTTTATTTCTTCAACCAGTAGCAGTGATTGGGAAGAAAATTGTGAACAAGCAAAATCCAATGAGGAGATAGCGAAAATGAATAATGATGCTGAAGATCTTAAAGAATTCCTAGAGAAGGAATTGCAAGATTTTGATGAAGGACTCAGCGTTGATGATATGTAGACTCAATCTCGAACGCTGATGATGATATGTAGACTCGAGCGGACAAACCAAGGAGTAATTTGGTAAGTTTTTTTTTTTTTTAAAAAATTCAAAGGAATGAAAGAACATTTTACCAAATATATCCAAATGTATGTAGATACATACAAACAGATGAATGCCTAACTTCATCTATTTTTTTATTTGAGATCATGTTGGAAGTTTTCCAAAATATTTTATTGTATTAGCATTCAATATACTTGCTATATAATAATTGTATATAATCATACAACGATTCATTTTTATTCAATGTAGACATGAATATAGTCATAAATATACACATAGTTATACATATATACATAAATGTATAGAAACTAAAAAAACTATTTACATTCAAAATGCCATAACAGAACAAAATGATGTAAAAAACTATCAAAAATTAAATGCCACAAAGTATTAACCCTACTTATTATGTAATAAATGTATATAATCATACAACGATTCATTTTTATTCAATGTAGATATAAATATACCCATAAATATGTACATAGTTATACACATATACATGAATGTATAAAAACTAAAAAAATTATTTACACTCAAGATGCCATTAGCCTAAGTTTTAGGCCAACATTTGAGGTATATGCATGGATAAAACGTAATATATATATATATGTTATATTTCATCCATGGGTATATGTGTATTTTGCTTGGAATGTGCTGTGCGTTTTTTTATTGGGAGTTGCATTACCCATTCTTATCTTGGCAACTTTTAAATGGAATTCATTGGATGATTGGTTTAGTGGTTGGGGTTTTTTGTGCTGGTTTGTTGGCTTAAGTTAAAGGGACAGCTATTTTCAATATAATTAATAATTATTCTCAGGAGTTACTGTAGATCAGATTATCCTTATCCCATTATTAGTGTATGTTTTACTTTGTATTCCCAATACAATACAAATAATTTTTTTTGCTTTGTGATTCGTCATATCCATTACCAACAATAACTCCTGCCCATATAATTATTATGGTCTGAAAAACCATAAAATATTAAATAATATTATACAAAAAATAACAATAATCTATTAAATAATAATATTATACAAGTAATAATAATTTTTGTAATTTTTTAAACCTGTCTTTGTTGGTGCTAGTTTCAAAATAACTAATAACTGATAATAATTATAATAAATATAATTAATAAGAAAAGCCGAAAATAAACTGAGGTCTAATAAAAAGTTCAAAGCAAAACATAGCTGATGAAGCTATGGGCCAAAGAGGGAAAGTAATTTTTACTACAATCTTTGCTCCGGCAACCATTTGGTCGCCGAAGCTGTCCCTTTAACTTAGGCCAACAAACCAGCACAAAAAACCCCGCCCACTAAACCAATCGTCCAATGAAATTCATTTAAACGTTGCCAAGATAACAATGGGGAATGCAACTCCCAATAAAAAATGCACAGCACATTCCAAGCAAAATACACATATACCCATAACCCATGGATGAAATATAACATATATATATTATATTTTATCCATGCATATACCTCAAATGTTGGCCTAAAACTTAGGCTAAGATGCCATAAGAGACAAAATTATGTAAAACAAAAATCAAAAAATAAATGCCATAAAGTATTAACCCGCTGCTCCAATCAACGCCGTAACACATTGCATAAACCCCGGGAGTTACCCCCGCAAAAAGACACTTGGTAGGGAGATCTGATCATATATTACTACTGAAAATAAATACTCAACAATCTATCACAACAGTTGAGTTGATATAGACATCAACTTACAGCAACATTCAATGTCAGTAGTAATATTTGAGCACATCTCCCTACCAAGTGTTTTTTTGTGGGGTTCAGGCCCGGAGTGGATGCAGTGGGTTACGGCGTTGATTAGAACAGCCGAGTTAATACTTTATGGCATTAAATTTTTGATATTTTTTTACATAATTTCATCTTTGTTGGCATCTTGAGTGTAAATAATTTTTTTTTGGTTTTTATACATTCATGTATATATGTATTACTATGTACATATGTATGGCTATATTTATGTTTACATTGAATAAAAATCAATCGTTGTATCATTATATACGTCTATTATATAACAAGTATATTGAATGCTAATACTATAAAATATCTTGGAAAACTTCCAACACGATCTCAAAAAAATGAATCGTTGTATGATTGTATACATTTATTCTATAATGAGTATTGTATATATTAAAGATTATAAACTTGAAAAAGTTCCAACATCTTTTCGAATGAAAAAATAGATGAAGCTAGGCATTCATCTGTTTGTATATATCTACATATATCTGTTTTAAAATCATATAATAATTCATCACTCCATTGAATTTTGATTAAACTTTGAGTGAGGGCTTTATCCCACGCCTTTCTTTGAATTTTTTTCAAGTAATCACTTATACTCACGGTTTTTGACATTTTTAAAACCGTTTTAAAATTGTTTTTAATCATGAGACGAAATTTTTTTTGAGGATTTTCAGTGTATTTATGAGTTGTGTATGGTTGGTATTGTATAGGGAAATCTCTCCATATAACGAGGCTAAAGTCAGTATATGCTGTGTCATACATAACGCTACAGCTTGTAATGTAAGTTGATATCTAGCCTTTTCCTGAACAATAACATTTTTATGATGTATTTATGGTAGATCTCTGGGAAGAAATCCTTTACTCTTACTGCTTTTGATTCCATAATGAGCTAAAATAAAAAATTATGTATTACTATAGAAAGATTAAGCAGTGATGTTAAATAATTACAAACTTTTTATTTTTTCAACCCCTATTTAATAGTGTTTTTATTAATTTTTACCTTATCACCAAAAAATCTGCTGTTAACTGTATTATAAATGCTGTACTAGTTGATGCTTCAGAAGCTATTGCTGGAGAGAATGATTTCTATGCAGAGAGAGCTGTTGTTATATACTATAAGCCACACCTACTCATTTAGCTTACAACCATTGAAAATACTCACGCGAAAACCCTATCATAATAGTGTTATTCGCGTGAAATATTTATGTTTTATTCGCGTGAAAATAATTATTTTATTCCCGCGAAAGCATTATTTGTCTTTTCGCTTGAAATATGTTTTTTTAGCCTTAAAATACTCTTTTTTGATCTGCGTGAAAAATGGTTGCATTCGCGTGATAGAAGAGACTTTTATTTACTGTTATTCGCGTGAAAAATTGGATTGTTTTTCATGTTTTATTCGCGTGAAAATAATTATTTTATTCCTGTGAAAGCATTCTTTTTCTTTTCGCGTGAAAAACATGTTTTTTAGCATTAAAAATACTTTTTTTTGATCCGCGTAAAAAATGGTTGCATTGGCGTGAAACAAGAGACTTTTATTTACAGTTATTCACGTGAAAAGTTGGGTTGTTTGTCATGTTTTATTCGCGTGAAAATAGTTATTTTATTCCCGCGAAAGCATTATTTTTCTTTTCGCGCGAAAAACATGTTTTTTTAGCATTAAAATATTTTTTTTTGATCCGCCTGAAAAATGGTTGCATTCGCGTGAAAAAAAAAATACTTTTTTTTACTGTTCTTCGCGTGAAAAGTTGGGTTGTTTTTCATGTTTTATTCGTGTGAAAATAATTATTTTATTCCCGCAAAAGCATTGGTTTTTTTCGCGTGAAAACATGGTGATTCATAGATGAATTATAAAGGTTTTCACGAGATGGGTTTCATAGGGTTAATCAGTGCAACTTTAGCTATTTAAGAGCCACTGTTTTCACACAGAAAGCATCCAGTTCTACAACAGCGAGCGAAGAAGCAACATCTACTACAGCTACTAGGAGAGCAACCAGCATCAAGGTAAGAAGTGCTAAAATAATTATTTGTCTTTAGTTAATTAAATCATCTAGTTTTTTAAACTAGTTTTTTATTATTATTTTATGATTTAGATCAATGTTACATAATCCCTTGAACCACAGTTTGACCTCACTCTTTGCACTTAGTTTATCTTGGTTTTTAGCGTAAAAACAGTTGCATATGATTGCATTATAATTTAATAGTGTTTATAAAAATCTTAATAAACACTAATACACTTCAAGACTTGAACGAAATTCAATAAAGTAATAATGAAAACCAAATAAAATCATCATCATGATAACAATAATCATTTGATTTTATTATTATCAGAACTTGTAAAAATTATTTTTCATTTTAAATGCAATGAATAACAACTGTTTTATGCTGATAATGAAGTAAAATAATACAATACTGAAAGTTGTAATCACTTTTTGGCTGTAAAGTTCAAAATCGACCTGTAGTTCAAGGCATCATCTAATGCTAACCTATTTTTTCTCTCGGACATACGACAATTCTGTCAATCAATACCAAAAGACTGCGATCTTGAGCGGAAACAGGATAGGTTCTATGAGCATAAATTATCTAGGAGAGATACTTCTATGGTCAGGAGAACGGCTCCATATCGTAATAGGAGGGTAACTCCATAGTGCAACTAATTGAGTTCTTCAACTAGTGTTAAATAATTATTTATTCTTTCTTACCTTAATACAGAAAATCTCCTAGTAGTTGTAGTAAATGTTGATCCTTCAGTCACTGTTGTTGAAGTGGATGCTTTCTGTGTAAAAGCGGTGCTTCTTAAATAGCTAAAGTTGTCCCGATTGACATGAGCTGAGCCCAATGAAAAGCCTTTATAAGATATAAAAAGGTATTTACGCGGAAAACTCACGCGAAAACTAAAATAGTAAAAGAATTTTTTCGCGGGAGTTTTCCGTCTTATATGTTATAAAGGCTTTACGCAAAAAATTCACGCAAAAACCAAAAAAAGTAAAAACTTCTTCGCGAGAGTTTTCCTTCTTATAAGTTATAAAGGCCTTACGCGGTAAAACTCACGCAAAAAAAATTCCGGGTGAGTTTCCTGCATAAAGCCTTTATAACATAAAAGAAGGAAAACTCACGCGAAATTTTTTTTTTCATCTTTCCGTTTTCGCGTGGGTTTTCCGTGTAAAGCCTTTATAGCATATAGAAGGAAAACTCCCACAAAGAGATTTTTTGACTGTTTCAATTTTCGCGTGAGTTTTCCGCGTAAAGCCTTTATAACATATAAGACGGAAAACTCCCGCGAAGAAACTCTTTTACTATTTTAGTTTTCGCGTGAGTTTTCCGCGTAAATACCTTTTTATATCTTATAAAGGCTTTTCATTGGACTCAGCTCATGTCAATCGGGACAACTTTAGCTATTTAAGAAGCACCGCTTTTACACAGAAAGCATCCACTTCAACAACAGTGACTGAAGGATCAACATTTACTACAACTACTAGGAGATTTTCTGTATTAAGGTAAGAAAGAATAAATAATTATTTAACACTAGTTGAAGAACTCAATTAGTCGCACTATGGAGTTACCCTCCTATTACGATATGGAGCCATTCTCCTGACCATAGAAGTATCGCTCCTAGATAATTTTATGCTCATAGAACCTATCCTGTTTCCGCTCAAGATCGCAGTCTTTTGGTATTGATTGACAGAATTGTCGTATGTCCGAGAGAAAAAATAGGTTAGCATTAGATGATGCCTTGAACGACAGATCGATTTTGAACTTTACAGCCAAAAAGTGATTACAACTTTCAATATTGTATTATTTTACTTCATTATCAGCATAAAACAGTTATTATTCATTGTATTTATTATGAAAAATAATTTTTACAAGTTCTGATAATAATAAAATCAAATGATGATTATTATTATTATTACGATTTCATTTGTTTTCATTATTACTTTATTGAATTTTGTTCAAGTCTCGAAGTGTATTAGTCTTTATTAAGATTCTTATAAACACTATTAAACTATAATGCTATCATATGCTATCATATGCAACTGTTTTACGCTGAAACCAAAGATATACTAACTGCAAAGGGTTAGGTCAAACTGTGGTTCAAGGGATTATATAACATTGATCTAATAAAAAAATAATAATAAATATTTATTTACCACTAGTTGAAAAACTCACCTACTTGCACTGTGGAGAAAATAGTCTCCTACAACCATATCAGTTCACTCTAAAGAATGCAAAGTCTTTGGATGTTGATAAAATTGTTATCTTCTTTGAATTTATTACGATTAAATAACATTTAGGTGCTGAACTGGCGATTTATTGCGATAATACTCTTGGGGACTAAAAGTAGACAATTTTTGTTAGTTGGATAGGAAAATAACATGAGCTACACTGCAAAATAGACAGTTCTGCACTTGTGTTACAAACCCTGTCGTTGGATATTGATAAAAATGTTATCTTCTTTGAATTATGATTAAATAATAATAAACACCTCACATTTTTCAAAATATTTTTTAATTTTTTGTCTTTTTAGATTGGATAGTCAAGAAGGCAAAAGTCAATTGATGATTGAAGAGTCAGAGATCCGGGAATTTTTTTCTCTACCTTCATCTCCCATCTACAATCAAAGAATGCAAGACCCAACCAAACAGAACTCTAACATCTCAAGTGATGAAACAGCATATTGCTGATCTGAAAGACCGAAGACAAGATGATGAGACTATGGATTATGATGAAGACTTGAACTGCAAAAGAAAAGTTGTGATGTATTTTGAAGACAACACACTTTTCAGACACACCAAGAATCCTTTCAAGCTATCAACACCAACAACCTGAGATCCTTCATCCTCAACAGCACCTCTCTGCTAAACACTATGACCTCACACCAGTGAAAAAGCTGTAAAAAACATCAACAGATCAAGATCTACCAACTTCCAAACGACTCCATTCACACCTATTCCGATCGTAATTCAAACCTCTGATACGATAGATGTTGCACAACATAACGTTCTCTCCTACTTGGATGATACCAAACCAATGAAGACTCAAACCACATGGATTTTGAAGACAGCACACTTCTCCGAAACACCAAGAACCCCTTTAAAAAAAAAACCGGCAACCAGCATCAATTCAAGATCTACCAACACCAATGATAGATGTTACACAACACGAGTTTCTCTCCTACTTAGATGATACCAAACCAATGACCAACACACCAAGAATCCCTTTCAAAAAAAACCAGCATCAGTTCATGATCTACCAATGATAGATGTTACACAACATGACTTTCCTACTTAGATGATACCAAACCAATGAAGACTAAACTACATGGATTTTGAAGACAGCACACTTCTCTGACACACCAAGAACCCCTATCCAAAAAAAAACCGGCAACTGGCATCAATTCAAGATCTACCAACACCAACGATAGATGTTACACAAAAGGCCTTTGCTCTTACTTAGATGATACCAAACCAATGAAGTCTCAAACTAAATGGATTTTGAAGACAGCACACCTCTCCAACACAGCAAGAACTCCTTTAAAAAAAACCGGCATCAACTCAAGATCTACCAATGATAGATGTTACACAACATGACTTTCCTACTTAGATGATATCAAACCAATGAAGACTCAAACTACATGGATTTGAAGACAGCACACTTCTCCGACACACCAAGAATACCTTTAAAAAAAACAAAAAGAAACAGGCATCAATTCAAGATCTACCAACAGCTATGGTGATGTTCACCGATCAATTTTGTGATGATCCGATGTACACAATAACCTACCAACGTCTAAAAGACTCCACTCACACCTATTCTGACCTTCATTCAAACCTCTGATACGATAGATGTTACACAACATGATGTTCTCTCCTACTTAGTTGATACTAACCCAATGAAGACTCAAATTACATGGATTCTGAAGACAGCACACTTCTCCGACACACCAAGAATCCCTTTCAAGATCTACCAACAGCTATAGTGGTGTTCACCAATGACGTTTGTGGTGATCCGATGTACACCATAACCTACTAATTTCCAAAAGACTCCACTCACACCTATTCTGACTTTCATTCACACCTCTGATATGATAGATGTTACACAACATAACGTTCTCTCCTACTTAGATGATACCAAACCAACAAAGACTCAAACTACATGGATTTTGAAGACAGCACACTTCTCCGACACACCAAAAACCCCTTTCAAAAAAAACGGCAACCGGCATCAATTCAAGATCTACCAACACCAACGATAGATGTTACACAACATGACTTTCTCTCCTACTTAGATGATACCAAACCATTGAAGACTCAAACTACATGGATTTTGAAGACAGCACACTTCTCCGACACATCAAGAATTCCTTTCAAGATCTACCAACAGCTATGATGGTGTTCACCGATGAACTTTGTGATGATTCGATGTACACCATAACCTACCAACTTCCAAAAGACTCCACTCACACCTATTCTGACTTTCATTCAAACCTCTGATATGATAGATGTTACACAACATAACGTTCTCTCCTACTTAGATGATACCAAACCAATGAAGACTCAATCTACATGGATTTTGAAGACAGCACACTTCTCCGACACACCAAGAACCCCTTTCAAAAAAACCAGCAACCGGCATCAATTCAAGATCTATCAACACCATCGATAGATGTTACTCAACATGACTTTCTCTCCTACTTAGATGATACCAAACCAATGAAGACTCAAACTACATGGATTTTGAAGACAGGACATTTCTCCAACACACCAAGAATCCCTTTTAAAAAAAACTGGCATCAATTCAAGATCTACCAATGATATATGTTACACAACATGACTTTCCTACTTGGATGATACCAAACCAATGAAGACTCAAACTACATGGATTTTGAAGGAAGATTTCCTATGTGAAGATTTTGATGATTTTGAGCTAAGGATACGTTGCTGATAAAGAGGACGAGTTGCGAGATAGAACTTGGTAAGAGTTTTTTCTTTTCTATTAAATAAATTCTAACCATTGTAAATAATACTTCAACTCAATTTAGATGCAGTTGCAGTTATTTATACTCCAAATAATTTTTTTGTTTCAGCGATAGATACCCTCTAATCCAAAAAATGTATTTTTTACAACAGAAAATGCTAAATTTTTTCCTGCAATAAACAACACTCTTTCCTATGTGAATAATCAACTCATGAACAAAAAATATTTTACAGTCAAAAACAACTCATGTTTTAGGAGAATAATTTCATTCAAAATTGTGTGAGACATTAATTTTTTTTCGTAAAACAGTCTATTTTATATATACATTTTCCAGGCGAAAAAAAGGACTTTTTCGTGTGTAATTTTTTCATGCACGTGAATAATCAACTCATGAACAAAAGTAAGTTTTACAGTCAAAAACAGCTGTTTTAGGTGAATAATTTTATTCAAAATTGTGTGACATATTCATTTTTTTTCACTGTTTAATCATCCTATACTAATCCATAGTTTTTTATTTTAGTTCACAATGGAATCAAAAGCAGTAAGAGTAAAAGACTTCCTCCCGAAGATCACAACATTTGCTGAATCTGGTTGCATTATATGGTGAGGTTTCCCCTATTCAATATAGACCTTACTGGTGAAAAGGTAAGAATTAATAAAAAAAAATTCTAGTTAGGAGTTAAAAAATAAAAAAGCTTATAATTATTTTACATTACTGTTTAATTACCTATACTAATACATAGCTCTTTATTTTAGTTCATTATGAAATCAAAAGCAGTAAGAGTAAAAGACTTCCTCCTGGAGATCTATCATCAATACATCAGAGAAGATGTTATTGTCCAGGAGAAGGCAATGTACCCACTCACATTCCAAGCTATGCTATTATGCATTACACAACATTTACTGCAGACACTATATATCTTAATAAACTTTATTATATATTTTATTACATTTACCATTAACCTTTCCAAGATATTTTATAGTATAAGCATTCAATATACTTGTTATATAATAAATGTATATAATCATACAACGATTCATTTTTATTCAATGTAGACATGAATATAGCCATAAATGATTAATTTTTGTTCAATGTAAACATAAATATAGCCATAAATATGTACATTAAATACCATAAAGTATTAACCCTACTTATTATGTAATAAATGTATATAATCATAAAAAGGTTCATTTTTATTCAATGTAGACATAAATTATACCCATAAATATGTACATAGTTATACATATATACATGAATGTATAAAAACTACAAAAAAATTATTTACACTTAAGATGCCATAAGAGATAAAATTATATAAAACAAAAATCAAAAAATAAATGCCATAAAATATTAACTCGGCTGCTCTAATCAATGCCGTAACCCATTGCATCCACCCCGGGTAGTCACCCCACAAAAAAACACTTGGTAGGGAGATCTGCTCATAGATTAATACTAATGTCAGAACAATAACATTTTCAAATTATCCTTTGGGACGTGTAACAATATTACAAGCTTGTTAGCTTGATTACGATAATAATTTAACTGCTTAACATCGTTATTGTATACCTAGACTCTGTTTGTGATGATCAGCAATCTTCTGAATTGTCAGCCATTTTTATTGTTAACCGATTGGAGGTATATCATATATGAAATAAAGGTATTGCTCAAGTCATACTGATCTAATCCAACTCCTTGGTTTCAGCAAACAACATATTTCAGCAACTAATTGACGTATGTGAATCATTTTATACATTGACAAAATGGAGAGATATAGTGATCACTAAACTGCACTTTTGGATGCGTTCATCATAAGAAATAATAACATCACATAGCATTATTTATTAGCAAAAAATAACTCTTGTTCAAAGTTGAACCTTTGGTAAAATATACCAACACAAATAAATTATTTAACATTTTTTTTAACAGCAAACTTGTACATCAAACAAAGTGTTTACAAATAACATGCAAAATAATCAGAGCACTAAGATCAGCCATTACACTAAAAACAAAACAATAAAAAAATGTATAGATAAAAAAAAAGATTTGTCGGATTGTCAACTTGGCTGATAATGATAATGGCTGTCATGTTATAAACCAAACGCAAATTTCATGAGCGTTATGTAAAAGAAAATAGCAAGACAACTCGCATAAAACTTTAAATATCAGAAAAACATTAACAATGCAAAATTTTTGAGCCTTCAAGTATACTTCTATGTAAAAGTATCAAAAAATAGAGGCAGAGATCACATCACAGCAGTAAATCACCAGCATGTTGTACACATCGGTGATCCATATAGTGGGCTATGCAATGCTGTACAATGCCCACCTACTCAGATTACGAATGAAGATTAAGCAAATTGACTGTCAACTCAGCGCATCCAGTCATTTTTTTTCTGTAGTGAGAGAAGACATTGATTGGGAATCAATACCGACGTGAATGTAATGTATTTCAGTCAAAAGTTCGTGAGTATATTTTCAATGCACAAGTTGCTGGCGTGTGTGCTTCAGTTTGGAGCATGCCAGCATGTTCACTTTTTTGTTGAGTTTCTGAATATCCAAGTGTTAAGCAGCAGATTGATGTATTAAATAACCCTCTAGGCCTATTCAGTCCTGATTAACAAGCCTGCCATAAAGTCATTGGCCTCAAATGCTCATAGCATCAGCTGAAATTCAGCTTAGTATAACTTCCATTGATTGCCAAGTACGTCATCTTCGGATTGTGGGCGTGGTCAATTATAATAAATAATGGCAAATTTTTATAAATGAAGTTACATCGTCCGCGTTTAAAGTGAAATCTGATTGGGCAATTCATTTAGTCGTAGGTCCACTGAAGGCCATTGCAAGAGG
The DNA here is from genome assembly GCA_945261195.1 of Cryptosula pallasiana. Classification (NCBI taxonomy): domain Eukaryota; kingdom Metazoa; phylum Bryozoa; class Gymnolaemata; order Cheilostomatida; family Cryptosulidae; genus Cryptosula; species Cryptosula pallasiana. The sequence continues at coordinate 43,802,837 of OX183132.1, read as the reverse complement.
AATAAAGAATCCTTAAGAAGACACCCGTCGAAAATCGATTCTAGGATTTAATGTGGGGCTTTACTGTTACACGCCATTTTTCATCTGGCTTGAATTTGCATGCTGCACGCATAAAAATCGCAGTGAGTGGTTTCTGTCAATATGGACACAATTAGTGCACACGTATCATAAACAAAATCAACGCTTGTTTATTACACAAATTTGATATGAGTAATGACAACCAGAGCCGATTGCAGGATTTGTCAGGTGGTTCAATGTGATCACTATCGCAAGGATCATCTTATACTCTTTACATCAACAGTATCAAAAAGAATTGTGCTTGTTTTGGTGAGTTAGGGAACAATAAATGGCATTCATACAAGAATGGACAGAAGTGTATGTAATGTTGTAGGTAGAATAATAATAAATAAAATAGTAATAAGAATAAATAGCGGGATCTGATTGGCCAAATAAATACTGTACAGCAAAGAAGTAAATATACTTCTGATCAAAAGATGACGTCAATTTTAAGCAGCGTAAAAATTGGTGAGCAATTCTGGAAGAGGGGTATTTCGCAGGGTTGTAGATCAGCACTGAGTAGGTCTAGAGGCTTGTTCAATACATCAATCTGCTGCTTAAGACTTGAATATTCAAAAAATCAACAACAAAATGTTCAATGCTGGGATGCTTTAACCAGTGGAGGATATGGAATGCATAAGAGATTGGACTGGATTGGAATCTTGACAATCAGGGGCTTGAGGAGTGTCAACTGGAACTAATGGCTATCGTCATCATTTCCGGGTTGTTCCGTGGGCGCTTCTTGGGCCACTCTCAGAGCAGTTCCTCTTAATACTGTAACAAATTAATGACTAAAAGATCAACAAAGTAAAGCCCATGAAACTTTTAACCAACAGAAAATATGCACAAACATATTAAGTAACACTACGGTATAAACAACATCACTTTGCATCATCTGTTAATTGAGACAAACGTGATATCGTTCTTAAACACAATGATTATTGAATTAGGGTCCAGGTAAGAATGATTTATCAAGGAAACAACTGAAATTGCTGTGATCAAAAGTGTCACAGACATTTGAGTAAGCTATGTATTACTAAAACACTATTTTGCCCACTGTTATGATTTGCTCATGCATGTAGCTTGTTTGCAATGGATTATGTGGCATATAGAATGCTTTTGGAAGGCTCAGTAGATAAGCATGGTTGTAGGGAGTTTTAGATAAAAAGAATATGAACTTTTACAGCTGACAAAACGTTATTATTACATGCTTTGAAAGTTGCAAAAAAATGTTGCAAGTTTGCTTTCAGGCCTTTGGGGATTTGGTAAGAGAGATGGTGTTGGCTGCTTTAATAACTGCATGCATTCTGTTGCAACCTCCCACAAAAAAATTACATTACACCTAATTTAGGCACAGCCGACGGTAGTGCTGGTGGGGTATTCATCTTACCGACTAAACCGAAAGTATTGGTGTTTAATGAGTTCGGTTTTTCCCATTTTCTGTTTTCTCGGTTGTGCGTCGGTTTTTCCACAAGTTCGGTGGTTTCGGTTATGTCTTTAAGGTTATTTGTGCTGCCTGTCGTCGTTGTAAAACTTTGGTTTGCTTGTTTTAAAACTAAAAAATCCAGAAAGCATTTTTTTTAAAGCTGAACCTGCAGCCAACTCGAAAAAATCCAATAGCCGTATTTATTGGAGAGGTTAATTTTTCAATAACAATGCATGGATTTCTTCAAAGCCTTAGATAAAGCCTGGAGTTTTCAAGCAGTGTTTTCAAAAATCCATTGAACAGAAAAAATCTACACATTTACAGATCCCAGGCTAATTAATTTTTATACCAAAGTTTTAAATACACTAGCTACTATTAGACTAATATTTGAACATACCATGGTAGAAATGACCTATGCTACCTACAACAACAGAAGCGAACACTCTATTAACATTATTTTTATGTAGTCACATGGGGACAAAGGATCAATCATGTGATGTGGCCTTAATTCAGGCAGCACTGTTTATATCTATTTACTCCCATATGATTATGTAAGGCAATTAGCAAATTCTTATCAGCAGCTAAGGCTGATGATTAGGTAATGTTTTGTATATATAAGCTGGCTAGAGCTCTCTGTAATTCAGAGCGGTAGAAGAGCTCAGCCAGGCTTGCTATTCAATACAGTTATTCAACACTCACTCACAAGGTTTCATTCGATCTCCTACAGAACGACTGCCCTACTATTGCTCAGTACGACTAGAGAGTGCCGGCCTGTAAAGGCCCAATACTCTAGCTAGTCTGCTACCCAGCTAGTCCGACTATGCTGGGCAGGCATTGGTAGGGATAGTTGAGCGGTAGTACACAGCTGGCAATCGTACATAGACAGCAGTAAACAGCCTGAGGTCTGGTGCAGGTGCATGCTATCAGTCACTCACCACCCGACTATAAAATCCTGTAAACTATTATCAATCATTATTATTGTTATTTTCATTATTATATTATCCATCTATGTTTATATTCTCTTTAAGTATGCTTTTTAATTTAATACTGCCCATTACTTGATGTTTTTTTCTCTTCTGGCACTTCAACATCAAATTGAAAAAACTCGCTGTATGTTTTTTTATTTATATAGGTACAAAGTCGCTGTATGAATGACAGTTCTTTTTATTGCGAAGCTTGTTAGTTGGAAGTTTTTAGGTTCTAGTGAGGCTTGTTAGCTGTGTAAGCTGCAGTCATTAATTTTCTCTTGGTTAATTGTTGACTGTAAGTGTGAAAAGAGGAACATTCAGCACATAGCACAAAGTTTTAAGTTATCACACTACAAGCCCAAATAGCGTAATGGTTGATAACACCATGCTACTGTCTTTAACCCTTCAATGTTTATGCTCAAACACACAACAGCCATGCCAACGAGTTATTTCACTTTGCAATGCATTGATACTGTTATCGATAAAAAGTGTTGTCGAACAAATTTAACCTTAAAAAACCAACAAAATCGAACTGGTCAAACCGATAACCGAAAAACTGAAGTTAAAAATTAGAATCAACAAGCAACAACACCGAAAACCAGAAACCGGAAAAACCGAACCCAGGCAACAGAAAACCGAAACGGAACTGGCAGCTAAAACCGGCGGTCAATATGTTACTTGTTTAAATTATTAGGAGTTTAAAGGTAAAATCAGAACTGGCTATTTTGACAACATGTCTACGTTACTTTGCTATCCGATTAATTGACAAAAATCATCTACACGGTACCTTAAAAAGACTTATTATAATAAATTGCCAGTTTTGCACCTGGACAATATATTTCATTGTTTCTGTAAACCTATTTTTTCAATTACCATACTAATAATTAAAACCCATTGAACGCAATTTAGTGTTATTTTCATGTCAAGTAACCAGCTAAAGTACTGTTTTTCTCAGTTTCAATTTACAACAATGTTATCAGAAATAAACATGTAAGATATTATACTTCGACACATTGATGTAAACTATTCGTATAACAGAAGAGTTAATAATACCAAAGTAAAATTTATGAACAAATAAATGTAATATCAAAATGAATGCTTCAGCAAAAAATTATTTTTATTTTCTCCACTGCTCAACTTGATTATTATTTGAAGAAAAATATTATTTGTGTATTGTAGGGGACTTTCGGGGACTCATCGAATTCTACCAACATAACCTCTTTCTTCAAAGGTTATTTAACCAAATGTGCTATAGAGGAGTCTTGCTCAAACTCCACAACTGTAACGAGTCCACGACTCAATCTCAATATTAAGTGCTTTAGAGTATGAAAAATTTATCATCTTGTAACACTCTCACAAAATAACAGCGGTGCAATATCTCACTAACAAGGCATAAGCTCATGTAGAATCCTGATAGAGTACAAAGGCGTATAGACAAAGCTCTGCCTTTTATAAGCAGAGGCACAGGAAGTGAAGGGGCATTTAGCCAATAATACATAAGTAGAACATAAATAAACAAATGATTACAAAGGATAAATATAGCTGGCAATCAAATCTGGTAAATGAGGTCAAATAAATTAGGCTCCCAGAAGTAGGAGGCGGAGTTTAGGAGCAATACTGCTTATTCATGATTGATATTGCGCAGTCAGCTTCCTGTGCTGGGTCGCTATGGTTTGACTAGCCTCTGGTCCAACTTTTGGGGCACCTCTGAGTATTATTTTATTGATACAGGCTTGATAACACCTGAGGCTACTTAGGGTTTTCCAGCTATACTACATATTTCGTCACTGGCCCGGTATAGGTTGTCTGCCGGGCCGCTCAGGTGACTGCAGGGTTGGTATAGGGGATTGCAGGGCAGGCAGGATTGACTGCAGGGCTGACAGGGTTACCACAGGGCTGGCAGGGTTAATATCTGCCAGTTAGAGTGGTTTTGGGAGTGCCAGACTTGTTGGAAGGTTTTTCTGACACTCTGCAGCTGTCAGGGGGACGTTTAATGTTCACCATGTGTTGCATAAAAACCCACTACACACTTTCTATATATCATTTACACTTTGCTCACATATTATTTACGTATTATGCATTATTTACATACATGGTTTATATTATCGATGTATTATTTCCGTATTCTTTACCTACTATTTATATATTATTTACATATTGTTTACGTATTCCTTAAGTAGTATTTCAGGTAAACATAAATTAATCAACTTCTCCACAAAATAACCGCAATTGCAAGTTTTACTACAAGTTTTAAAAATACTGTAGTACGGAATAATTCCTTTGCTTTCTCTGCTGGACTTTCTTAGGCTTGAAAGTGATGAGGCAGTTTGGTTTGCGCTTGGTTATAATTGATATGAGTATTCTATGTATATACAGAGCTTTTCATGCATAGTTGGTGAAATCAATGTTTCACAAATAATGACGCAAGATATAGAATACATTGCAGTGGATTTTGGTTACGATGATTATATCGTTATGGTTCAGTTACCACGAAGTACCACTAATTTCGAGTATTCTACCACTCTCCAGAGAGAACACTGCCAGCAGGGACAGTAACATTCTGATCAATCACTGCAAACACAGAGCCCACGATGCAGAAAGACTACACAACTTGTTGGCTTGTTAATGGTTTTTATTCATTTTATGAAGTTTTAGGGAGGCAATCTTTTAGAGTGGTAGCAATACATGAATAAATGCCATGAGTATTAGGTCATCCAACCATCATATAGGCTGGATGACGGAAAGTGATTAACATATTTATAGAATAATCCAATAAGGCATGCATAGGAAGTAATTAAACCAATACAAATACTTGTGTGTGTATATATATATAGACGAGTATTTATCGCAATACGACTCAATGAATAAAGCACCCAAGTGGCTAAGAGGAGGAGTCTTGCTCTTATTGTCCAACGGTCAAATACTGACAGCCTGGGGCTATACTTAGCCTTAGGCTGATAGTGTCGCTCCCCTAGGGAATGGTACTTCCGGTATCTGGGGTGGTGAATCTTTTCAGGCTATTTTTTCGTTTATTCACCAAGGCTGCCATCTTGCGTTGGTTCGGTAAGGTGCCTACCAGCACAACAGGGGTCATTACTGACCCTGAAAGGGTCATTGCCAGTCTTGCAGGCTGCTATGTTGGCTCTGTAAGCTTTATACTGGCCCAGCACGGCACTTTAGGGCTGGATAGCATTTCGCGATCTCATACGCACATGTGGCTGCTACCGCTAACGTTAGTAGAGGTTTCTATGGGTACCATAAGCCAATGTCTACCACAATATGTGAATATTATGTGGTATGTATATTTTATAGGTTTTCATTGTGATTTCAAATAACCTTCACTGACACTGTTAGGAGTTGCCGGTATTGTATGTAATAACAATGGTGATGCAGAGTGCAAGTAGACTGGTAGCGTCGGCTATCTGCGGAAGATAATTAATTATAACTATCAACTGATACCGGTACTGTGGAATGACCTTTATCGTAGAAGGTCATAGGTACTAACAGCAGGGGCTACCGGATGGTAGTAATGGCTCTCTGTTGTAGGAGATCTGTATAGCAGACAGATCCGGTGAACAAGGTATGCGAACTTAGTGTTACAGGCAACCGGCCACACTAAATACACGTTTCAAATTAATAATATCTTATTAAATACACAAAAACTTGTCTGATAAACAGTTCTCGTAAGCATACAGTAAACTTGATGTCCCTAAGATTACACACTAGGACAGTACAAGAAATCGCTGAATACACTTCTCTGAGCAACTAGACGTTATCTCGAGCAAAGCTAAACTACTTCTGACCAGTGAGCGATCTGCCTCACAATTTATAGGAAAGTACAACAGTTGAAAATAATTAACTATGATTGGCTATACAAAAGAGCAATCGCATTAGAAACATGAATCCTAATGGGGGTGGATAAAAATATATAAATAACATACAAGCTGGCGCATTGAACTGGCTAGCCGCCAAATAATTCAAGTGTTAATGTAATAATAGCGCACTCATATGTCCACCATCAGTCCATCAGCTGGCACTCCTAGCGCTCGATCTTGTCTTTAGTAAGGGTCCCTGGATCGTCTGACCCAGCTTGGTAAGGATCTGTGCTACGCTTGATCTTGTTTGTATCAATCTTGCAAGCCACTGCTCACTCAATCCTTACTACTAGCTAGTAAGCTAGTAGGCACACTGTCATATCGCATGGCTGCTCATGCATTTCCATCACAATATGTCAAAAAAATTTTATGGAAGATAACTCTAACTAGATCTTATTTTCACAGGCTACAACCTTTCAACGACCATGATGATTTCATGTTTAGAGATGTGATTTCATATTTCTAGAGATAGCGTCATTAACTATGGCAATCTAGCAAAAGTTAGTAATGCTATTGGAACCAAAATAATAATGCTGCTGCTTATGAAAAGAATAAATTAGTTTTCTATTGTTTCTTGTTTACCGTGTTTACATACAAATATCAAATAATTTTTCACATAATCATGTTAGCATATCTTTAGCTTGAGATTAATACAAATCTCACAACCTGTAAGTTATTCAATATAGAACTTACATTACAGGTTTTGTTCTGCCTAAAAACTAACGATTTGTGAGGAGTTACAAAAATTACAAAGAAGTTTTCTGGGTAATAATCAGATAATAAGGATCTCTCATATTGTAATAGATTTCAGATAGAGTGACTGGTGCATTAGTTAACTGTCTGGACACTTGCTATGCTGGCGAGCGTGCTTGCAGCCAGTGTGGATTGAACACGCTTGTTGAGCTAGGGAATTGCTGGATGATTAAGCAAGCGCATTTATAGTTATTTAGTATATATATCATTGTCTTATGTAAAGTCTGCTTGCGCTATGTTTCATGCTTACTCATTGTATGTATGGCCTGATGTTTTGTGGCAAATCGAGTGCCTAGTATTTCGACTGCTTGTTTACATATTTTATTGCATAAATGTAGCAAAACTTGGCCCAGTGGGCAGAGTTTATTGTGCGCTTGAAGAGAGAACATCTTGACAAGCTTTGTGTCTTGAGTTTATTAAAGCAATTATAATCTGAAACTTTGAGTGTTGAGTTTGGCAGGTTGCCTGATATTACTAGTTGATCTGCACACGGCAGAATCCGGAGCTATCCATCTATATAGATAGCAGTCAAGGAGCGATCACTATTAAACTAGTAGCGCTTTATAGCCAGTATTGTTTACATCGCTGACTCGGTACACTCCTCTAGTAGCTGTCGGTGAAGTGATTGACAAAATTCTTTACAATATGAACTAGGAATATTATTTTCCAAAGATTTGACATATTTAAAAACTAATAAATAAAGGGTTAATTTATCAAACATAACTTTGCTATGTGGTAATATCCTCAGTTTTAAAAACATCCAACAAAAAAGAAACTATGTTTAAGCGATTCCCATTACAAAGTTTACAAAATAATAGTTGTGCTTCTCTCTATAGGTAATATGAACTGGCATACTTACAATCAGAAATGTTTGGCATTCTGTTTTGGAACATAGCGGCCAGCTGCTCTAACACACCAGGCAGTCTATCGACAGGCATCTGCTCCTGAGGAAGGTAATAAAAAATAATGTAACTTCAGATTATCGGTCTGTTTGTTTTTCTTTGCCATTGGGTGAGCCTTGTTTGATAATATTAAGTAGTTTATAGCTTTAGTGAGCTGCACTTGGTACACTCATGCTTGTCATATTGAAACCCAAGCGCAATCCACTGCAGTTTTTGATTTAAGAACTGAACTGTTTTTAATCTATGGTAGCTCATGTAATTTCAACTTTATTCTGGGATATTTAACAGTTAGCGAGACATAAATTTCTGAGGTAAGGAGTAAAGTATTGAGCAATTATAATCACAATGGTTGAGAATGATTATTTATTCACCTTGAAGCCTAAGAACTATTAACCTGCTCGGCTGCGTTACAATTCCCTAACCTGGTTATGTAGTTCAATGCAATGACTGTTTGCAGTATAAGACTATTGTAAAAACACAAGCTATCAGTGCATATACAGCTAACTGGTAAAACAATAGCAATCACTATGAGTCAATACTACAACAGTGTTTAAAAATTAAAACACAACTGCGATTGTTATTGCAAAATGACAAACTTCATTCCATCAGGTATGTTTCAATATTCATTTTTTCCGTTACAAAAAGTGATAGACGGTAACAATTTTTTTCATCCAATACGGAAGAAAAAATTCCTGCTAACGTGGTGGGTGCATTATCGGTGTATTTTGTTTTATATTATCATATTGAATTAAACTACAATTTATTTCACAGCAATCATCATTAAAGCTGTTCAAAAGACACTAAACACAGAATTTTAATGGTATACATACCGGTACATTAGGCACTAAATCCTCCAATGAAGCTGAAAAAGAATTTTTAATGAAGATTAAACTCCGATGAATGAACTATTTCATAAATATCAAATTAGATAGTAATCTTGATTACATGCTACAGTTAGTTATGTGATGGTGATGGTTTCAGAACATTGTCATTCAAAAATTAATGCAATATAGTAGCGTCTACAAATTGATCACGAAATATGACGTCACACGTCAAAAGCATTGATATAAATATTTGTAGCACCTGGTTTTTTTCAGTTTCCAATGTTCAGGAATTACAAAATTTTCAATAACTTGGGACCATATGCTGCTAGAAACAAAATTTTAAAAGGGTTTAATAGGATACACTTTGCCGAATGAGATTAACCAATCACTGCACTGCTTACATATGTGTATGTTTGGGACAAAATGCTTGAAAACCAGGTTGAAAACGAGAAAATTCCCAGTGCGCCGATGGACCATATGATTTTAGTTTATGTTATATCCTTAGCCTGTCATATTACCGACTTGTTGATATACTATTTGTTATAGATCCTTTACATCTGGAGGTAGGAAAATAGATTTAATAATTCCCTTGCCAAATAAAAACGTAATTTTTTTTAATATATATTATCATGAAGCAATTAGTAACTAACCGCAAATTAATTACGCTCGCTTGGTTATGCGTCACGGATTTCACTCTAATGTATCAGTAATGAGGCGTAAAACTAACCGCAGTGCAAACATGAAACAAAGTAATTTTGGTGCTGAGAGGGTCATTTTTAAAACTTATTTTCTCAGTAACTATCAATGAGAGACAAAAAGGTTTAATACTATTGTGACTGCAAGATATGATTCTACGCCATGATATGTTTTTTAAAGGGCTTAGGACGGTCTTCTCAAAACGCACTTTGGGTGTAGAGTTGTTTTCTCATCAAGCATTGTAAAACTATTGAGAAAACTCACTCGCGTCAACAAAACACCAATAGGTACCATGTAGAGGTCTATGGAGGTCTATGACAATGCGTTCGGCAGAAGGGACTATCTGCATTATGATATTATATAGTATATTACAGCAAGTAGTTTTTACCATTTTTGTTACTCTTTCAGTTCCAAACTACTTTTCAAAAATCTTAATTATTATTATTTAGTGCTTTTGAAGTTTTTTCTTGGAAAGATAGCCGGTATTTCAGATTTAATTATTATCGTTGTTGTAAAAAAAGAACAACGCCGGAAATACAATTTCGGCAATGTTTTTTCCACCTAGTATTATCATGTAAGTATACTAATGGTATTGTTTGATTAATTTTTCACATGAAAATTATTATTCTGATAAAAAAATTTCATTATTTTTTTTGATTTTGACGACAAACACTATCACGTGAACACCAGTGTATACATAATAGTGAGCTTACCAAAGATAAATCAAATTGCTGACTTGAGAAAAACAGCTCCAAAAAAATTAAAATTTGTTGCAATATCATTTTTTTGCGGTCAAAAGAGTCTCTGCACAAAACTAATATCTAGGACGCCCTATTTCTATGCGAACAAGCCAAATTTTTGAAAACTCGCTTTATAGCTCTATATAACTTGGTGCGTCTTCGAGAAAAAAAGGCGTCTTGGCAAGTGCTGACTGCGTCTATAGGAATCGTCTTACTAGTGAGAGGGCAACTCCAGATAATTTTTCTGAACACATTTCAACCTCAGAAAGTTTAAATTAAATCAAATCCTCTTCAAATTAGGCGTCATAGGCCCTTTAACGTCCCAAGGCTGATTTGAAAAATATATTTGTATTGGCTATATATAGATATCATAAAGCTCATTAGGTGCAACTACTCAAGCAAAAATGACATACCTAAATGACCATTTCCAGTTCTTGAAGCTTCAGATTGAGCAGATTCTGGCCTACAAAGTTAAAAAAAATATTCTAAAAAAATGGTAGCAGCACTAGTAGTAGCAGTATGATGGAAGCAGTTGCAACGTCTTACACATTATGCTTTTACTGTAAAACTGATGGTGTCATTTGGACTTTGGTTGGAAGCAAAAATGATGCGGTCGAACATCAACTTTTCTGTCCTAAACTCAAAATTTATTTTATTTTTAAAGTAGCATGTCAGTCTTTGGCAATTTATTAGCAGTAACGGCAGCTTATTATAACATTATTAACTCTTAGATATTCAAGACTAGATATTGTCAGGATTAATAATCACCATCATTGTCATGACTCACTGTCCATAGTTGTGTTAATGCCAAATGATCATTTGCTGATTAATGCATTTTTAACACAACAATTATACATGGGAAATTAAGCCATTTTGCCAGTTCCACACATTTGTTTTTAATGAGTGCAAGCTACTATGCAAACATTCAATGACACGAAAACAAGGCAATCAACCATGATACTAGCTGCAGCCACACATTATTAATAAATAATAAGTTGAAGCTTATTTTAGGGAATATATTTAACTTGTTTTATTTAGTTATTGTAAAGGATCTGCATAGGCTGGCCACTGGCTAATAGTAGTTGCCTTAATAAGTGTATGTGCTCACTGACAGGTTGCCAGTTATCGCTGAGCAGAGAACGGACTATGTTTCCACATCATGACAAAATATCGCCAAATCTCTGTGGTTTGCTACCACAAATAACTGGCAAAAAGAGCATATATTTCCACGACTCAAAGTTTATCGCCGTTGGTTAAACCACGCCCACAGAGGCAGTTGCAGTCAGTGTGCTGTTGAGTGCAATTTAGCCGACTAGCGTTGCAGGCTGTTTTTATTATTATTTTTTATATTGTGAAATGTATGAATAAAATATCACTGAGTTGTTGGCTAGCTAAGGAAGCTGTGTGGCGACAAAGAATTTTAGTAGCACACTGGCTATGATTCAATAAATTATATTATTTATTATTATTAGTTAGTAATAAATAAATAATAATAATAAAGAACCAAGTGAATTTTTGCTAAAAAAAATACTACCATTTGTTTTTCACCACTGCAATAATTAATTACCAGCAGCTAAGATTCATTTGTTTCAAATCAGTTGTATTGTTTCATAAATAACCGTGTAATAAACCCGCAGGCCTACTGCAGAAAATTTGGTGGAATTTCGACCATTTTTCGGAATTTTATGTGGTGTTTTGTTGTTGGTGTGTTGAAGGTAAGTCATGATTTCACACACCTGTCTTCACGTGCTGGCCTGCTGACTCAAAAATAATTTGGGCAGCACCCCACCAAGAAATCACCAAAAAGTATACCCTCTGGGCTGTCGATACTGACCTTTTTTATTCCAATCTGACCACTAGCTGAGAAGCAGCAACCGCGTGTTTCCAAAGTTTTGCTGGCAAAATGGCCTGTCACGCAAAATTTCTTCACATCACCCGAGTCTCCTAAGATAACGAATCGTAACCCACGGGGGTGACGGAAAGTCCTCATCTCAACTTTGAAACTACGGGCTCGCGTATTAACCCGTATTAATATGGGATGCACAACACATTACTGCCGAAAAAATATAGACGATGCGCCCGGTAATAATTGATCATTTTACCGCCTTCCAACTGTTCGACAAGAGCTCGGTTTGTACAACTAGTACGTAAAGGCTGTATCGTTTACTTTTTTTTGGCAAATTCTTGAAGCCCCTCTTGTGTATTCTGACAAAAGTTCCCGTGGGCTTTTACGAGTTACCAATAATATTAAAGCTGAGATGAGTGTCCGTGCCCCCCCTCATAAACCAGCACTTGCCAGTTTAGGAGACTCGGGTGATGTGAAGAAATTTTGCGTGACAGGCCATTTGCAAGCAAAACTTTGGAAACACGCGGTTGCTGCTTCTCAGCTAGTGGTCAGATTGGAATAAAAAAGGTCAGTATCGACAGCCCAGAGGGTATACTTTTTGGTGATTTCTTGGTGGGGTGCTGCCCAAATTATTTTTGAGTCAGCAGGCCAGCACGTGAAGACAGGTGTGTGAAATCATGACTTACCTTCAACACACCAACAACAAAACACAACATAAAATTCCGAAAAATGGTCCAAATTCCACCAAATTTTCTGCAGTAGGCCTGTGAATAAACCACAAACGATCCTCGTTAGTTAAATATAAACACACACTAGCTAACGATGCCATGCGGTTACAATGGATAATTTGTGGCTTCCTGTTTTATTACGCATGTCTGGTTTTATCGCCTTTGGCGACATTAGTGTTTCCAATAGCAATAAACATCTGGAATTCTGCTTATCGCCAATTTTTCGCTTTCAGAGAGCGACAAATGTTTGTCGACAAGTCTCACGACAAATGGGGTCCCGGCAGATTTTTCTGCGGAGCTATTATCAAAAGAACCGGAAGCATGCTTTCCATCGATAGCACTGTTAAAACGAAAGTCGCTTCATTTTATCCGATACTGAAGGAATTTTTTTTCTATTCACGGCAGCTGATGGGTTTGGAGGTGTATAGAACTGACGATGCGCCGCTAACATAAGTCATCTTATAATTTATTATTATGAAATAACAATAATTTATTATAAAATAAAAATAATAGATAAAATAATAAGATATATCAATAATATTAATTAATTAAATAACAACAACCGCAACAGTTGAAATTAAAAGATAATAAAATTATAACTATATGCCATTAATTATTATTATTGTTATTATAATAATAATTATTATAATTGTTCTTGTTGTTCGTAGTTCGTTGTTCCAACCGTTATTATTACTATACTAATAATAATTATAACCTGTCAATCAGCTCCTTCTTGCGTTCAGTTGTCCGTACATTTTTGTTTTTTTTTAGCAATTCCTTCAAACAAGATAGGGTGAGGCTTTCATAATCACACTTGATGATGATTCCAACTAATGCAATGGCGGCCAATGATTTGAAATTAAGACAGTCCTATAGCAAGTGAACACGGCCACGGAATGTTTTTGGCCCGTGCTCGACAGATCACCAAAATATTCTGCCAGGACCTGGCTCATAACCAGGGCGTTAATTTATGTTGGCAAGCTCAATGAGCCGCGAAACACAAAGCTATAGCTCTACACACGAGCATAATATTTAATTAATTTTTAACAAGTGAATGAAACAAAATATTAAAAAAAAAAATAGTTCAAAGGCTATATTGATTCCTTGAGCTTCCTAAACTGCATAAATTTTGTTATATCAATGGCTTAAACTGTCTAAAATCTAAATAATAGTCAAGCAAGTCGTGATTTCTAATAATAAGTTATACGATCGACCATGCTATTTCCGGTTGCATCGCTAAAGCGAAACTACTCTGCCGGGACCCCCATTTGTCGACAATGCTGTTCCCAACTGGAATTTCCCTTTATCGCCGGCAGTATCACCAATTTGTCATGATGTGGAAACATAGTAAATAAATAATAAGTTGAAGCTTATTTTAGCGAATAGATTTAACTTTTTTAATTTAGTTATTGTAAAGGATCTGCATAGGCTGGCCACTGGCTAATAGTAGTTGCATTAAGAAGTGTATGTAATCACTGACAGGTTGCCAGTTATCGCTGAGAAGAGAACGGACTTCCCCAGGTTAGCAGTCAGGCCATACTGAGGACAGCCAATCAGGAACAGATCATACGCATTAGAAGAGACAAGCTGGCCCAGATTTCTACCATCAGTTTATACGTATATGTGTGTGTGTATATATATATATATATATATATATATATATATATATATATATATATATATATATATATATATATATATATATATATACTCTAAAGGAGGAGTTAAGCAGATGGATTTTAGATGAACTATCAAATTTTTTTCTTGAGAACTTTTGCCACTGCTTGTGGTAGCCTATCGTACTGGCTATAATTGAATTGGTAATCTACATATTGTTTTTTTATATTTATAGCACTTACTGTCAGTGTTACACACAGTTGTTTAGGTGTTAGTACATAGAAGTTGACTTTGATCGTCCACAAGTCTGTATTGTGAATCCTAGAGTATATAGGAAAAAACATAAATTGTGACATTATAACTAATCTTGTTGGACTGGCAGGTTGCCATACTAATACTAGCAGCCGGAATCGGACTAGAAATTCAGTCAATCACTAGCTTATAGTGATTATATTTGAAAGCAGTGAGCACCCAGCTTTCAGGATGAAGTAAGGATATGCAATGCAGCTAGTTTACAACCACCCTCTTCAGACAATGAATATTCAACTCAGATTTCAACATGAAAAGGTAGTTGACCTTGACCACCAAGTTATTCACTGCATTCCTACTAATTAAAGTAGCTGTTCACGTATTATTATCATTCGCTTGAATGAATGGCAACTCCACGGCATTCAAATAAAATTCAAGCAGGTAGCAGCTTGCTCAGGTTATTTCTGAGTGTAGCTCGTTTAAAATTGCTTATAGATCATTTTCCGATTTACTTCATAGCATCCCGTTGACCGAGTGATAAATATTATCGAATGCACTTGCTTTACGGTCACAGTGATCACCATAATATTTTTTTTACAAAATGAAATGAATAATGGAATGAATAATTTTTTTGAATAATGACAAACTTGAAGGCCATTTCACTTGAAAGTTTTTATGTAAAAAAAATAATTAGTTTATTTTATGTAATAAGACAAAAGAAGGGTTGATCCACATTTCAAAATAACGGTTGGTATGAGTTGAACAGTTGAAAATACAAGTTTCAGCTAGGCCAAACCGTATTCACGAGTGAAGACAAGAGAATTTCAGAGAATGGTAACAAAAAAATTACTACCAGTGAGATTTGAACCACATACTACTACTGTAACTATTATTATAATTAATAATAATGATGGTTGGATTTTCCCCCACTTCACTACTACTATTATTTATAATAATCATTAGATTATTATTAATTATTTGATTATTGTTATAATAGTTATAAATAACACTTGAAGCAGTCAAATTATATTATTATTTATTATTCTTATTATAATAATAAAAACTAATAAATAAACATTATATTGTAGAGGAAATGCGCCATGACACAACCAACAGGTCGACTATACTAACATTATCTAAACTGCCGAACTGCAGTGGCCTGCCGAACTATGTACATTTATCATTACCTTACCGAACTATGCCTTAATCTTATATATCTATTTGCACGTATTTTATATGTTTTACTATTTGCACTAATTCTTGTTTGTACGTACATGTGCTTGTGCAGCCAGCCGTGCTGCCAAGCACCTCCTCGTTCTATGTAAAGCAGTTCTATTGGTACAAGCCTAGCCAATCTAATGTAAAGGCGGTGCTTTCTTTTGTTTGTATATTGTCAATCATTATTATATAACTTTTCTTGCATAAATACCCGTGTCTTGCCTAAATAAACTCAGAGTTACTGCCTACACTCTCACTTGCTTGTTTGATCTACTAGCATAAGCGCACTTATGCTAAAACACAGGTAGCTTGGCAGAGACAATACAAGTAAGCACTTGCACTAATTACACTGGCGAAGGAACTTGCCAAGTTCAGCACTCATACAATAAAGTGGACAGAAGGATTGCACTGAAACCAGTCGACTAGCAACTAGGATAACAGTCAGTAGAAAGTGGTCAGTCGATCTCGACTCACACTGCACTTGACCTACGGGCAAGTGATACTGGAACGGTTATTCGAACGGCTAGGTCGACCTACTACACCTACTCCTCGGGATAGGTGGAGGGCGAGTTGGAGAGGCGTACACTGCACTGTTGTACTTACTCATTACTGTGGGCCGTTGTACAGGTGGTCGCTACCACTCCAGACAGTAAATTCCTGTACATTGGTGGCAGCAGTGGGATTGAAAGGAATCCAAACGAACGACCCACAGGAACAGTGAGTACAAACAGGAGGCAGCAGGCGCGGAGATGGCAACCAGGCGACGAGCGCTCAGCTCGGATCGTGATGGTTCACCATTACAGATCATGGGCACGCTGGCAGACATTCTGGACCGAATGTCAACAAACAATGGCAGGGACCGCTTCAGAGTCCCCCAGTTCAGTGGAGAAGGAGACGTTGGGTACTTCATCCAAAGATTTGAGGAAGTGGCCAAAGCCAACAGGTGGTTACCAGAGGAGGCGACCATACACCTACGGCAGGCACTCACAGGGAAGGCCGAACAATGTGGAAGAGGGGTTGACACCACGGCCATCACACAAGCATTGAGGGCAAGCTTTGGCCTGACCCGCACGGAAGCGCAGACCAGGCTGACCACTTACCAAAAAGCACATAGGGAGACACTGAGGGAGCATGCACTCCAAATCGAGCGACTGGTTGAAGCGGCCTACGGAGACCTACCGCTCCAGAACAGGGTTGAACTCACCCTGCAGACGTTCCAGAATACACTGGGACACGTGTACCTCCAACGACACCTGTTGTCAATTCGGCCAACAACTTTGGAAGAGGCCGTCCAAGCAGGAAATGGGTTCCTGCAGGTTCAACGCCAAAACCCCATACAGTCCAACGTACGAATCATACAAGAGGGAGAGTTAGAAGATACCACAACCCCTCCTGAAACCACCCTCAAGTGTCAGGAGGTAGAGGACCCCCTAGCCAAGCTCCTCAAGGTGGTGGAACATTTGAGCAAGGAAGTGGCCCGCATCAAAGAAGGAACCGACAAGCCCCCACCAACGCGCTGCTGGGGATGTCAGCGTACCGGACACATTAGGAGCCGATGTCCAACTACACCATGGCACCCACGTCAGGGAAACGGGTACGGCCCGCAGCAGTAGGAACCCCTACTGGCTGCAACAGGGCCCCCCACCCCCATCGACCTCGGGAAGAAAGAGGCGGATTCACCCAAAAAGGACCCATGCCACTTCCGCTGAGCAACAGGTTCAGCCCGCTGACCGATGAGACGTCAGAGGACGACGAAGAGGAGGAGGAGGAGACTAGAGTAAGTCATCCAGAAGAACCCCCCTCAAAACGGAAAAGGAGCCAGAGGCCAAAACAGACCCCAGAGACCACCCGAAAGCCCCTCACTATCCACCTCAACCAGGTAGAGAGACCTTACAAGTCTAGCTATTACCTACCGGGCAAGGTGGAAGGGCGCTCAGTCTCTTACCTGATAGATACGGGGTGCAACACAAACCTACTGTCAAAAAGGGTGTTCGACCTGCTCACACCCCAGCAACAACACCACCTACAAGACTATGATTCGCATGGATTGATGGCGGACAGCACCCGACTACCTTTTTATGGATTGATCACGCTGGCAGGGAGAATACGACACGTGAAATACGAGGAAACGTTTGTCGTGAGCCAAATTAATGAGGATGTGATCCTGGGCATGCCATTCCTAGCAAAGCAAAACTGCCAGATGGGGTTCAACCGACCCACCCTATGCGTACAAGGAAAGGAACTAACCTGTACCGACCGACATGGCAGAGACTTGGTGTCAAAAGTGCAGGTCCAGCGGGACACCCACATTCCACCCCAAGCAGAAGCAACGGTGCCTTGCCACCTAGCTAGCCGGACCCCCTGTGCACAGGGAGTAATAGAGAGTAGAGAAGGGGGACTACTATTGGCCACTAGTATTAATGCTCCAGACGAGCATGGAAGAGTACTAGTTCGGTGTCTGAACCCCTCACAGGATAGCATCAAGGTTCCGGCGGGAGAGGTCATAGGGACCTTTACCGGGATAGAGCCCCGTGAGATACGGGCACTACAAGGCTCCCAGCAGGAACCCCCCAGACAGGGTAGGGAACTGCCCCCACACCTAGGACCACTGTTCGACCAGGCAAAGGAGGGATGTCAGAACACACGAGAGGAGTACCAACATAGGAACCTCCTCAGTCGCTACCAAGACGTTTTCAGTAAAAATGATGGAGATATCGGCCGCACCCCGTTAGCCGAACACTCCATCCCTGTGGCACCTGGTACCCGACCCATACGGCTACCCCCACATCGACTAGGAGCAGAAAAAGAGGCCGAAGCAGAGAGACAGGTCAAAGAGCTGTTGGCGAAGGATCTCATCGAACCGGCAGACGGGGCTTGGAGCTCCCCAGTCGTCCTGGTGCGGAAGAAAGATGACTCCTGGCGATTCTGCGTAAATTACCGCAAACTGAATGACGTCACGCAACAGGATGCCTATCCCATCCCCAGGATCGATGACTCCCTGGACGCCCTCGCCGGCAGCAAATATTTCAACACTCTGGACTTGACCAGTGGGTACTGGCAGGTCCCACTAGATGAGGACGCGAGAGACAAATCAGCGTTCATCACGCGTAGTGGCCTGTGGCGCTGGAAGGTACTGCCTTTCGGCCTCACCTCCGCCCCAGCCACGTTCCAGCGGCTCATGGAACGCGTACTCAAGGGTCTTCACTGGAAGACGCTGCTGTTATATCTCGATGATGTAATCGTCATAGCCCCGGACTTCCCGTCCCATCTACAAAGATTGGAAGAGGTCCTGCAACGACTCCAGGGCGCACACCTGAAGATTAAACCCTCGAAGTGCGAGCTACTGAGCCCACAGGTGCGATACTTGGGACACATTGTGAGTGCTAAAGGCGTGGCCACGGACCCCGACAAAGTCGAGGCGGTGAAAAAGTGGCAGGCACCCCAGGATGTGAAGGCGCTGCAAGCATTTTTGGGGACGGCTGGCTACTATAGACAGTACCTACCCGACTATGCCACTACAGCTAAGCCACTCACGGTCCTCACTGGGAAAGACGTTCCCTGGGAGTGGGGTACGAATGAGCAACAAGCCTTCGAACAATTAAAGTCGGGACTGAGCCAAGGACCCGTACTAGGATATCCCGACCCAACACTCCCCTACATCCTGGACACGGACGCCAGCGCAGTCGGAGTAGGCGGAGTGCTGTCGCAGGTACAGGAAGGACGCGAAAGAGTAATCGCGTATTACAGCAAGACCCTGTCACCCGCAGAAAGGAATTACTGCGTGACAAGGAGAGAACTGCTGGCGGTAATCAAGGCGGCCAAACACTTCCGGCCCTATCTATATGGCAAGGAGTTCAAGCTGCGGTCGGACCACGCCTCCCTCAGGTGGTTGTGCAGGAGGAAGGAACCTTCCAACCAGATCGCTAGATGGCTGGAGATCCTAGCGGAGTTCAGGTTCAAACTCGAGCACCGACCAGGGACACAACACGGCAACGCCGACGGACTCAGTCGACAGGAGCCCTGTCTCGACTGTAGACAATGCCGCTCAATTGAACAGAGAGATGGGGGACCCACCCATGCCGAACTCAGCCTAGGGGAACTAGCAGGGCAAAGGGAAAGGATAGACGGGGGACCCACCCGTGCCGAGCTCTTCCCGAGGGGACCAGCAGAGCAAGGGGAAAGGACAAACGGGGGACCCACCCGTGCCGAGCTCTCCCCGAGGGGACCAGCGGAGCGAAGGGAATGGACTGACGGGGGACCCACCCGTGCCGAGCTCTCCCCGAGGGGACCAGCGGAGCGAAGGGAATGGACTGACGGGGGACCCACCCGTGCCGAGCACCCCCCAAGGGGGTCAAGAGAGCAAAAGGGACAGGTGAACGTGACGATCACCGACCCAGCAAGGAGTGCACAAGAGCTGGTACAGGCACAGCAGGAAGGACGACACCCCGTAGCAAAGGTGTATGCTGCTGTAAAGGCAAGAAGGCAACTGTCCAATAGAGAGTTGGAAAAGGGAGAGACAGAGCTCCGCATCCTACACGATAGGATCGACGCTATGAGCCTCCGACCAGACGGGACGCTGGTCATCACCTCGGAGCATCAGGGACGGACCCGAACCTGTGCAGTATGCCCGCCAGCATGGCGCCACAAGGTCGTGTGGGACGCGCACCTACTAGCACATGCAGGAATTAACCGGACGCGCCACAGACTGCAGTTAGATTGGTACTGGCCAGGCCTGACGGGGTTAACACGCAGACTCGTCAAGAGCTGTGAAGTGTGCCAGGTGGCGAAACGCAGCAATCGACCCACCGCCCCTGACGGCCAACGGCTCTTCGCTGGACGACCATTTCAAAAACTGGCCGTAGATCTGGTAGGGCCACTACCCGTCACCCAACGAAAGAATAAGTGGATATTGGTACTCACCGACCACTTCACTCGTTGGCAAGACGCGATAGCGTTGCCAGATGCTACCGCACCCACTGTAGCAGCGACCCTGGACGAGAGGGTGTTCAGTTATTGGGGGCTCCCAGAACAACTACACTCCGACCAAGGAGCGCAGTTCGAGTCAACCATACTGGAAGAACTCTGCTCGCTGTGGGGCGTACGCAAGACGCGCACCACTCCGTACCACCCCCAAGGCAATGGCATGGTGGAGAGACAGAATAGGACGCTAGGGGACGCCCTACGAACATTGATATTGAGCAAGGGGCAAGATGAGTGGGATGGCTTGTTACCCCAGATCATGCGAGCTTGCAGAGCCACCCCCAACACTACCACCGGAGAGACACCCAACCTTATGATGCTGGGACGAGAGGTACGACTACCCGATCAGCTGACCGGATCCCCGCCCTCTCTGGAGCCTCACAGCCTCACCGAACACACCCTGCGTGTCCAAGAGAACCTCGCCATAGCACACGACTATGTGCGAAGTCAGCAAGCTAAGCTCCGCCAAGAGGAGACGGGAGAACCCCCCCCGGTTCAGCAAAGATGAGCTGGTAGTAATGGAGAATAAGCGACGGACAAAGGGGAGTAATCCCAAGCTCCAGCCAAGCTACGTCGGGCCGTATACAGTCACTGAGACCTACCCAAACCACACCTACCGCCTAGAAAGGAATGGGCAGGGATTCACTCAGAACGGACGTCGGCTAAAGGCATACCGGACGTGTAGGGAGACCGTGGGGAGGGCACCGCCCAGCCGAGAGCAGGCAGTCCGACCAAATATGCGGGGAGCATACCAGAGGAGGGCGCCCCGCCCACCAATAGAGCACTTAGAACCACCCCCGGTGGAACCAAGAGAAAGGGAGCCAAGAGAACCCCCTGTGCCTGAAGCACCCCCAGAGGATGCGCCTCCTACAACACTACTCGCCGAACCGGCCATCAACCCACCCGAACCAGTAGCTGCACCACCCGCAGTGCTAGCAGAGACACCAGTAGCGGAGACACCCCCTCTGGAAGACCCAGAATGGCCACCGCTCGGTGCCAACGCAGAGGGACGGCCTACCAGAGTCCGAAAGCCACCTGTACGCTTTACGGATTATCAATGCTACCGCACTAAGGATAAGGAGGAGGCCACGGATCAAAGCCTGCAGGTAAACGACAGGCCAGCTGAGTCACGTGGAAGGGTGGAGAATATGGTCTATATCCCCTGGACAAACGTAGCAGAAACCCGTCGGAAATTGGGTTTGAACAAACAAGAAACAACAACAGAAAAGTACGATGGAGGTAAACGAAGAGAGATGCTAACAGGAGGAAACGTGGGGCAAGCAACTCCAGAGTACGGTGCAGAGTGGATAACCCCCACCAGCGAAGCTCCGACAGAGAGTGATAAGTATGAGGAGACAACTCCCCTGTGGAAACCTCGAAGGGAAAACCGAAACGAGGGGGAAATGACGCCCACGGAAACGGCCATCGAAATAATGCAATTGTTAGCGAACGACAGAAGGAGGGGCCTGGAGGCAACACGTGAGACCACGTGTTATCGTCAACAAAGAGATAGAGAAAGTAGCGGCAATACCTCCTACACCACGGCAGGACGCAGACACACAAATTGACTAGGAAAGAACCACAACTCGGCAGATCCCGAAACCCATACCATGGCATATTCAGTGCAGCAGTTCAATGATCTACTGTTGGAAGACACCGAGCTGGAGTATGCCTGACAACTAGCGGTTGCAGCTCAACAGCACGAACTAATGGAGGAGAAACTGAGGAATATCACCGTTAGGCTGGAAAGGGCAAAGAACAAGAAGGAACAACAGCACATGGTACAGAGCCTACAGTTGCAGAGGGACAGCATAGCCGGAGTACTCAACATGTACACCAAGTATGTCCGAGTTCGATACAATCAGTTAGAGGAGATAGTGCAGCAGAGGCGACAGCTAGCAGAGATATAGAGAGAACAGAAACCTATCCTACGTCGACCCCAACGCACTTCCTCTCCAAGTATTCGATATTGGCCCTACGAGCGCCAATGGGGCGGCGTGTGTAGAGGAAATGCGCCATGACACAACCAACAGGTCGACTATACTAACATTATCTAAACTGCCGAACTGCAGTGGCCTGCCGAACTATGTACATTTATCATTACCTTACCGAACTATGCCTTAATCTTATATATCTATTTGCACGTATTTTATATGTTTTACTATTTGCACTAATTCTTGTTTGTACGTACATGTGCTTGTGCAGCCAGCCGTGCTGCCAAGCACCTCCTCGTTCTATGTAAAGCAGTTCTATTGGTACAAGCCTAGCCAATCTAATGTAAAGGCGGTGCTTTCTTTTGTTTGTATATTGTCAATCATTATTATATAACTTTTCTTGCATAAATACCCGTGTCTTGCCTAAATAAACTCGGAGTTACTGCCTACACTCTCACTTGCTTGTTTGATCTACTAGCATAAGCGCACTTATGCTAAAACACAGGTAGCTTGGCAGAGACAATACAAGTAAGCACTTGCACTAATTACACTGGCGAAGGAACTTGCTAAGTTCAGCACTCATACAATAAAGTGGACAGAAGGATTGCACTGAAACCAGTCGACTAGCAACTAGGATAACAGTCAGTAGAAAGTGGTCAGTCGATCTCGACTCACACTGCACTTGACCTACGGGCAAGTGATACTGGAACGGTTATTCGAACGGCTAGGTCGACCTACTACACCTACTCCTCGGGATAGGTGGAGGGCGAGTTGGAGAGGCATACACTGCACTGTTGTACTTACTCATTACTGTGGGCCGTTGTACAGGTGGTCGCTACCACTCCAGACAGTAAATTCCTGTACAATATATTAATGGTAACAATAAATAATCAAAATAATGAAATACATATAAATAATAAAATAATAGTAATTATTATCATTATTAATAATAATTGATAAATTACAAAAGTTAAAAAAAGGAATAATGATTAGCTAATAAATAATAATTTAGTATAACAATAATAAAACTCAACCCCCTAACATTCATGGTGAACCCCCTAACAGGCAACCCCCTAACAAATTCCTCCAACCCCCTACCAAAAGATTTTTCGCGCTTCGCGCAGTTCTATTTTGTTAGGGGGTTGGATTTTTAACTCAAAACACCCCTGGCTTAACAGTACAGTCGCGGTGTAAACCATTAAGCCATCAGGCAATGTTGACAGCCGCTCATAAATAGCTAACTAATGAAAAAATCAGTATGTTTGGCCTACATAAAAAAAACATCTTGGTATGTGCACTTTGTGAAACATCACTCAAATTTTTTCAAATATTTTACAACATTATTCCTCTAGCCTTCTAAACGCTACTTCATAACAAACATTTGGTTAATACGGTTTTTCTAGTGTAAATTTTGCCTCTTTCGTCAAACATCTGAATCGAAATGGATGTTTCTTCGAAAGACAGTTACAATACAGTGGCAGTACAGCAGCGGTCTTTGAGCTAGAGTCGTTTTTTCAGCTTTGAAGACCTCTTTTAAAAATTGAATAGTTGTGTGGTCAATATTAAGAGATACTTGAAAGATAATTTTTTTGGAAAACAATGCATTGGGCTACATAGCTAACTTTTCGATTTTTCGCTTTCTTGGTAAATACTAATCTGGGAAACATTGAAAAGTGCTGTTTTTGGTGAGTTTTTCCAAATTAAAAATGAAAAAACTTGAAGCTGTTTAGCGAGATTCCTTTGAAGTCCAATATGGTACATCAACACACTATTTTACACCTGTGTTGCAAGTTTCAGTTGATTCGACCAACCTTTGAATCTCAAAGCGGAAGCTGTTTTATGCTTAAAAATGATTTTTGAGTCTAAAGCTAAGATGGTCGCCTCCGGGTTAATTTCTCGATAAGTGAAACACATCCTCATACAGAGTTTAATAATTTTGTGCCAATTGAGCCCAAATTTTTCAGGCTATTTAGAAGTTGAAAAAAATAGTTTTTTACATGTTTTCACACTTGAGTTACTGTGCTCTAGAAATATGCAACTCGCTTACTTTAATGCCCAATACCTAAAGTTTACGTCACAGAAATTTTTGTAGCCCTATCTTTAACGTTTTTTGACAAAAAGTGGCAAAGATTGCATAAGGTTAGCAGTGAAATAATAAGAAGAAAAAAAGAAGAACAATATTATTTTAGATTCTCTAAAACAGTAGTTATAAGAAATACATCATAAAAAACCCACAGTTTTTTTAACATGGAGTATAAATTATGGCACGAAGTTGTTCTTGGTGGATGCAAGAGCAGATGAACAAATGATCATACAAGTTTCATATCATACAACCAAAAGGCTGGCTTTATCTCACACCGCTTTTAATTTCACTTTGTTGTGTATAAATCACCACCTGATAATACTGCTTCAAACACTTGACTTCAAAAAGTAAAGTAAAAATGCGCCTGCTAGAGCACATGAATTAACAATCATTAAATAAAACTTACAATACCCGCAAAAGTTATGGCCAAATAAAATACTATCATTAAATTAGCGAGAATGTAAAAAATAAAGCTGTTATAGGCAACAAAATTTTGAGCAAGCCAATCCTGTAGCAGGTGCAAGTACCAGAAAGTTACCAGTTACTATTAACATAATCAACTAACCTGTTTGCCTGATCAGGTCCATGCAGTGCAGCTAAAATATATAGAAAACCTTTGAAATGTAACAAATACAGACAAGGATAAACATTGACATGAGAAACTTCAGAAAATAATCAAGAAAAACTATTTACCTAAAGAGCCATACAAGATGAAAGAGATACAAAGCACTTTTTTTCGGTGAAAAATGTCAACATTTAGTACTATTGGCATATAATGTTATTTCAGCATTCATTTGAAAAAGCTTACAATTCATATGTTCACGCGAATGATGGTTGTCAGTAGCCAATGTGGACATATTTTACGGTAGAAAAACTGTGCCACATAGAGCTAGTCCAAACCTCTTTGCACTGTGATGCTATTCAGCTTGAGGCTATAGATGACCTGTGTCACTATAACTTTGCTTTTTTCATGTGAAGTAAGAAAAAAAACTTCAGCATTTAAACCTTTTGCTTTGTTAATTTTTTGCTGCAGGGAGATAATAGAAATTGAAACTACTCTTTAGCTGTGGTTTATTGCATTCCATTGTTTCACAATGATCAAACTGAACCACATGAGAGACAGTAGTGGTTTATGTGATTTCTATGAAATAACCATTTAACATTTGGTAATTCTTAGAAATAATTAATTCTGATTGAGAAAATAATTTTTTTTGCAAAGTAAACTATTTCCATTAATTTATTTTTTAAAGCTCAAATATATGTTTGGAACTCGTCTTTAAAGATACAAAAAAGACTCTAGATTGTGTTCATAATTTAATTTATCTTTGTTGATGGAAAGTCGAGAACAAAATACTGCAAGGGTGATCATGTAGACTTGAAACATCTGCTAACACATCCTAGAGGAGAAATGCCAAAAAAAGTGATACGCCTTTGAGGCAGGCATTTTTGAGAAAACAGAAGACACCTCATCCCTGACATTACATGCCTGGTTAGAAGCATTTAGTGCTTTTATGAGTGTAAGCAATAAATTTTGGCCAATGGAAGCCCAAAAATACGAATTTTTAAATGCGTTCGCTCCTCTAGAGAAAATGCCGTGGAGTATGAATTCCAATTCAGGTGATTAAAAAATCACAACTAAGATATCTAGTGGGAGAATATTTGGCTGTGTTAGCGAGCAAGTTGGAACACCCTTGCTCTTAAAAGAAAGGCACGGCCTCCAATAAAAGAGATGACAGGAATTTTGGAAGCTATTCTGGTCAACCTAGGACCAGGCAGCTAAACAAGCCATAGGTTCAATTATTATATAGGATGTACTAGGGGTGGAAGGTGTAAATTTTTACATGTATGTAAGCATTTCTACAGTGCAGAGGCCCTCTACATTGTTGTGAAGTGAAGTAGTGTCTTTTCGGTGAGCTGGAAATACATGTAACTTATTAGTTATTTCCCAACCAGGAAAGATTTATGCTAAATCTGTGTTAGGTATGTGCCCTACTGTAGGCCTGGATGATGAAACAGGGCAGTGCTAATTTTTCAAACTTTGTCAATAGGCTACAGGCAGATGTGAAAAAGTAGCGTAGATTTCGAGTTGTATCTTTTCGTTTATAAAAAATGTTGTATATCAAATCGAAGATGACAAGTCACTGATTCTCTTTGGGGGTGACACTTTAAATTGAGCCACAAACCTATAAAGTTGTAAATTTTCTGCTCAAACAACGTTACATTCTTACATTTCTCGTTAAGAGAAAAATTATTTGACAGTTGCAAAAATTTATTTCAAGGAAGGAAACATAATTTTTATTGAAGGTCCTACCTATATGCAACATTTTTTTCTTGGGGCAAAACATTTTTTATAAAAATTCCTAGTTCCCTAATGCGCAACTTTTTTTCTGCAATTATAAATTTGACTAAAAACCTTGAAGAGGGTTCTTAATAAGAGTATTCGGGACCTGTTCGCCGAACAAAATACAAAAAGTAACAGGTGTTCTTAATTCAATACGCCGCGAATGCAACAGAACATCAGTTTAAAACAACATAAGTATTTAAATGTTTACCGAACAAATCATAAAGAAGATAACTCCCAATTTTCAAAATAATCAAGAAAGTAATAAAATTTGAACTGCTATGAACTGGAATAGTTTGTAAAGCTGCCCTTCAATTTAGTAAATTTTGAACGCTTGCAATTAGCTTTGAATTATTTTCGAGGATATAAAATCGGTCTAACAGAATTAAAAAAATCAACTCGCTCATTATTATTTATTAGTGTTCAGTTTCATTCGCGACCTACGAACAATATGAATAAATACTCGCTGATTATTTTTTTATTCAGTGAGCTATTTTTTGTTGACCCACGAGTTCCGAAGAGAATGATTATTTATTGATTAAATTCATTGCCGGTCTGACTATTTTTATTGCAACGTGTTCGGCGAACAGCGGTCGCGAAGACTCTTATTATGTCAAAAAATTATTTCCAAAATGTCAGTAATATACAATAAATATATATTTTACAAATTAGTTCCGTTAAATACCATCTCATTTTGGAGTTGTTTCACCTTTTTTTTAAAAAATCAATGCATTTTCACCAGGTAACTGTAGTATTATATCTGTTACAAAATGGATTAAGTAGAAATTGGATAGCTAGTATGCAAACAGCTTTTAATATTTTTATTGGACCTGGCTTTAATATAGAATTACGGGCCAGCTTTGATATTATTTTCCCCTCTTTTCATGTTAACCATGCTTCAAGCTGGAAATATAAATGTTGATGTATTTCTAAATACTATCTTTATAATCTACATTTTACATTTTCCTGAAGAGACTCATGACTATGTACTGAGAGCATTTGATGATTACTTTGGTGTTAAAACTAACAGAGAGCATGTGTATTTATAAACAAACTCTACCGACAAGCAGAATACTGTGAATACCGGTAAGCTAAGAGAATATCTGATTAGAGACAGAATAGCCGTCAGAGTGGATGACGCCAGCTCAGCAATAAATTACAGTCCAAACCAGATCCTACTTTAGCAATCACAGTTCAGACAAGTAGAGAGTATAAACCCAAGAAACAGGTTAAGAGCATCGTTCATCCTACTATGGATATTGTAGATAGTGTTAGGTTTAGCCTCAGAAAACAAAAACCAAAGCCTAAAAGCAGTCCAAATGAGGGAATGTCAAAGCCTGAGAGCAACCAACCCAGATGCAGCAGATTTGGAGGTGCCAATATCCACAAAAAGTCAAATTGTTTGGCTAGTAAATCAAAATGCAGACACCGCAAAAAGTTCAGTCATTGGGAGAAAGCCTGTTACAGGTAACCAGCTCAGGTAACTGAGGTCTTTGAAGGTGATCGTAATACCGAACTTCTTGGTAAAGTGAGTTCTCAAGTGCAAAACGACGAACCATGGAAAACCACTCCACAAGTCAAAATCGGCGATTAACCGGAATGCCTGGCTCAGTTCAAACGCGACTCCGGTGCAGAGGTGACTGTATGTGGTATGGAGATGTATCAAGGCAACAAAAGTGATCCACATTTATCAGGCAAAAGGCTGTTTGGTCCGTGTGTTATACCATTACCTGTAAGAAGCCCAGTTGAAGCTCAACTTGGAGTTGAGAGTCAAGCCATTCATAAGAAAATCTACGTCATAGATAATCAGAAAGTCAATTTGCTGAGTAAACATGCATGTGTGTCTTGATACATGATTCTTTTAGATATTAGCTGTGTTCTGTTAAAAATTATTGATTTTTAAGCGAGAAAAATAAAAAACGTTGCAATTCGGATAATTTCCATCATTTTATTTCTCAAATCTTGAGCAAAAGTAAAAAAAATTTATTTTTGGCCAGTATGCCTTTTGAAATGATAATGCATCCTAAATATCTTTAAGAAGCCAATTCATCAATTTTAATTATAGTTTGCAGAAGTATAAAGAGGTTTTAGAGTGCTAAACAATGTGGAGTTGTCTTTTTTGTTTGTGGTTCAGTTTGGCTGCCGATGAGCTGCAACATGAATTGGAGATTGTGTGGTGCAGCATGTGTAAAGTAGCTAGCTAAAGACATGCAGAGATACCTGGAAGAGTTGTGCAGTTCATCTGCCACAGTATTATATTTGTATTTTACACAAACGGCAAACATTCCTAACAAGTTGTCCACATTTGTAACAGAAAGTCTGTATTTCTCTGCTAGGTTTGCTTGCATTTGTTTGTTGGTGCTTATATGTATTTCAATAACCAGTATTAGACAATTATCCAAAGGAATCGTTTGTTATTTACATGTTTATCATCAACATTGTCGGCAAATGCACTAAAAGTTAGAAGATTTAATATAACATAAGCTTCTCAGTTTTTATGTCAAGTTTTTTTAGCTTCAATAATTAAAATAATGAACTGTTAATAATGTTTTGAACTTATTGACTAGAAAAATTAAAAAAATTAATTCCTTCTTCACCATCATATACCATGCAAACCAGTTAATGTAAACCATTTGCAATTCGTTTTTAAAGCCAGTGCGTGCAAATCACAAAAATTAAAATCACAAGATGGAAAACTTCACAAGCTCTAGATTGTATAACAGTGTCATAGTTTTATTTACCCGTGGCTTGTGGTGGTTCCATTGGTGGTACAGCAGCATTTTCATGGCCACCCTGGAAAAACAATAGGAATATCAAAGCAAAAATCTTTCATGTATATTCCATTTTCTAAGGAAAGGCGGCAAACTATAGTGATAAAAATAGAAATTACATGATGAAACTTCAGATTATCTTTTGTTTATAAATATGCATTAACCATAGGGAGGGAGGAAATAATCAGAGGTGTCCTTTGAATTTTCCAACTCTAGTTTACAGCGCACTAATATCTCGTTTTCTAAGCTTGAGAATTAAAAAATAAAGGCTTTTCAAAAAAAGATTTGTAAGGAATAACTTACTTCCTGTGCGGCAGTAGTCCAGTTCAGTTGCGTGACTGGCACCCCGTCATCGGGTATTCTGTTTACACTAAGCGCAACTTGATTCTCAACCGCCTGCTCTGTCATACCACGAGTCTAGTAACAATCAAAGGCCACTAATTGAAAAAGGTATGAGTAGATTAGTAGTTTCTATGCAGTGTGTGTACCAACTGCTTTTCTTTGATGTGGCTGTTGCACCAACACCTCATTTCGTGAGAGGTCACCACAATGAATTCTGATGTAAAACAGCTACATTGCAATTTACTCATGCTGAAAATCTAATGTATGAATTTCAATTTGAACATACGAGGTATGCTACAAAGAATAAAAATTCAGCTACCAAAAAAGGTGCGAAAAAAACATGCTAGAACTGCTGCAATTTTAGCCTGACTGGACTAAATTTTGACTTATTCGATATCAATATTTACCTGAGCGGCAACCAATAAGCTTTTTGCTCCCAGTGAAATTTAAAACATTTCACAGCATTTTGCATCTGGTGAGATAGTCTTTTTGACTAGCAATAATAAAGTATGTACAAAGCAGATATTAAAATGTGAATTGAAAATGTGTCAGTTTTGTTGAATTATGTTTTTTGGTGCCAGGATGAATGGAGGCAAACCCGAGCTATATCGCTAAGATTAGCTTTAAGCATCCCAGCATTAAATAATTTTTTGTTGATTTTGTGAATATTCAAGTCTTAAGCAGCAGATTGATGTATTGAACAACCCTCTAGGCCTACTCAGTGCTGATCTACAAGCCTGCAAAGTACCCGTATTCCAGAAATGCTCGCCAATTTTTACACTGCTTAAAATTGACGTCATCTTCGGGTATTTACTTCTTTGACCAATCAGATCCCGCCATTGATTTTCATTATTATTTTATTCATTATTATTCTACCTACCTACATACTACTGTCCATTCTTCTTGTATGAATACTATTTATTGCTCCTTTACTCACCAAAAGAAGCACAATTTTTTTTGATGCTGTTGATGTAAAGAGTATAAGATGAGATAATCCGTGTGATTGTTTGTGATCACATTGGACAACCGGACAAATCCCGCAACCGTTTGTTGCTGCCTTTTCACATATGAAAATTGCGTAATAAACAAGCGTTGATTTGTTTACTATGCGTGTGCACCAATTGCGTACATATTGACAGAAACCACTAATTTCGATTTTATGCGTGCAGCGTGCAGATTCAAGCCAGATAAAATGGCAGGTAACAGTAAATCAAAACATTAAATCTTAGAATTTAATTTTGATGGGGTGCCTTCGTAAGGATTTTTTATTCCTGTTGCAATGACTTTCAGTAGACCTAAGACTAAATGAATTGCCCAATCAGATTTTATTTTAAACGCAGACTATGTAACTTCATTTATAAAAACTTGCTATTATTTATTATAATTGACCACGCCCACAACCTGAAAATGTCGTACACAGTAATCAATGGAAGTTATAGTAAGCTGAATATCAGCAGATGCGACGAGCATTGGAGGCCAATGGTTTTTTGACAAGCTTGTAAATCAGGACTGAGTAGGCCTAGAAGGTTATTTAATACACCAATTTGCTGCTTAAGACTTGAATATTCAGAAACTCAACCAAAAAGTGATAAGTGCTGGCATGCTTTAAACCTGTTTTCATTAATTTATGTTAGTTGCGAAAGTTTTGTGTAGGCCTAAAAGATTAGGCTTAAGAGAAAGCTGACAGTAACATCCTCTTTCAGTTCAGATTCTCAGAAGAGTAGGTTGTGTTTTATATTGTGTGCCAGTAATTGAACATTTTGTTAGTTAAATTTGGTAATAATGGTTCAAGCAGCAACACTGTGAGATAGTGGCTGGCAGTGAGTGATACAAGTGGGTAGAGCAAGAGAATTTTGACCACACTTGTGAGTAGTAATATATGAGCAGATCTCCCTACCAAGTGTTTTTTTGAGGATTACACCTTGGGGTTTAGGCAATGGGTTACGACGTTGAATGAATTCGCCGAGTTTATATCGTATTTTATTGTATTTCATTTGAGGGGCATTCGAGTGGCATTTGAGTGGCATTTAAGTGGCATTTGAGTTTTTGATTATTTTTTTACTTATTTTGAACTTATATGGCATATAGATTTTGAATGTATGACATTTAAGTTTTGATAATTCTACAGATACATCTACACTGAATAAATCCAATGATTAAAAATGAAACAATATGTGAATATATACATTTATTGTATAATAAGTAGGGATACATAAAGAGAACATGTTAAATATTGTGAGCTTGAAATAGTTCCAATATCATTTCAAATGAAAAAGTGGATGATGAGAGATTTTCATCCGTTTGTATGTATCTACATATATCTGATTGAAAATGATATAATAATTCAGTAGTCCATTGTATTGAAATCAATTTTTGAGTGAGCTCTTTATTCTACACCTTTCTTTGACAAAAAAGAGGTATTTGGTGAAATATTTTTTCATTTCATTCAATTTTCATTAATTTTTTGCAAAAAGAAATCATTCTCTAAATGGTTAAATTTCATCTAATTGTACAAATTTACAAAAAAGGAGAATGTAATAAAATAGATATCATAATAGAGTGTAATAAGTTGAATATATAGAGTTAAAGTCTATAAAAACTTTTTAATTTGTAAAGTATTTGATGACTTTACAAGAAATATCATCACATTCAGGTTCAATGATGATGAGAAGATTTTCTTCAAGCTTAAGTTTACTATTTTCCGATATAGACAGAGAAAGTTTTGAAAAACCCTCCAAATCATTATAAATAAAAACTCTATAAATCGACGGTGTTGAATTTGTAATTGATACTGAATTGTTTTCGCATATGATGTATCTATCACACACACAATCAGTAGTAGTTTCGATTTCTTCAGAATTGTATATACTAGAGTTTGTAGGGCTTGGCTGTTCCAAAATTAAATCGACTAAACCCAGAGCTTGTGGAAGAGATGGAATTGATGGTGATAAAGCTGGAACTACTGGCTTGTTTGTAGTTTTTGTTGTCGTTGTCTGCGGAGTTGTGGTGATTATTGAAGTTATTCTTCGAATCGTAGGTAGTAATCCCTCATCATATAAACGGATGTAATTTAAAGCTTCATCAGTTTTGCAAACAAAGTAGTGTTGAGGCCACATATCATAAGTGTCACAGCTTCTACGTCGGAGAGTAGGTTCCATGAAACATGTGAGTGTTTGTATACGATATTTTAAGTTTTTTCTTAAAATACGAGTTACTGAATCAACCGCTTCCATATTAAGAATTCCCCGAAAACATCCAGACGCTCTATGAGATAAAGTGAATGGTTTAATCTCTGTTACAAGACAATAACCGCTTAGGATTGGGAATAATAGGAGATAGATGCGATATCTCATTTTTTTTATTCAGAGAGAGAGACTTTTAACCTAGTTTATGCTTTCATCATCTAGAGTTAACTGTCTTGCATTTCGGTGGTCTTTGGTTAATATGCTTCAACTAAAGCTCTATATATATAACCTTGGGATTGCATTTGTCTTTGGTATCTCCTTGACATGTGATACTGATGATAATCTTGTTTTGAACAGACTTCAAACTTTCAAAACTCGAAAATGACAAATTTACACCTTCAATACCATTGATGTTAGTGATGATAGTAGCTATTTTTGGCTCCTCGTTGGTCAAACGATTGCATTCCACACATGCAAAGTTGGTTGTCTCAAACTCTTCTGTTAGTGGACAAATCAAACGTGAGGTGTTGTATTCAAATACACATAATTCATCATTCCAAAATAGTTTTGTATTTTGAGTAAGACCTTCCGTATTATTTTTAACCCCTATTGCGCATTCCTCCTGATTCAGAGTGTATTTTGTTGGTGTATTGCAGGTCAGGGTATCTGTAGGCTCCTTGTTGATCGAATGATCGGAATGAGCGCATTGCATGCATGCAAATTTGAATGTCTCAAACTGTCTTCTTATTGGACAGATCACACGTCTGCTGTTGTATTGAAATGCACATAAACCCCCATTTCGATATACTTTTGTATTTTGAGTAAGTCTTTCCGTATTATTTGTAATACCCATTTCACATTCCGCTTGATTCAAAACGTATTTTGTTGAAGTATCACAAGGCACAGAATCTGTAGAAGTTGTGTCCTTGCAGATCCAAGAAGCGCTTTGAGGGATGAAAAAACCACAATATAATAAGTCAGGAGGGTAGAGTCGCACACAGTTTTTTCCATTTTCATCTTTATATCGTATAGTCCTTTCGAAAGGTGAAAAAACCAAGACATCATTTTTATCCATAGCTCCGGCTATACATTCATCAATTTCGTTGGTATAGAATACTCCACTAACATTGGGAAATGTTAGTGCCAGTAGCAAGATAAATACGCAGCTCATTTTTTAAAATGTTTTCGCTTTCAGTGTTGAAAGTTGAATACTTTCTTTCTTGATGTTTTTTCTATTTATACGTAAGTGGCTAGCGGCTTGTTCAGCTCTCTCAACCAATTTTGAAGATGTGAAACAATCTCATCAAAGTGGTTACCAAAATGTAAGTATGGTTCCAATCGAGATTGAGACAAAAGAACATGTGTTTCTGTCCAACGAAATGAAGTCAAACCTCTTAAAATCGAAATATCTATCAAATCACCCAGTTCAGCATCTTTCAAACATTGCTTTATATCAATCAGTTCGATCGCTCTTTTGAGATCTTCAAAATCTATCAACTTGGCTTGCGGACAGCATACTTTTGGATCAAAGCTCCTAGAACAGTTTAAGCATTCGAGAGGATTTGCTCTTGAAATACAATTACAGCTCAAAAGCATGCTTTGTATTGATTTACGAACTAGATTGAATCCTAACACAAAATAAAATACTTCTTCGGTGATGAGTTGAACAAAAAGAGGATTCGAACGCTCTAAAGGAATGTGTTCAAAATGAGTCCTTACGAACTTAGGAACAAAATCAGCCAATGTACCAATTGACTTGAATCCTTGAGTTTTTCCACTCATGTTTCTGCTGTAGTTCAGAGATAAATGAAGCAACTTTTTTTGTAGCAGTTCTTTTATGAGTCTTCAGATATATTTGTCGAATCAATAGTTATTATCGGGTTGACTGAGTCTTCTTTTTCATCAAGAGTGTGAGCGTATGGATATCCTTCCGCTATCGCAAGTAATTTATCCTTTAGTCGTTGATAAGCCAGTTTGCCAGTTTGCTATTGACTAGTAGGTAATAGGTAGGGATTTAATCGTGCTCTCAAATTTGTTAACAAAAAGGGAGACTTCAAATCATCAGTGGAAAGATCCAAAAAAGCATTAATCCATTCATCATGCACCAAAAAACCCATTTTAGCATTTTTCAAAACTTGTTTTCTATCAATCCAGTCGATAGCATCACCCAATTCTTTTTTGGTAGGTGTAGCACCTTCAACCATTTCAGCATATCTTTTACAAGTGATACATTGGTCATCAACGTGTGAACAGTAACAGTTTAGTAGCGATAGATTGGTTGCTTGCTTGTAAAAACTTCCTCCTAGTACACAGTATACACATTCCTCCGTAAAATAAATCCTCAACATTTCATCAGAAACCTCAGCCAAAAAAGTCTTAGATCCTATAGCATCGGAAGCTTCTTGGTGAGCAAAGTCTTCAACACGTAACATATTTGTTGTTATTCCGTTAAATTACAAAACGCGAATGATACGTTTTCAAATTGAAACACCTATTTAATCATTCATTACTTTTTCTTTTTTTTGAGGTTAATTGTTATGCTAGCTCATGTAGATCTTCATAAATGCTTTAATTTCAACCTGACAACCATCGATTGGGCAAGGTTTTACTTCTGATGAGCATTCAGTAAGTGCTTTTTCCTTACACTCACTACAGTAAATGAGATGACCACATGGAAGAGAGATATGATTTGCAATTACTTTTTTTTCATGCGTCTCAGACACACATTGAGCGAGTTTGCTTTGCTTAGTCTGATCTTTATCTTTTTTTAACGAATCAATTGATTTAGCATCATTTTTTAACAGTGTTGACGAATTCTCAACAGTTGTAAAATCATTTTCAAAAATATGTAAGGCTTCAATCATAAAACCTATTCGCTCAAAAGGTTTTCCATTTAACACTAAAACTTGTTCGATATCGTTTTGACTGTATCCTAGTTTTTTGCAAATAAGTTTCATTTCTTCGGTGTCATTGTTGTGTGTTATTTGTTTTACTTTTTCTCGATATTTTTCAACCCGTCGCTTACACCTTTTACCTTTTTCCGTTCGCATGTAAACATCCTCAACATACTC
The DNA here is from genome assembly GCA_945261195.1 of Cryptosula pallasiana. NCBI lineage: Eukaryota > Metazoa > Bryozoa > Gymnolaemata > Cheilostomatida > Cryptosulidae > Cryptosula > Cryptosula pallasiana. Next base: position 43,766,231 of record OX183132.1, on the reverse strand, counting down.
TTCACCTTTACTCCCGAGTAAAAAATAACAGTCTGGGAACCATCGACAGTGTTCCTCCCACGGTAGATCACTCTCTTCCCATTCTTTAAGTTCACCTGAGCAAAAGAAGCATTTTACACTATCTCCGAACTTAGTATAGTAGAAACCTGCATTGGAAAGGAGTTTCATGGAGACTTTACCCTTCCATTGTTTGAAACTGTCTTCTCTAGATGTTTCAGTAGCAAAACGTGGTGTATCAGCACGATCAATTGATATACCTAGAGGTAATACTTCTGCAGTTAAATCTCCTCTTCTGGTCTTTTGTTCTTCCATCGTATAACTTTTGACAATTGAGATGTTTTTCATTTCATCTGCAAGTAGTTTCCTAGGTCTATACAGACGATTGTGAGTGTTAAATCCTCTAACAAATCGACAAAACGGAAAACTTTTAGCGTGTTCTTTCATCGGATGTTCATCTTCATCCTTCCAGTTTAGTAATACCCCTTGGCAAAAAACACATCGAACAGCGTTGTCTTTTTCAAGGTTATAGAAACCAGCTGCAGCCATGTTTTCACCACAATGTTTACCTACTCGTCTCCAATTTGTAAGAAATGATTTTCTTCGATAACTTTCATCAAGCATTAAAGTCTCTCTTTCATAAAAAGAGAGTTCATTGCAAATGAACTTGAAAAAGTCCGCTGGGGAAAGTTGCGCAATAGTTTTTTGTAATTTTAATGATAAAAGACTACAGTGATTATCCGGATAAGTTGCGACGACATAAGTGATTGCAGTGGTATCAGGAAAATTTCGTTGTAAAAACAACGACGAAGTAACGAGTAAACTATCATCTATCCATTCGGTGCAGTCTTTAGTATTTTCAAAGCAATTCCGAGTTTTTCGCATTTCTTTTTTTTCATTATAAATAGTGTTTGCTACATATCTGTTGTTTGTTACTCGACACATTATTTATATATAATACAAGTAGTAGCTTCAGTTATTACTCAAGTTGAAGTTTTGTTGGAAAGTTCTTTCCTTTTGATCTAGTTCGTTGTTATTCTAAAAAAAAAATGATAATGCTTTATAGCAAAAAATAAAAAAAAGACTAAGGTTTCAATTTTTTTTCAATATACTTGAATTGATTACTATTGTAATAGAATGTAAATACTTACATCAGAAATGAAGAATTGTCTTTCTTTTGAATTAAAATGAATGATATTCCTAGTAGTTTGAACTTGAGAGCTGCTTTCTATAAAATTCGGATGAAGAAGGAGTACTTTTTTCATTTTGAAGCCCTGAAATAATAAGAATAAACATAATTAAAACTTACATACAGCATTTTTTGATATCTTAAATAGTGAATAATCTTGTTTTTTGTTCAGAAAATGTCTTCACGCTTAAATTGATTACAATTAAAACGAAATATAAATACTTACATCACAAATGAAGACTTGTTTTTCTTTGAATTAGATGAATTATATACATAGTTGTTTGAACTTCAGCTGTTTCCTATGTAACTCAAATGATGAAGAAGGAGGGTTGTAGTAGATGATGATGTAGTAGATCTTCTTCCTTCAGTTACTAACGATGAAGTGAATGCTTTCTGTATGAAAACAGTGCTTCTTATATAGCTTAAGTTGCACTGCTATGAATCAGCATTATTTTCACATGAATGGAAACCGTTGCTTTCGCGGGAATAACAAAATTATTTTCACGCGAATACAAACCAATGTTTTCGCGGGAATAAATAATTTATTTTCACACGAATGGAAACCGTTGCTTTCGCGGGAATACAAATTTTATTTTCACGCGAATACAAAGCAATGCTTTCACAGGAATAAACACTTTATTTTCACGCGAATGGAAACCATTGCTTTCGCGGGAATAACTATTTTATTTTCACGCGAATACAAACCAATGTTTTCGCGGGAATAAATAATTTATTTTCACACGAATGGAAACCGTTGCTTTCGCGGGAATACAAATTTTATTTTCACGCGAATACAAAGCAATGCTTTCACAGGAATAAACACTTTATTTTCACGCGAATGGAAACCATTGCTTTCGCGGGAATAACTATTTTATTTTCACGCGAATACAAACCAATGTTTTCGCGGGAATAGATAATTTATTTTCACGCGAATGGAAAGCGTTGCTTTCGCGGGAATAAACATTTTATTTTCATGCGAATACAAAGCAATGCTTTCGCGGGAATAAATACTTTAGTTTCAAGCGAATGGAAACCGTTGCTTTCGCGGGAATAACTATTTTATTTTCATGCGAATACAAACCAATGTTTTTGCGGGAATAAATCATTTATTTTCACACGGATGGAAACCGTTGCTTTCGCGGGAATAGAAATTTTATTTTCCCGCGAATACAAACCAAAGCTTTCGCGGGAATCAATACTTTATTTTCACGCGAATGGAAACCGTTGCTTTCGCGGGAATAAATATTTTATTTTCACGCGAATACAAACCAATGTTTTCGCGGGAATAAATAATTTATTTTCACACGGATGGAAACCGTTGCTTTCGCGGGAATATAAATTTTATTTTCCCGCGAATACAAACCAAAGCTTTCGCGGGAATCAATACTTTATTTTCACACGAATGGAAACCGTTGCTTTCGCGGGAATAAATATTTTATTTTCACGCGAATACAAACCAATGTTTTCGCGGGAATAAATAATTTATTTTCACACGGATGGAAACCGTTGCTTTCGCGGGAATATAAATTTTATTTTCCCGCGAATACAAACCAAAGCTTTCGCGGGAATCAATACTTCATTTTCACGCGAATGGAAACCGTTGCTTTCGCGGGAATAAATATTTTATTTTCACGCGAATACAAACCAATGTTTTCGCGGGAATAAATAATTTATTTTCACACGGATGGAAACCGTTGCTTTCGCGGGAATAGAAATTTTATTTTCCCGCGAATACAAACCAAAGCTTTCGCGGGAATCAATACTTCATTTTCACGCGAATGGAAACCGTTGCTTTCGCGGGAATAAATATTTTATTTTCACGCGAATACAAACCAATGTTTTCGCGGGAATAAATAGTTTATTTTCACGCGAATAGAAACCGTTGCTTTTGCGGGAATGAACATTTTATTTCCACGCGGATAGAAACCAATGCTTTCGCGGGAATAAAACAGTTATTTCAATAGGGATAAAACCGTTGCTTTCGCGGGAGTAAAAAAAATAATTTTCACGCGAATAAAAACCAAAGCTTTCGCGGGAATATCGCGTGAAAAAACTGCTGAGTCATAGATATATTATAAAGAAGGTTTCATAGGGTTAATTAGTACAGCTTTAGCTATTTAAGAACCAGTGTTTTCACACAGAAAGCATCCAGTTCTACAATAGCTAGCAAGGAAGCAACATCTACACACCAACTACTACATTTACTTGAAACTATAGAAAGACTTTCAGTCAATAAGGTGAGAATCACTAAATAATTCTTTAACATATATTGATAGAAAACTTCAACTAGATTTGCTATAATACTTCAGAAAGTTAATTTTATGTTTTAATATTTTGTTCTTATTAATAAAAGATCAAATAGTTTCACCATAACGCATCAGAAAAATTATTTTGGTTTTGATCATGTGTTTATTTTATAAATATCTAGTTAGTTTATTCTTTTCAAATATTTTTCAAATTCCAACCATCGGTTACATATTTTTTACTCTCTTTTCAGTTCCAACATATTAATAAAAGATCAAATAGTTTCACCATAACGCATCAGAAAAATTATTTTTGGTTTTGATTATGTGTTTATTTTATAAATATCTAGTTAGTTTATTCTTTTCAAATATTTTTCAAAATTCCAACCATCTGTTACATATTTTTTTACTCTCTTTTCAGTTCCAACTTTTCACTGAACGCTCTGAATATGAATGAAGACCGTAATACCTCATTTCTCTCAACATTCGAACCATACTCTGATGATAAAGAAAATATCCCTCCTGATTCACATATAATAAAAAGGAAACTGAAAACAGTTCGACCAAAGCCATGGGATTCGGATAGAAATAAAACGATTGACTATGCTTGGACTTTGAAAGCACCATCTCTTTCTCATCTTTCCTGCTTGTCAAAAAATGCTGCTAGTTTGCTCAATTCTTGCGATACCAATGACAGAGTAATGATTGGAAGGTTTCAACCACTTCACTTAAATCAAACACCATCACTTCTCGAGATAATCTCCATCGAAAGACCAGCTGAGGATGTATATAAAAACTTATGCATTATCCGCTACAATGTCGAAACATTTGGCAACAGGCGACAAGTGAGATCCATGGTGAGAAATGAGGATTATAACAAATTAGCTCCAACACAACCGGATGTTCCAAAACTGGTGGTTTTTATGGGATTCGATTCAGACAAGCATCCAATCTTACACCCTATCAACTTTCCATCCAATATTTCCCTTGAGGAAGCTAAACAGCTAAGTAGATTAATAAAAAAAAAAACACCTAGTCAGTTGATCAGTATGGTTCGTATCGCAACACTCTCTCAATTTGCTGTTGGAAGTGTAATCAGTTTTGAATCTCCTCAAATATCAACTCAGTTAACATTACCTAACGGAGAAGTGGTGATGGATGCGCTACTGGTAAACTACAGATGTTTGCAATACGATGGTTTGATGATGGGAGTTCTATATATACCTGAAAAACATGCTAGCGATGTCAAACGAATTGGAACAGGAGTCATACTTGTAAGAAATCGTGAAGTTAGTAGATTTGGTTATCATCGACATGATATAATCACATTCACAGCATTACAAGCGATAGAAACGGCTCAAAACCTATCCAACAAACTTGATGATTCCAACCAGATGAAGTACTTTACTACAGATGAGGTTGTTGAGAACAAGGTCTTAGTGCTTTCAATGGGAGCGGGAAACACATCTTCTACATCTTTGAGAGAACCAACACCCCCTGGTGAAAACTATATTCAAGAAAAGCAAGTCAGACAACACAACCTAGTGAGTGTTTTTTATTTAATGTAAACTAACCGATATAAGTAATACTTCCAATTAGATAGAATTTATTTATAAAGTAATTGTTTTTTTGTTTTGCTTTAGATAGAAGAGAGAGAATCAAAAACACTTGATGAAAATTATGCTCAAGAAAAAACAAACCGAACAATATAACTTGGTGAGTTACTTCCCTTTACTATATAATGTTAACTAACCAATGTAAAAAGAACTATAATTCAAATTCATGTAATTATTTTACATTTTTGTTTAATCATCCTATACTAATACATAACTTTTTATTTTAGTTCATTATGGAATCAAAAGTACATAGAACAGAAGTCTTCCTTCCTAAGTTATAACATCAGTACAACAATAGATACATACAAATGGATGAAAATCTCTCATCATCCACTATTTCATTTGAAATGATATTGGAACTATTTCAAGCTCACAATATTTAATATGTTCTCTTTATGTATCCCTACTTATTATACAATAAATGTATATATTCACATATTGTTTTATTTTTAATCATCGGATTTATTCAGTGTAGATGTAGCTCCTCTCTCCTCTCTCTCTCCTCTCTCTCTCCTCTCTCTAAAGATAACTAATGCTTCCCTTTCTCCTCTCTCTCAAGATATCATATGAGTAGGAATTAAAAAATTTATCAAAACTTAAATGTCATACATTCAAAATCTATATACCCTATGAGTTAGAATTATGTATATAATTATGTAAAAAAATTATCAAAACTTGAATGCCATACATTCAAAATCTAGCTGCCATATGAGTTCAAATTAAGTAAAAAAATAATCAAAACTCAAATGCCACTTAAATGCCACTCAAATGCCACTCAAATGCCCCTCAAATAAAATACAATATAAACTCGGCGAATCCATCCAACGCCGTAACCCATTGCATAACCCCCAAGATCTAATCCACAAAAAAACACTTGGTAGGGAGATCTGCTCATATATTACTACTCTTGTGTGCTACGCAATGTGTACTGTTGTTTGTGCTAGTGTCATGAGTATATTGGCCGATACTTGACTTCTTATATTTCGTGCAACTGCTCATGTATTCTGAAATCCAGTAAATATCGTCATCGCTGTCACACCACTTACTGGTTGGTTGATACTTTTTACTGCTTGCTGGAGCAAACTATGTTACTGTTTAGTACATAAGCTATGCAGTAGGTAGCTACAAGTAGTGGATAGTCAAATGTATTGCTGCAGACCCAGATAAAAGTACAGTTGTGACCAGGGAATGATTAGATGAATCAACTGGCATTGAGAACCAAGACAAAACTAGAAGTTGGGATTTGCACATGCTACATCACCATGCAAGCACAAAAATCCACTTCAGCATACATCATCAAATACTATTTTGTTTATAAATAAAACATAAACAGATTGCTTTGAAAAGGAGTATAATTTATTTATCTTTGATTTTTGCGCATAGATAAACAATGGCTAACAACGTGCTTTGTGCAATACAAAAGTTTACTGCCATCAGAAAGACAGAACTCAGTGTACTGCTTTTTACTATCTATTTTGCGTACAATTTTCTGATGTTTTTCCACCTGATTTTAATCATTCTTCTTACTGATCAAACTGTTATTTTTTTCTCACAGGTTAAAAATTTTCAGGAGTTCAATGAGAGTTCAGTGTAGTAACAAAATTAAACATTAAACCAAACAATAATAATAATTAATAAGAAGAACAATAATGTTTATTATTAATAACTAATGATTATAATAATTATCAATAATTATTAAAACTAAAAATGATTATAACTAAGAGTAATAATTGCTAATGGTAACTATTAATGGTTAAAAATAGTACTAATTGTTAATAACTAATAAAAACTATGAGCATTACAAACAATTTTAACAATTAATAACCATAACAATTATTAACAATCAAAATTAAACTCATAATGACAACTAATAACAAAAAATAACAGTAATCGTAAATCATGATAACAACAAATAGTATTAATAACAGCTAATAATAATAGCTAATAATAACAAAATTTAACAGTACCATCATGAAGTCATAATTATAATGATAAAGAATAAATAGTAACTAAATAAAAAAGTATTAATGATAATAAATTAATAAATAATGACAATTTTTATAGCATTGATAACAAAAATAACATCAATAATAATGATGACCATGACAGAGATGAAGACGGTGTCAACGATAAAAAAACGTTTTTGTCCGCTGTGGAAATGGTTTCACACACCTATATATCAGAGAACAGATCAATGATATCTAGCTATCTAAAGGAAGATGTCAAGTGATACGCGCTGAATGACTACTTCCACTGATAAATGTGACACAGCAAAAGTGAGTGTGATGACTGATAATAATAATGCCATTTTTCTTCAAGTTGAGAAAGTAATGCCCTGGTCACACGAGACCGATAAACGAAACTATAACGAAACTTTTTTAGAAAATCGCCCAGGTGCGACGATAATAGTTTCGTTGTGCTGGTCACACCAGAACTATAATTAGTTTGTTATGCTTAGCGATCACTAGTTTCATCCAATGACAGAGGATTGCGTTTTGTGCGCGGGCCTACTCATACTTTACTGCGTGATGTAAAAGCATGGAAGAATGAAGCAAGGTTTGGAATAGATTATTTTAATAAATAGCTAAGTTTGACCAGCCAGTACTATTCCAATTGTTTGATTATAATTTATTATTATTATCTTTCATTTATTTAAAACTCATTATGAATATAATAAAATAAATAATTATTTATTCAAAAAACAAATGTGCTACTACTATGGAAACCACGCGTTCGTTGTGAATGACCCTGACATTGGAGACCAGCCAATAACATAACATAGAAAATAAACCTATTAATGAGCTTATCTGGTCCAATGGTCCAATCACATGCAAGCATCGCAACCGACGATTTTCCCAAACCTAGCATTGCTTGATCACGACGAAACTGAAATATTCGCTCGGTTTGCTCAGCAACGAATTCGCTGGGCTTGAAAAAATAGTTTCGTTGACAGTTTCATCAGAGATTCGGTCTCATGTGACCAGGGCTTTAAAGCATGCCAGCATTGAACAATTTTTTGTTGATTTTGTGAATATTCAAGTCTTAAGCAGCAGATTGGTGTATTGAACAACTCTCTAGGCCTACTGAGTGCTGATCTACAAGCCTGCAAAATACCCCTCTTCCAGAAATGCTCGCCAATTTTTATACTGCTTAAAATTGACGTCATCTTCGGGTATTTACTTCTTTGCTGTGCAGTATATATTTGACCAATCAGATCCCGTTATTTATTTTTATTATTATTTTATTTATTTATTATTATCATCCAACATACTACTGTCCATTCTTGTATGAATAGCATTTACTATTCCCTTACTCACCAAAAGAAGCACAATTTTTTTCTATCCTATTGATGTAAAGAGTATAAGATGAGGTGATCCTTGTGATTTTGATCACATTGGACAACCTGACAAATCCCGCAATTGTTTCTTGTTGTTGCCATTTCACATGAGAAAATTGCGTAATAAACAAGCGTTGATTTTGTTTATGATGTGTGTGCACTAATTGTCTCCATATTGATAGAAACCACTAATTCCGATTTTATGCGTGCAGCGTGCAATTTCAAGCTAGATAAAAATGGCGCGTAATAGTAAATCTCAACAATAATTCTTAGAATCCATTTTTGATGGGGTGTCTTCGTAAGGATTCTTTATTCCTGTTGCAAGGGCCTTCATCAGATCTAAGACTAAATGAATTGCCCAATCAGATTTCATTTTAAACGCAGACGATGTAACTTTATTTATAAAAGTTTGCTATTATTTATTATAACTGACCACGCCCACATCCCGAAGATGACGTACACGGCAATCAATGGAAGTTATAGTAAGCTAAATTTCGGCTGATGCGACGAGCATTTGAGGCCAATGACTTTTTGGCAAGCTTGTAAATCAGGACTGAGTAGGCCTAGAGGGTTGTTTAATACATCAATCTGCTGCTTAAGACTTGAATATTCAGAAACTCAACAAAAAAGTGATCAGTGCTGGCATGCTTTAAGGAGCGCAAAGCACCTAAGAAAACAGACTATCAATTAGCTTACAACTTACTCGTGGTTGATTGTCATGAGAATGAGTGAGCTGTTCAAGAGCAACAGATGATTCTGCAGGAGGTGGAGGATTGACCTGCAAAATTATTGAAGAAACTTTATAACATTGTTCATCAACACAAAAATAAATATATTACACAGGTTACACGATCTAATGTGGTATTTTGCATAACTTGTAGCATGTTGTAAGTTAGTCATAACTTTTTACATCATACCACTTGCATCTCATGATATGACCCTCCTTCATTTACTGGAAAATGATCTTCATGGGCAACATCATCAAACTCTCTTGTCTATAACAAAAATAGAGGCAGCAAAATGAATTAATTTAGTTTAAAATCATTTCTATTCAAGGCTACAAACTTCCTAGTTTGATATTGGCACATGCTGTTCAGTATGGTTTTTTTATGATATAGTTAGTACACTAGGTGCCCGCCATAAGTTAGAACAGTTTGTGTTTTTGATGGGCAACACAAACAGACACCTTTCAGCAGTTTTAAAATATAAAACTACAGTGAAAACAGACAAATGACATTTTAAGCAGCTGCAATTGAGCACTTACAAAAAGCAATGCAAGATTTGGTTACAAATGACTGTTCAAAAATGGTTGCTTTGAAAATAACTAGTTAGAAACAACTGTTGGTTCAAAGTAACATTTTTTAATTCAATCGTCACTAAAACCGGTAAATTTATCAACCTTTATTTCAGTTGTTTACTAATGATTACTGACATTACTACAAATAATAATAAAACGATAAATTTTCATTTGTGTGCAATTTAAAATATATGTTCGTTGTTATTCAAAAATGAAACATTAAAATTGTGCTGTTAACCGTTTATTTTATACAGTGTGACCTGATGATTGTTTTAAAATTTTTACACAATTTTCTAAAACAAACGAAAGATTTTGTAGTCCACTACTGGTTACTTTCCATGTTTTGCTTGTATACTCTTTTATTATTAGTATATATATATTTGATTATTTTTATTTACTGTTTATTTTGTATGTATTGTACTTTATAATATTTTATTGGCATCAATATAATTTTTAAAAAAAAAAGTTTTTCATAATCAATATTGCTGTCGATACAAATGACATAAAATTATTTACGTTTTTGAAATCTAGTTTTGGAAGCTACATTCTATAGTGGCTATTATTGTTGGACGACTTTGTTTTTAAAAGCGTATAAATGGGCTCGAAATAGTTCAGAAAGTTTGTAAAGCCTTTTACATTGAAAATAATTGGGTAAATGTAATAAAATAGCACGAGAAACTGTATCTAAAAACAGGCTTATTAATTATTATGAAAAAATTGCCAACATTATTGGTTGCAGAATATCATGCAATGACACTGTGAAATTTTACAAAACGTATAGTTGTTTTGCAAATAATCCAGACGGTTCAGAAATGATTCAGGTGGTTAAGAAAAGTACACCCCAGATAAACATTTTAAAACTATTACTGTTTACAAACACTATGAATTATTTTGAAATTATCTGAAATGTTTTAAAATAACTTAAGCTATTTTGGAAAATTTGTAAAGCATATGGCTTTTGAACCAAAAATGATCGCTTTCATTTTTTTTATAGCCTCTACACAAGTTATCTAACATAGACATATACAATGTTTCCACACCATGACAAATGATCGCCAAATCTCTGTGGTTCGCAACCACAAATAATTGGCGATGACTCAAAATTTATCAGCGGTGGTTAAACCACGCCCACAGAGCCAGTTGCAGCCAGTGTGTTGGTAAGTGCAATTTAGTCGAATAGCATTGTAGGCTGTTTTTATTATTATTTTCTTATATTGTGGAAGAATAAATATATGAGCAATACATATCTCAGAGTTGTTAGTTGGCTAGGGGAGCTGTGTGGTGACAAGGGATTTAAGTAGCGCATTGGCTACTATTCAATAAATGATATTATTTATTATTAGTGAGTAATAAATAATAAAGAAGAACCAAGTAAATTTTTGTTGGAAAAACTACTACCATTTGTTTTTCATTAATGCAATAATTAATTACCAGTAGCTAAGATCCGTTCATTTCAAATCAGTTGTATTTTTTCATGAATAACCGTGTAATAAACCACAAATGATCACCGCTAGTTATATATAAACACTCACACAAGCTAACAATGCCTTGCGGTTACAATGAATAATTTGCAGCTTCCTGTTTCAGTGCGCATGCCTGGTTTCATCGCCTCTGGCTACATAAGCGTTTTTAACAGCAATAAACATCTGGCATTTGGCTCATTGCCAATTTTTCACATTCATAGAGTGACAAATGCTTATTCGACATGCCTGACGATAAATTTATCAACAATGGTATTTCCAAAAATAATTTCTTTTTATCGCCGGCAGTATCACTAGTTTATGGAAACATAGTAATAGATCAATAGACATAGAAAAAATTAATTAACTATATAAACAATTGTTGGATATAGTTTCTAAAGTTGGTGTTATTAATAAAATTAAGTTTCATGTTTCAATTAAAAAAATAAGTGAGGAAAAAAAAATTGTTCAGTTATTTCAATGAAATTTAACTCCTTAGTGTTAAAACATGACTGCACTGAAACATTGAACACTTTTACTGATTTCCTGAATATTCAGGTTTTAATCAACAAACTGATATATTGGATGACCCTCTAGGCCCACTTAGTCCTGATCTACAAACCTGCGAAATTCCCCTCTTTCAGAAATGCTCGCCAAGTTTTTACACTGCACAAAATTGACGTCATCTTTATATCGGAAGTATATTTTTTACCTTTCAACACTATTTATTTGGCCAATCAGCTACAGCTATTTTTTTTAATTATTATTTTATTTATTATTATTATTCTATGATTACCATTCATTGTTAACCAGTTCACCAAAAAAAGCACAAATTTTTCTTGTCTTCTGATGGAAGGGGTATTAGACGACCATTGTGATCACATTGGATTGGACTACCGCAGTAGTCCCTAGATGCCATTTCATAGGAAATTTGCCAAAATAAACAAGCATGGAGTTCCTTTAAGTCGTGTATCCACTAATTGCGTTCACATGGAGCGAAACTTCCCAGTTGAGATTTTATGCGCATAGCATGCAAATTCAAGCCAGTAAGTTTTAGAACCAAATCTTGAGGTATGTTCATAGGGATTCTTTATTCATGCTGCAATGGCCTTTAGTAGACTTGAAACTAAATAAATTGCCAAATCAGTTTTATTTTAAATAAAGATAATGCAACTTCATTTATATAAATTTGTGTGTAATTTACTATAATTACCCTCAACCTGAAGATGATATAGTCGTCAATCAATGGAAGTTATAGTAAACCAAAATTCAGCTGATGCGACAAGCTTTTGATGCCAACGATTTTTTGACAAGCTTGTAAATCAGGACTGAGTGGGCCTACAGGGTCATTTAATCTATCAATCTGCAGCTCAAAACCTGAATATTCAAAAATTCAATTAAAGGTGGTTTAATGTAGTCATGCTCTAAGTAAAAAAAGATTAGTCATAAGTAAACTGAAGATCTATTATCAATAAAGCAGACAAAAGTATTGTCACAGATATTCAAACCGTATGAACGATTCCATAGATTGTTCAGAAGGCTTGCAAAATTTAGGAATTTTTCAAAAGTGTTCAGATGGTTTGGAAAGCATTCAGATATTTTAAAACGCAAAACACAAGATGTTTTAAGCCACCATAATATTCAGCGATTGCTTATATACTTGGGTAATTTACTAAATGTCTATTGATCATTACTCCAATTGCATGCTGCCACATTGCCAAGACAAAAAGTTCACTCGGAAAATCATCAGTTGTTCGACGACAAATGTATCCATGAGCAATGAGCTTTTGTAACCATAGCAACTGCAAAAATACAACGTTAATTTTATTTTTTATCATTTGACTACAATAAATAATTACTAACTTTCCATGTAGCGCTACATAATGGTGTCATGGCTCAGTGCTTCTCAATAGCGATAAACCATCACGCTTTTCCATGAGCCGGCAATTACAGAAAGCCCAAAGGTCATGAACCCTAATTAGCGAGTCAACGGCGACTTTGAGCTGATTAGTTAATGAGTGAAACTACTGTATGAAGGAAAATGGTTTCCACAAAGAATTGGTTTTAAATGCTTTTCTTGTGTTTGTTTCATCTAATGCTAAATACTCCACCGATAAAATTTTGAAGCAGCAGTGCTTGGCTAATGTGTAATTTATTTATTAAGCTTAAAATAATTATTTATTTTTATTATTATTTAACCACAGCCAATTGATTATTTATTATTATTTAATTTTTATTATTATCAATATCTAAAATAGGGAACAAAACAAATACTATAAAATAAAACATAAATATATTTGTAATCACTAATTCTGCATCATTTTTAATTAATATAAGTGGCCTTGAAAGGCAACTGTCTCATATCACTAAAATTTCTGTCCAAATTATTTAATTATATTGACTGCAGTGATGCTGGAAATACAATACACGCATGTGCAAACCAGTAGCGCTATGGCATTCCCATTTCCATAACGCTTCAGTGGTCTGGCGCTATTATAAGTCGCTACTTAGTAGCGACTTTCAATAGCACCACATCATCACGACTGTAGTAGCGGTATACCCATTTCCAAGAGGGAAAAACCCGTGGCGCTACGGCGTAGCGCTATGGCGTCGCGTCATGGAAAGTCACTATATGAAACACAATCCTTGCCAAAATTATTTTGCTAAACCAAAGTTAATAAATAATAATAAACAGTCAAACATTATAACAACTACTTCAACAATATGAATGCAATAATAATAGCTATTATTGTTATTCTCACTTTTTTATTATCATCAATCATTATCTTTATTTAAATGGTTTATTTTACAAAAAGTACTATTATTACAGGTCTTTCAGTTTTATCAGCATCAGCACTGGGTAGTGATGAATAAAGGTGGCGAGTGAATTGAATAATATAATTTAATATTGTGAACAGTAATTAACAATAATTATTATTCAATTCTTTAAACTTCAATTCAATCCCTACGTTTCATTTGAACTGATTGTGAAGTAGCATTTGTTGTAAAACCCAAACCAAATATGCACTTGGTGTAAATGATTGAAACAAAACTCAAACAGTTTGTAATTACTTTATTAGGATTTATCGGCATAGTGGTTGGTACCTGAAAGCATTTGCAGCGTGTTGGCGCATGCACACATAAGCTACTGCAATATTGCCGTAAGACAATTGCTACATCCATCGAGTGCCTTTGAACATCGACTTTCAAAGTTGATGTTGAACAACGACTTTCACCAGTGACAAAACCAAGTCAACTTTGCCATGTCCGTGACAAAAGAAAATTTTAACTTTCTAAGTCAATTTTCTGTCGTAGCTACATAACAGCATGGAGCCTTAGCATATATTAGACATTTTTGAACAAACAAAAAAAACAAAACAAAGGGCAAACGCTTATGGCTCGAAAATCGATTGCTTTGCAAACATTTCTAACCTAATCAAAATGACTGTGAAATATCACAATAGTTCATAAAGTTTGTGAATGGTTCTTCCTATTTCAACAGCATTCATATGGTTTGTACTTTTCAAACCAACTAAATAATATCAAATCCATATGGATTATTTGCACAACAACTATACGGTTTGTAAAATTTCACAGTTGCTCGACAGCAAATGTAGTTTTATTGCATGAAATTCCATCACTACCAAGGCTGATTGTATTCATTATAAGCACTACGCCCGTTTTGATATACAGTTCATTAGGCTAGTTACTGCATTTACCCAATCACATCCAATGTAAAAGACACTTCGCTAATGGTCCGGATTATTTTAAAACAATTCATTGCTTTTGAAAGAAAAAGTTTCCAATGTTGCGAGGCACAACAAATTATAGACTCATTGGTTTTTGATAAATGAAAGTATTTGTAACATGTAAAAGAGGAAGCATCTATTCACAACAGGAAGTGCAATAGATACCCATTCCTAAAAAATCTTGAAACTGCCGCAACTTTGTCTTCGAATGCAATCAAAAATCAACTATTAGTCGGTGCACTCATTTTCACTCGATATATTTTTTAAAAGTCCATTTTCGAGCTGGCAATGTTTAAAGATTGTGGATTCACTCAAAGTATTGTTTTATCAGGGAGAAACAGAACGAGGTAATAAAACCAAAGTTTTACTGTTATGTTGTATGCAAATACAGCAATTGGGTAAATTCCTCACAAAATTCACATGCTGTTTCACAACTCTCCATTTTTTAGCGACTTCGATTGAGCTCGCTGTCTATAAAAACAGGAGATTCATAAACATGGAAAAGTTATTAAGGCCCTTAGCCACTCATCGTACTATCTAAAAATTAGCAAACATTGTGAATAGGGAACCAATACTCATAAGTTCCAGTGCTTAGGATTCCCCCACGTTTTTATAAACCATGGCTATATTGCACCAATATTTATTGATTTATTTCAAGTCAATCTTAAGATTCTTACTATTGGCTCTGCAGATTCGAAAGCAGTTCTGTCCGACACTGTTGCAGCAGGACCAGTCTGTAATGAGCAAAGCAGGATACTCTGAATGATGGTTTACAAAAACTGTTCAAATGTATAAGTAACACATTTATACAGTACATTGATAGTGTAACTATTAGCTTATTACTGCGTTTTAGCACATGAGCACCGGAAGCTGCTAAGGCAACATGCTCCAAATCATTGCATACATCACATGTTACTTAGAAAATCCCTATATGGTGTAGATCCGTTTTACTACTGTTTATTCTGACTGTTGATTTACATCAGTGACATTTACTTTGAAGCAGCTCAAACTGGTCGGGAATAAAATAAAGGAGATAACTCCATATACATTAATTATTATCAGATGACTTACAGTGATATTGTATTTTAGTATCAGGCAATTTCAGCAGTATTATTAATAATTGTTATTTGGCTATTTATAATACTGTGATGCATCTTGTTATGGAAAAAAAAACATCTGCGTGACATGATAATTTCACCACATTAAATAAAGTTAATAAGTATTATAATAATAAATATGACGACTATGTGCAATAAAAGTAATATTATAAATAACTATTAAGACAATATGAAAGCAAATTCGATTTGTTTACTAACAACAACAAAAAAGAAGTATTAATCTAAAATTGACTGTTAATAACTATATATATATACAGAACTATCTCCTTGATTTTATGCTCGGCCAATTTGAACTGCTTTGAAATAAACGTTGCCATTCACATCAACCCTCAGTTCCACAAAAACTAATGTAATAGAAACAGTCTAAATTGGCCTGCAAGTTGTAATTTACTTACCAATGCAGAGACTTCATCTTGAGGAAACAAAATTGATTTTGGAACCTGCGCAGCATCCTTCAAAACAGGTATGATAACTTCAGAAATATCCAGATTAAGCAAAGAAATTCGAAACTATGTCTGAAGAAATGAACGTATGAACACATACAATCAATAAGTAAATAATTAATTTCAAATGACTATTTATAGATAGACGTATTCGCCAACTATTTTCCTGTTACTAAAAATTTTGACAGGTCACGATTGAAAGAATGTGTACTTGGGAAAGATAAAAGCAAAAACTTTCTAACTATATGCTAAATATGGAAAAATTTGAAGAAAAAACACAAAAACAAGAGAAGCTTCTTACAGTGAAGGTTATTTGGCATGCCGAAGTTGCTAAATTCAAAGACGTTCTTGAAGAAAATTCTTTTTAACCACATTGTTCATAAGCAAAACTTGGCATTGCCAATAGGCCATCCTTCGCCGACATAAATAATAAAGCTAGTAGATAATGGCTGATGAAGCGAGAGGACAAACTTTGGTAAAAAAACTTGTTGATATGAATTAACCGCCGTAAAAAAATTAGATAATACCTAATACAGAATGATTACATGGATATTTTTTTTATAGATTTTCTAAATCCTGAAAGAAAATACATTCTGGTAAAAACAATATTTAGAGAAATAACAAAAGTTAAAAAAATTTGAAAACATTTACAAATTGCTTGCGAAAGTTTGGTTTACCAAGGCATATGTGCAAATGTGTCCACATTCATGCCCATACTTTTTAAACATGAATTATTGTTCGTAAACTAGAATTTATCAATTCTTTAGCCAGAACTGTGAGTAGTTTTGCTTTACAGTAAAAATCTTGTAACATGACAACTCTTTGATTGTGCCCCCAAGTTTTTAATGTTGTTAAACATAGTTTTGTTAAGACTTTTACAAAGTCAGTAAGAAAACTTTTTTATAAAGTTACTGATGACAAATTTTTAATGAATTAAAATAATACATGATTATTGACGAAACATTTAGAAAAAAAAAAAAATTTTTGATTAATTAGGGCCGATCAAATGGGTAAATCTACCAACTATATAGCCACACCACCAAGTTTTTCATTATATGGACGAAAAAGGACATTGAAGATAATCATAGTTGATAAAACGAAAGAGTTGCAAGAATGGTTAATGCACTATTTACCAGACAAACTCCCAACAGCAGCATAGTTGAGGAGAGCGCATTTAGCACTTCCTCCGTACAAGAAGTAAGTACAACGAATAAAGTCCTTTTACAAATGGCAAATTGTTCGATTTTAGGGGTCTTTTCAAAAACAAATCCAATGTGTTTTGCTGTTGAAATGGAAAATTAGAAAGCCCAAATTCTTGAAAGAAACATGGTGGAGCAACTAAAGCCATATTTAGTATCTGAGTGGAAAAGCTTTTGTCAAGGCAAAAAAATATTTTTCGGGCTGTTAATGGTTATTTTCTTTGTAATTAATTGTATTGGCTTTTAAATACTAATTAATGCATTGATATATTATAGTACGGTATCAATGTTGCAATTCTTAGGCCAACACTTTTTATAGATTGTTAAATGAAAAAGTGTTTTTGGTAAAAAGCAATATTTTAAAAACTTAGCATGGTCCCGTTAATACCTGATTTCAAATAATCATTTAGCTTCATTAGAGATGAATAAAAAGCACTGACACTCAAATTTTATCAATTTTTTCAGCTGCTTCCAGATTCATTCGCTTCCCATAAACTGTTGTAGGCTTTTTCTAAACATAATTAGCCGAAAATTATAGCTGCTCAAAATTTTGATTTAAAAATTATTTATCAGAAGAAATTTTTTTGGGGGAAGAACTTTGCCATTCTACTTAATTTTAATTTTATTCCTGTCAAGCTCAATTTTGATAAGCGAGCAATGGTAGCAAAAACGACAGAACTAAACAGCATTTCTAAGTATTTAAAACGCTGATAATAAATAAAGCAACAAAACACTAATATTTTATGATGAACAAAACAAGAACTTACGCGAGATTGGTTGTCACCCGAAGCATTTGGATTACCTGACAGTGAAGTGTTCAGGCTGTGACCAGAGCTTGGAGGCGCATTAGAACCTGAAGCGACCTTCAAAGTATGTAAAAGAAATGGGACATATGTCGATAATACATAGTGTATATGAGCCTGGCAACAAGAAACTAATAAACAAATACAACAACAATAGTTAAATAATGCAGGCAAATTTGAGTGTAAATTTACCCCAGGTTGATTGTCATTCGATACATTTGGAGCAGTTTGTCCCGAAGTTTCAACTCCAGAACTAGAGATGGTTGGCCCGGCTGAAGCTGATTCAGCCTTCAAAGTAAGCAAGATAAATGTGAAGAATATCAGTAATATGTGATTACTGAAAAACGATAATTTTTATTTACCTTGCTCTGCTACCAATAGATAAGTCACAATATAAATATCCAATACAAATGTGTGGCTAAGGCATGACCAGAATCTGAAAAGTAATTAGTTCCATTCACTTTTAATGCTAGTAGTAAAATGTAGGCTAAGCTTCACATATAAATTTCTCTGCCCCAAAATGATTTAATAAAATTTAGCATCAGCCATGTAGGTATGCAAAATAACTTGTTCAGTTTTGAGGCTGATAAAAAAATTATATGCATTAACTAGTTTTAAACTTGTTTTAGGTAAGATCGATTTTTTTTAAATTCAGAAACATATTTCTACTCAAGAAAACTGTCTACTAATAAACCTAAATTTACGTTTTAAGCCCGTTGATTTCCATGGGGTTTAGTACACGAGACATTAAATGAGCAACACAAATTTATGTTATAATTACTACATGCTAGGCTTATTTAAAAAAAGTGTAGTTTGCTGCTAATCAGGATCAAAAAATTATTTTTGAACATTACAGGTGCTTTTGAATATTCTACTCAAAGGAATTAAATGTGGAAACAAATGTGCTTTTTCAAAAACCTATCACTAGTTGCAAATAAATATGGCGGCAATAGAAATTTTAGATTAACCATAAACCAATGAATGTCATCATGAATGAATGCAGACATACCTGGAATGAGTGTCAACAGACCTGGAATGAGCGTCAACAGACCTGGAATGAGCGTCAACAGACCTGGAATGAATTTTGACTGCTAAAGAGAAAAAATTTTGACGTTCATTCCCGAAAGTGTCTACTTGCGTCTCTGACAATATATAAGAGATCATTTCAATGTCTGTCCCAGAAATGTAAAAATTCACCGTTTTTGGTCAGAGTAGACAACTCCTGGAATAAACGTCGAAATGATATTTTTATATTACCGAGAACAAATGTAGACACTTCCAGAAATGAAAATCGAAATTTTCTTCTCGATAGCATAGTCGGCAATTATTGCAGGTCTGCCGACGTTCATTGCAGCAAGGTCGACATTCATTCGTGGCTACGTTCATTCCAATCCCCGAAGGAACAAGAGAGGTAGGACAGAAGTGAGGTCATAAAAAAAATTCATGACCTTAACACAGTGTGTGAACCATCATCAATTACCCACAATTTTAACAAAACAATTTATTGATACTTTAGCACCCAAGTTAAAAACTGATGAAAATATATTATGCATTATACAAATAATACAATGACAGGTCTTGCCATTGTAATTAGTTTTCTCTATAAAGAAAAAAACAGTAAAATAGGGCCGATTTAGAAGAATATGCCTATGGCTCAAATGGGAGAACATCTTGTTAAACAGCGATAAGGCTGAACCTATGCTTACAGTATCCAAAAGCGCCCTAACGCATGACTAAAATAAAAACGAATAATAAATATTTTGGTAATGATCTATTAATAACACAGAGCAAAAGAAACAAAAACTTACCATAGTTTGCGGGCCATTTAACACATTTGGAACAGCTTGCAGAGAAGCCTCCAGACTGAAGCCAGAGCTGGTGTGCTCACTTGAATGTAATTCGGCCATTTTTACCGCCGGAAACTAAAAGGTGTGAACCCTAAAATAAAACGTAATAACATGCGACAATGAAAAAACTTTCCTGTGAGCTTGGAACACATAAGAATAAGAGAGAAGCTACTTCGTGTGATGTAGCCTCACCTGCTAATGGTAATAGATTAACAATATTAGTGACCAGTTAGTAGAAAGGAATGCAGGTCAATATAATATAAAACAAACATTCCAAGGCTGTTGAGTTAAAACAAAATTGTTTTGGGTATGTTTTATAATTTGTTAATTGAAATAAATGTTCTAGAATTTTTCTCAATGATAATTGTTTTGTTAAAATTCTATCTCAACAATAAGTTGGAGAAAACAAAAAATTCATCACAAAACTCAGAACTTTTTTCGCGAAATAAATTTTTATTATAATACACGAGTATTTGCACAACTCAAAACACAAGTAAAAACTGGCTGCAGTGGGTTGTGCATTAGCATTTATATTAACGCCACAATTAATAAATAAAACATCAAAATATCTATCTTATCGGAAAGTTCCCTATTCTTATCCTTATCAATATTCATACATTCATGTGAGCTTATTTCAAAAACTGATACCTTTGGGCCCTCCCACACCGTGGCACCTTCTTGGATCCTCTGTGCTCTACCAGGGATTATCAGAAATTCAAAAAGAGATGTTTCCATAGTGGTAGGCTTAAAAAAGCTGCACATCTTCACTATCCAAGACTTGAAAAGATCTTCAAAATTGCAAAATCCCCAATTGGTATGCAATTTTTAACCAGTATAGACTTTTCATATCCAGTAATCCCCAACAATAACCCAGAAAACTCATTACGGTTTCAAAAGCCATAGCACATCTCT
Organism: Cryptosula pallasiana; assembly: GCA_945261195.1. Lineage (NCBI taxonomy): Eukaryota > Metazoa > Bryozoa > Gymnolaemata > Cheilostomatida > Cryptosulidae > Cryptosula > Cryptosula pallasiana. The sequence continues at coordinate 43,745,021 of OX183132.1, read as the reverse complement.
GGCAATTCAGAATCAACAGTTACGCTGCACATTGACGAATTTTGATTTTGATTATACAATAAAAAGAGATTGACCCATTTTATTGGGGGCATCTACCAGAAATTGGTAGATTTTCAATCGAGAATGGGAGGAGACTCAAGGGCTCAACTTTCAAATAAAGGAAAAGGGAAAACCAAAATATGGACTTGGTGCTTTATTTGCGTGCTCTTTTTTTCCTTCGAATAAGAATGAACTTACTACAAATCGTAACTGCCAACAACTGACCACTGAGTATTTGGCAATTGTACGATTTTCTCCTGCTATTGATAGGCTATATAAAAATAGGTGTAAAATTTTTCATTTCTAAGTTTTTGAAATTTTTCATATTAGCCTACTTTGCCCATTTCCTGTTGTTTCAAAAGGCTGTCAGCCTTTAGGGAACAGCAAAACAGAGTTAGCACAAGGAGGACAGAGACAAAATATAGTAAGAAACGACAGATATATTATATAATATTTAGGTGTGTTGAACACAGTTTCACCAAAATACACGTAGAAACTTTGCTTCAGACCTACTTGTGAGTCATTGACTCTTTCTGATTTCTGTTCGAATTGCAGTCGTTGAATCAATTTTGGAGATTCAATTTCCATGATACTAACTAATTTACGGGGCTGGGAGTTTACAATGACTCATAAGTAAGAAATGTTGATAGGTTGTAGAGCACCGCACAACACGCCTTCACCAGTTATCACTCGAAAAAAGACACGTATTTTGTCAACCTCGTTTTTATCTCAGCATTTTTTGTCCTTAACTTTGTTCTTATTTCAACCTGCAAGGTACATTGTCCATGTGAATAAAATGGAATAATTATAGTAGCAGTTCAACGGAAGCGCAGGCAGGTAGAAAATTTGTTGAAGTTTTAAAAACTATTTTTATTTTCAGGTCCCAAAAAATATTGGGAAAAAGTTCAGGCAAGGTGATTCAATTGGCAAAATTAACACTGTAATCAGTGCACAAAGTGCAAAAGGGAATCGTCAGGAAGTCTGGGAGGAGTTAGCAAAACAACTGAGAAAAGTTCAGAAGAGCGAAGAGCTCCAATTGGTACATTAAACATTAAAATTGATAACAATCGCACCATTACAACAGTTATAATGAGGTAGCCTAAATGTCTTTGATCAGATCGTAATTACTAACCGACAAGTTCTGAATACCTGGAATTTTTTGGATCCAGAGTTCATACCTGAAACCAAAATTTAGAATAGAGATGCAAAATGTTTTGTAGGGGTCTTAATGAAAGTGACCAAGCACGCATCTTGCTAATTCAGGCATCTGAGCGTTCTAAACTGGGTGGTTTCAGTAACTTTAATGGTTGTTAGCAAGTATTGCCTTTGCATTCTCTTCAAAAAATCCTACACCTAGTGGAAATTGACTTAATCTGTGAGTGAAAAGATACAGTACCACATGCAACAGCATACCTACTAGTATTTCTGTTGGGCGGTTGAAGAAAAAAACAATCATGAAAATCCTCTGCAATTTGAATGAAAACTGCACTTGCTATAGTGGCATCACTTCACTTACGCTATTTGAAATGTTTTGTACCATTTTTAATAAATTGTCAATCATAATATGATTGAGCATTTGGCAGTAAGATAACTGGTCGAATGAAACCGCTGAGTGCAAGCAGCAAATTTATCATATTTGCAATCAGCTGCTGTACATTTTTTAAACAATGCAAAAATCATATTAAACGAACAAGGCTAGAAAGGATGCAAGGTCAGTACTAAGACCCTTCCATTGTAATTTATACAAGGTTATGCATGAGTTTCATAACAATATTAATTGAGTTGTAATTTTTTTAGTTTAACAGCAAGTCATAAAGAAATATTTATTTCATTGATTAGTGAAAATACTATGGATAGATTGAAAAAAAGTTCTTTCACGCAAAAAAACTTAAAAAATTAAATCTGTGAATAAAATGTTTTATTCACAGTGTTTAAGGTGGTGAGCTGCTAGGGTTTGAAATCACAGTTTTATTTCACATAAAGTGTTGAAAAAAGTGGATTTACAATAGAGGATTTTAGGATGGATCTTGCTACCGTTACTTACTGAAATGAGCTGGCCGACACTTCTTATGATTAAATACAACAGCAGCAAAAAAAGTTCCGATAAAAATCATCAATGCTGTTCATAAGTATTCAAATGTGACAACTGGCTCATTTGAATCCACTTTTCTAAATACATAGACTGTTCAATGACAATGAATAAATGGCTCAATTTTAGCTTCAGCAGGCACGTATAATACTTTCCATTACATGCATTTTACTCTGCTCAAAGGGTATAAATCTTCACCACACTAATCGATCTTCAAATCTTTTCCGAAAGGTATAAATGCATAATGCAGGAAAACTCAACAGAGATACTCAATTTTATTCCTATCCCCTTCCACCCCTTGCCTTTTATTTACCACCTTGATTTACCTTTGATTTATCCCACATTAGCCCTTTGTTGACTAATTCGGGCTCCCTTCCTTATAATATATATAGCCTATCTTCAATTAATTTTCTTATCCCGAATCTGTGTCCACATTTGGCGTCCATTATATAAGATACAAAGGGGCGATACTGAAACAGGATCCTGACCTATTTAGCCAGTATTTAACAAACGTGAAGGTTTAAGGGTCTTAGAATTAGGATTTCCCTAATAATTATAACCTCTTTCCTTATCTGTGAGCTAGGATCACATAATGAAGAAAACTAACTAACTTTAAAGGGGGACTGCTTTTACTTACTCCTGTTTGGATTCGGACTCTCACCAAGCAGATATGTCATGGGTCAACCACAAGGTTGTTTGTTAGTGTTCACCTTTTTACGTATTAATTTTTTCATTTTCTGTTATTGTCGTTTCGCATTGGATGATTGGCTCATTCCCAATTGCAGGATGAGTGCTGTTTCCATCAAATATAAAAGGAGCCGCACTGCCCCTAGAAGGCAGAAGTCATGTGGACTTAGTGTGACATTTACTTGTATATTGCTAAACAGAATTGTAGAATAAATTACTATACACTCTGGCGTAATTTGTCTGAGTTTGGAACTCATCTTTGGTTGATAAAGTCTATCATTTGGAATAAGTGCTGAATACAAGGAGTGTCTGGTAATTCGGAGTTGCTGTGTCAGTAGTAAGTGGTGTAAAATTACTACAATATATTCAGTAATAAATCATGCATTGCAATTAATTAATGTAGCAGCTAATAGCTAGTACCGGTAGTTTTTATGGCTTTTTAACGAACATAAGTCTTCTAATTGTTTTATACATTCTTCCAAATATGGAGGCTTCAAACATACATTATATGCTATGTTGTAGAAATTTTCTTGAATGATAAATATGTTTTTAACTCGAAGATCCCATTATTATGTGTTTTGTTTTAAAGTTTAGCCTCAGTTATCCAAATGCACTTATTGATAAACAGCTTACAGTGTGGATACACAGTCCAATGTTTGACATCAAAAGGCCCTACGAAGAAGGGATCAGTCAATACATATGCACACCGTGAAGCTTTATCGTAAGCCAAATCAACATGTTGGTCTATGCCCAAATTTAGAAGGCACATCAGCCCTTGTGATTGGTTACAACAAACATTGTTTATAAGCTTTTATGTTTACAATACATTTAAAAAATTATCAACATCAAATTCCGAAGACATGCTGATGTTATAGAATGTGTACGCATCCTTTTGCAACCAATTTTTCTTGATTTGATAGATTGATTTGATTTTGTTGACAGGAAAAAATATTTTGGTGAATCTAGTTCATATGGCCCATAAAACAATAAATAATTTTTCATTAATAACATTTATTATTCAACTATAATAATAAATACAACAATAAATGATCAGAAAAATAATAAACAAAAATCATAGTTTTTTGTTGTAAAAATTAGAAAGCAAATTGTTCGTCTTTAGAGAGTAAACATGCGTAAATCTGCAATTTGAGCCAAATTATTGGCTACCTCAATGGCAACCCAGCGACGAGCACAAGCTACATTTATTTGTGTAGCCACCGGCACATTGTAATGATCCATCAAGGAGGTAAATCGACAACAAAACATCTGCGCAGTGTAGCCAAGCTTTCAAATTGAAAAATGAGTATGGCAATTAGTGGTTGTTTTTAAACGTCATGCAGCGTTGCTATCTTGTTGCCAGTTATCTCTTTAACAACATTTTCCTGTCTGATCTGAACAAAAATTATCCCAAACAGTAGTGTAAGCATGGCCAGTCAACTGTGGTCTGACAAAAACAAACTTATGAAATGATATGTGCATAGATAATATTAGTGGGACTATATCAGTCGCATAGTAACAAAATGGACATCAAATATGAACGAACTGGGGTTGATTTCTTACTTGAAGTTGATAACAAAATTATTTTTCGGTTTGTTTTTTAAATTCAGATTGACTTATCATGGTTGCTCAGGTCAACAATGATGCAGCAAACTTGATTTTGACAGCAAATCTCATTTTCTTAAATGTTTTTTAATTACGGCAATCTGAATAATTTGACAATTTTGAACTTCGCAGTAAAGCAAATTTTTTTGAAGACATCTTTAGTTTTGGTATTACCACATTGATTTGAATTTATGATGGGGCAGTAAAAAAGTACCATTCACTGCCAGATATTGAGCTGATAAATGCAAAAAAGTTTAGTGGTTTAAATCTTAGTAGACTAGATGATCTCAAAACCTTACTACTTCCTGCACCCCATTTTGGCAACGACTCTGTAAAGTCCTCTGATTTTATATAAACTGTGCGCCCGAGGTTTTTCACAGAGAAGTTTTTGAAGTATCAGTAGCCCTAACTGCAACTTTGGGTGACGAACACTAGCAACTTGGCAAATTTAGGTTTTCTCCTCTTTTGAGTAAAGACTTAAATAATATAAAATGTCTTCTATTTCTGTTCAAAATTAAATTATTAATATTAATCGATATTTTTGCATATAGACCTTCAAGGTAGAATGAGTCCCATTTCCTACATCTTGAAACAGTGCAGTTACACAAGCTTCACTGGAAGAGAGGTCATTAAATAGAGTGCCATGTGTACTTTGCTGCAAACCAAGATATTGAGCACAAGTGGTGTTCTCATAAAATTTTTGCAGTATGGCTCCATGCACACTAGTATGAAATAGAACTTTGTGAAAATACCTATTGTAACAATCCAATCATTTTTATACATACTAAAAAGCTTTGAGACTTTTTTCTATTTTCATACAGAATAGCGTCTGTTTTGATACAAACCAATGCGCACATCATGCGCTTTTGGTGCGGATTGTGGTGTTCATATGAGGGCACAGTGAGTAATGCTGTTACGCTTCATACTAGTGCAAACAGGGTCTATACTCACGTAGACAGAACACCTAAAAGGACGTAGGCCACAGTAATACAGGCCACAAACTTGATTGTGTCCATACACAGCGCCGTCCTCATCTAGGCAAATATACTGCCGGCAGTCCCCACTAAATGCGTATGGCAAACCCAGAAGCATCCAGCCGTACACCAATCAAGAGTAGTCTGCTACCCTTTTTGCTATGCGAGATAAGTTTATTTGTTCATAATGCTTATGAGGAACAGACTTGAATGAGTTGCCTAAGATTCACACCTAATAATTAACTTTTTCCCGCACAACAGCACAGCAATTCTACTTCATTTGTCACTTGGCAATTTCCATATTAGAATTTGATTTAATTTCAACGTCCATAAATACTAAAGTAAAATTATGCTGATTCTCTAACAAGACCGAAATCAGGCCCAGTTAGTAGTCTGTGAGTAGACCAAAAACAGGCCCAGTTGATAGTCTGTCTGCAGGTGGACCGAAAGCAGGCCTGGTAGATAGCTGAAGGACCGAAAACAGGCCCAGTTGATAGTCTACAGGTGGACCGAAAACAGGCCTGGTAGATAGTCTCTACGAAGGTGGACCGAAAACAGGCCCAGTAGATAGTTGAAGGACCGAAAACAGGCCCAGTTGATATTTTTAAACTCTTATTATGATTTAACTTGACGTGTAATTAATCGCCACCTCTAGTAGCAGTAATATAGGCAGAGGTTTACTTAACAATGAACTAATAGTCTCCGTTAGCTTGCAGTGTCAATAGACTTGCCCGGCTAAACTAGTGTTTATGCAGTTACTATTATGGGACGTAGATTTTATAACTGCCACGTAGTAGAGTGGGTGCAGAGGCTTACAGTTAGAGTTGAGAGAAGCGGATTTGTTTAAAGTATGAGCACAACTTTATTCACTGGCAACTCTGACACAAATAAAAATAATTCAAACTTATATAGAAGTATTACTCAAAATTATGTCCCTGAGATTGGACAAAATTTTAGTAGGTCAACTACCTACGTTTTTACACAACCTCTGACAGTAAATATTTGCATCAGAACTGATTAAATAATACTTATAATAATGTTTAAACATCCACAACACAAATTATTTGTAACTTGTAATAATAATAAAATAATAATAACATTTAATAGAAATAATTATAACAATCAATGGGACATTACACAATAATGCAAAGGGTAGATTACATTGGACAGATTTTATGCAGCGCTTGCTATTGATGACTCATGTTACCAGTCCGTACGCTTTTATGCTATATAGCTACTGACACAACTTAGCAGCAACAGTGCTGAGCATCTACCACTGGCAATATGTTCTTCTGCTACGAGTGCAGCTTTTCGTGCAGGAGCCTTCGGGAGTTGACAAAGCGTGAGCGGGTTCACAGAAAAAAAGGTCGCTGCATAGACTGCGATGCTTACTTCACCTCCAAAGAGAAGGAGGCTGAGCACAAGCGCCTCTTCCATGCTCGAACTACCTCCACACAGACAGATCCACCAAAGGAGCCCAGGCCACCAAAACGATCTAGCCCTCAGGAGTGACAGCCCTACCCTGACCACAAGGATCGCCGCTGGCCTTCCATAAGGCAGTGGGTGCATCGCCCATCGTGGCGTCCAGCCGCCAGAATCCTCACGAGCGAGTTCAGTCCCGGCAGTGTAATCAAAAATTGTGTTGGCGGCCTCTCCAGACGACAACATTGATTTGAGTGATACCTGCGACATCTCTTTCTGAACAAGCTGCTCTCTCCCACAACAGCCATTTTCAGGGCCACCAATGATCACTAAAGAGCTGAATTTTTCTTGTCCCAGGTTTGTATCAACATTCCAGCACAGGTTTTAGCTAGTACAGAACTCATGCGAGCGTAGCGTATATAAGACAAAAGGATTTATATGTACATTCGTCCCGGACGGTTTTTTTAATTTTTGAAATATTTCTGCGTGGCTATTTTTTTAATAACTTGGGGCCAGAAAATGGTAGAAACAAAATTTAAAAACGTATCAAATGGACACACTAAAGGGGTGGCTACACACACCTACGTTTCGTAGGTATGCGGTAAAAAACGCGTCTTTTTTCTTTGCAAGCGACGTTTTCTTTACAAAAAGACGCTCAATTTCGTAGACCAACATGTTGGTCTACGAAAACGTTTTTTGCCTGACGCTTTGGTGATTGGACAATTATTATTAAATAACTACTCTCGATTGGATAAAATATAGGGATGAAATTTCACGACTCCAGTGAACGTTTTTATAATTTAACCTTGACCTGGTCATTACTGATTGGCCAACAGTACTTTTATCAAAGACGTTACTGTTTATTTATAAACAACTAATTATTATTTATAAACTTTAATTATTTATCACAGATAATAAATTATTTATCTAGTATTATAAAGAAATATCATAAGTAATTAATCATTATAATTTATATTTATTATAGTTATTACATAGATTATTTTCAATAATTATGTCCTCTTTGCCTCACTGGACACTCCATAGCGTTGCGGTGATCAATCATCTGTGTGTGTAGCCACCAGAGCGACGCTACGAAACGTTTTTTTGTTTTTTTCCTACAAAACGTAGGTGTGTGTAGCCACGGCTTAAACCGCACAGGTTTAGCCAATAATTGCATGGTCTTCATAGCTGTGGACCTCAAAAATTACGGGTGGAAAATACTCCATAAACTTGCAATTTCCTATTGCGCCATGGGCCACTAAGACTTCAGTATATGTCATTCAGATTCTCTGTTATTTTACTGACCCTGTGGTATACTATTTATCATGGAGCAACCATGTGATGTAGACAAAACAATTTATTTACTGGAGAGTCACATTCAAATAATCAAAAAAAATCATATAACGTACCATTAGCTAATTAGCGTGACGGATGGTCGTGCGTCACTGATTTTGCATCACCGCAACAATACCATTGTCATCAATGCTTAATTACGGGGACCACAAACCATTGTTTTTTTAAGCAAAAGTACTTTTTCTCAATTACTTTTATGAGACAACCACTGGTGTGACACAAATAATTTTAGCACCATTGGATGGACAACATATTTTTGTAACTGCTGATGCTCTATTTGAAAAAAAATTGTCAAAATAAAAATTGCACTTGTGCTAGCTATAATATGTATGTATGCAGTTTGTTCCTTGTATGTATGAATGAATGAAAGGAGCTACAATAATAATAATTGATAATTATCACTTTACTACTCAGTGTATTATTCCATCCATAATAATATGATTTTCTGCTAATTTTTTTGCGCAACATTAACATTCTAATTAATAACAATTATGAATGTACAAACAATAAGTTGGATTTTAACTGGAAGAATGTTGTAGATTAATTTTGGCACGAACATTTAATATGCCTTTACGGAAACGGCTATGACCTAATTGAAGTAATCAAAGTGTGGTCAACTGCCTTGTCACGTGACCCTTTAGAGCCAAATGCTTGCGTGACTACACTATAACTTTGAGAAAAAATGCTCACTTTCAACAGCTCATAATGCAGCAAATTGACAGAAAAAAACTTTAAACAACCATTTATCTGAAACTTCAGAATGTCTTCTAGCTCTCTGGGAATTTCAAACAAAAAAATTCCAATATGAAGAAAAGTAAAATGGGCCAAAATACTGTGAGGGACGCTAGTACTCTCCCTATTTTATTATTATTATTTCATACTCACTAAGACATTCTCTCACTTACTATTACTCCGTGAGACATTATCTCGTAATTACTGTCTAAGCCTATATCTCATTGTCCGTGTTCCTTTGTGTAAGATTTAAGCCGATAACTCACTGTCTATGTTTACATCTCAATATCTACTCGCTACGCATTGTATACGTCTGTGTATAGTTCTATTGTTTGTATGTATCCACGATACTAGAGTCTATTTCAGTGCGTTCTATCTTATACACCAAATAATTATTTACCACATGTTATACTTTTACCACGATTTTTAATTATTGCAATTGGGTGCTGATTGTAAGGGCAAGGCGTGGCTTGTACCAATATTTTTGCTCAGGCGTGGTTTGTAATGTGTACCCGCCTTCCCTGTATTTAAACTGATGTAAGTGTAATAAAATTCAGAGTTAGCCTGACTCTCAGATGATTCTCTCTCTCAAGAAGCAAGCACTGAGCACAGCTAGAAGCAACATTACTACAAGCGCTGGTCGACTATTAGCAAGCACGAGGCTTGGCGGAAAGTAAGATTGTTCGCTCTCTTACTGCGTATTCCCTCGACTCGAGGTGTACGACGCAAAGCACCTGGTGCCCTAGTAGTTCGACTCTGATTGAAATCCGAACCGTGGGGTTCGCAACAAAACTATCACAACAATAATCAAGGAGTAATTATTGTCGACCTCGACTGAGTCGAACTAGACAAAGTAATTACCGCACCATTATTGTCAGTGGCCAAAAGTTCGCAACAAACTCTAAACTAAACAGTAATTCCTGCAGAATTATTGTGAGCAGCAAAGTTCGAAACAAACTCTAAACTAGACCATAATCACGGCAGTGATTATTGTCGAATCTTGGGAAGGTTCAGAGGCAGCCAATAATTCGGATATAATTATTGTCTACTGCCAGCAAACACACAAGCCAGATTCGGCCGCACCCATAAATGCACAAACCAATAAATGCTCTCCAGACAATACGAACAATAATAGCAAATTATTGTAAGTAGACTTGGGCAGAAGTAGAGCGCGTCGGGAGTGTGTACAGGTGGCTACCACCCAGACACAATTCCTGTACAATACTGTGATTTTACTACCACATATGATATAAAAAATATGAATTATGAACTATTTTTCTTGTACCATTCAACTTTCATGTGAAATTTTAAATAAAAAACAGCTTTTAAATATAGATACTAATAATAACCAACAGTTAATCATAGAAAAATAATCTGGTAATAATAGTGTAAGTAATTACAATAACATCAATATTCCCAAAAATGATTAGTTTCTACGGTACTATGAATTTGGAATCAATCATTTTTTTTCAAAGTGGGCAAACCATTTATTTAACGTTATTCATTATTCACTTTAGAGTGGCCTATTACGGGTTTATGTGATTCAGTAAGCTGTCTATGAAGAGAGAAAAATAATAAATAATAATTAATATGTAAAAAAATAATTAACAGCAGCAATGCGGATTTGTTTGTTCTTTTTCAATTCATACATTGCTGATTCACATCAACAGCAACACACTAACAATAAACACCGGTTTCAAAGAGTAAATACTGCACTTTCAATAATATCAGTTTCGTGTATCTCAGTAGCATCATTCTACTTATTTTATTAGTATTTTGTTTTGCTACAAGTGGCACTTCAATGTTTTGGGTGTCTGCCGTATGTATGATAACTAACGCGACGGTGCGCCCTGTACGCAACTACGAAAGGTAACGTGAACTCAGCTGCCTGGAAGTAACGATTGTTTGCCGTACAGAGCACGTAATCTGTAATAAATGTATCGGCAGACATCTCCATGTCCGGTACTGCTCCTTGAAGAGTTATCCCCCCCCCCCCGAAGAGGAAATGACTCTTTGTTTATTATGGCTACAGGGACGTTTAAAAGTTTGCTGCAAAATTCAGATTAACAAAACTAAAATTTATTCTAGATTGAAACAAAGACTTACTCACACATAGGTATTAATGCAAAAAAATTTCATTTTATGTAACAAATATTGAATACACGCATAAAAACTATTTCAGCAAATGATGACTTATATGAGTTTTTGTGGTATTTGGCTCCAGGGGAGTTGTCCTTATATAAAATTGCGCTGGAAACGGCTGACCACACTTTGATTACTGCACTTGTGCTATGACGATAAGAAAAAGTGGGAATCCCATTTGGTTTGCAATCATAGAGGTACCTGGTCAGCGGTACTATACATATAATATAGTATCGTTGACTTGACTTCACGGAGAAAAGGGGAGAAAACTCCCCAATTTTGTCCCTATGTATTTTTTGCCTACTTCGGAGTTGTCATGACTTGAACTATCAAAAGCTGCAGGCAAGAGGGATCGACAGAATTCTGCACTTTGCTGGGAATCGTCCCCTCCCATGGCAACATTAGGTAGAATTTAGAAATTTTTGTCAGGTTTTTGTGAGTTCGTAATGTAATACAATCACAAGTAACTCAGTAATTCCAAAAAATCATAATTTTACTGTAGCTTTACTACAAGCTGAGATATTTTACTTTCAAAAACGGATTGTCACTGTTTACCTGGAAAAAGATTTTTCTATCGCGATTTTTTGCTCTTGAAGTAAACCTGCTACGGAATGTTGATACAAACCAAAGGCAGGAAAAATTCAATTCTTTAGTAATGGTTGGTGGCCATGAAAAGGTCCGTTGTGGGAGAGGACAGCCTGCTCAAAAGGAGATGTCGCAAGTGTCATTCAGATCAATGTCGTCATCTGGAGAGGCTGTCGACACAATCTTTGATGACCCTGTTGGGGCTGGACTAGCTCGTGATGATTGTGGTGCTGGACAGCAGGATATGCGGCGCACCCATTGCCTTATGAAAGGCCGACGGTGATCCCTATGGTCAGAGTAGGGCTGACGCTCCGGAGGGCTAGGTCGTTTTAGTGGCTTGGGTTCCTTCGGTGGATCTGTCTGAGTAGAGATAGTTTGAGCATGAAAGAGGCACTTATGCTCAGCCTCCTTCTCTTTAGAGGTGAAGTAAACATCACAGGCTACACAACGACCTCTCCTACAGTGGATTCGCTCATGCTTTGCCAACTCCTGGAGACTTCTACACGGAAAGCTGCACTCGCTGCCGATGGTAGATGCTCAGCACTGATGCTGCTAAGTTGTTTCAGCAGTTATATAGCATCAAAGCGAACAAACTGGTAAAAAAAACTCATCAATAGCAAGCGTTGTGTAAACTCTGTTTAATGTAATCAACTCTTTGCATTGTTGTATAATGTTCGATTGTAATTATTTCCCATTAAATATTAACATTTGATTTTTTATTACGATAAGTTGTGAATTTGTGTTGTGGATGTTTAAAAATTATTATGAGATTTCTTAAACAGTTCTGGTGCAAATGTTTACTGTCAGAGGTTGTATAAAAACGAATTTAGTGACTTATTAAAACCTTATCCAATCAGGGACATAATTTTGAATACTACTGCTATATAAGCTTGAATTAGTATTATTTGTGCCCGAGTTGGCAGTGAATAAAGTTGTGCGCATACTTTAAAGAATTCTGTATCTCTCGAATCTAACTGTAAGCCTCTGCACCCACTCTACTATGTGGCATTTATAAAAATCTACGTCTCATAGTAGTCACTGCACTAACACTAGTTTAGCCGGGCAAGTCTATTGACACTGCAAGTTAACCTAGACTATTAGTTCATCGTTAAGTAAACCTCTGCCTGTATTACTGCTACTAGAGGTGGTGATTAATTACACGGCAAGTTAAATCATAACAAGAGTTTAGCCTATCAACCGGGCCTGTTTTCGGTCCATTCACAGATCATCAACCGGGCCTCTGATGGTCCATTTCCAGACTACCAAATGGGCCCGATTTTGGTCCTGTTAGAGAGTTGGCATAACTTTACTCTCTACTAAACTGTTGTAAAGGTTTTCCGCTGTGGTCTCAAAAATCCTCACAGACACTGTAGAAAATAGCCCGTATTGGAGTAGAGACAATACGGCCATTGCAGAGTGCAAATCAAGTGGTAGAGATGGCTCTCAGTGCAAGGCGGTTTATCTCAATTATCATGCGTTATCACTACGGCACAGTATCCTTTATGGTATATAGTAGTACTTACAGGCTTCATCAACGGAGCTCAATACAGTAATAATGTCCTTTATCGTATACAGCAATACTTATAGACTTTATCAACAGGCGTCACTGATACGGGAGCAATAGTTCTTTGTTACAACAGATCCGTATTAAGCAGACAGATCCGGTTAAACAAGGTATGCGAACTTGGCTGCACAAGCAGCGTGGTCTATGCCAAACTTAGTGTTACAGGCAACCCAGCCACACTAACAAGAACAGTTTCGAATAAACAATCGTGTATTATCTATGAGAAATTACAAAACCTTGTGAAATAGAAATGGTTCTCAAGTGTACAGTGAATACTCGACGTAGTTAGATCCCACTAGGTATGTGTCCAAGAAATGCTGACAACGCCTTCCAGAGCAACTAACGTTATCTCTAACAAAGCTAACCAAAGTCTGAAGCAGTGGGCGATCTGACTCACTGAAAACATTACAGCTGAAATTATACAACAAAGATTGGCTAATAACAAGCAGTTGTGTTAGAAGTATAATCACAACAGCGCTAGACTAAGAATATATATAATATAATTGCATAAGCAGACGCATTTGGAAAGTCGCTAAATAATTCAGACAATATTAACAATACTAGGTCAAAGATGGCGTCTTTCAACTGTCCTAGCGTTGGGTCTTTATAAACTACGGGTCCTGCAATCGTCTGGCTTGGCTCATCAGGTAATGATTTGGCTACCTTCATTGCTTGCTTAACAACAGCCCATCGCTAACTGGCATCGATCTGGTCAAGGTCACACAGCGTATTTCCATTACACTATTACAGAAAAAGCGACGTGCTAGAGCTATTTTCTGTGTGCAGTGCCATAGCAACGATTTTGAGTGTCATTATTCAATAACTGATCAATAGTACCTCACTATGACTTTAATCAACATCAATTTATCACCAAAAGTTTCATTCTATCAAAAACTGTTTTATTTAGCCCATTTGTTTTTTCATTGTGAGGATTGAGTGCCGATGAGAAGCTATCGCTTAGAAAAGAGGAGCAGGGCTATATTCCTAGAATGAAGCCGATAAATTTCAGTAGACTGCAGTTGTGTGTTTTATATACTCTACTGCAACCTGACGAACCGAAAACAACGCTATAGGTGTTTTGTTGACCTATGCCTATATCTGTACCTGTATGATAAAAACTGTCAGTTATAGCATCCTCAGGAGCAGTCTTGTCCGTAGAGGTATAGATAGAAGCCTAGGTCAACGAAACTCTGTTATTGGTGTTTCTGGTTCGTTAGGATTGTGATGGAGTATATAAAATACTCAACAGCAGTCTAATGCATATCTATTTTAGCGGATTTACTAATATAGATCAGCTCTGCCCCTCTTTTTCTAAATGATTGTTTCTATAATTGAATGGCGTTCAATCATAACAATAAAAAAGCAAATTGTGTTTATGAATCACTTTTTTATAGAAAAAAATGTAGTTCATAAATTTATGTTTATAAAAATCATAGTGAGGTACTTTTGATGACTTGCTAAATTGTAAACAAGAAGTTATGATTGCAAAAAATAATTGATAAAATAGTAATACGGTTTTAAATTCTTATTATTGTATTTTTGTTTTGCAAAGAGAAATATTGTGACCAGAAACATTGCTCAATTTTATTTCTAATCAAAAAGAATATAAGTTTGATAAAGCGGACTTGAAAATATCTAAAATTATTTTTAAAAGTTTTAATTTTTTATATGTTATATGTTATGTGTTAATCATTGTAAACTCCGAACCGGCACCTAGAGCAGGCGCATCACAGCTGCACAAAAATCGACAAAACCTAGTTGTTTTGGTCAAGTCTTAAAATCATCATTTGCTTGGTAATGGTGGCGGCCGCGGAAACCATGGTTGAAGTATAACAGGATTGCCACCAGTGCCCTATCGGGTGTGTCCAATTTTTAATGCCAAATTTGTATGAATATGTACCATAATCGCGATCTCCACGATGAGGTCATAACACGATATAGTAAAATGCCGCAATTACTGCACATACCCAGCACATTTTCCATATGAGTTTGTGTAGTTTTATTTCTAATGACAAGACAACTCTAAGCAATTTTGGCGAGATACTGCGTGAAATTCTGCTATCATGGCTAGCGACCTTGTAGGGGTTACTGGTCATCGCGACTCCCATAAACTGCTTTGTTCCAATTGTGACAAAAGTTACATTACGAGGACACAGTAGGCAATCCTGTTATACTTCAATCATGGCGGAAAAAAAGTGCCTTTAAATGATTGTCAGGACAGGCTCATAGAGTTCTTTCCCCTTTGTAGAGCAGCAACTCCAAAACACAAAAAATACATCTCCAACAGTTTTTGCTCTCTCTCAAGTCCTCTGCTCCTACACAGATTTGTAAGCAATGATTTATTTTTGCGGAGAGAGAAAGGGGGGGGGAAAGAGGGAGAGAAAGAAAGTTGATTTTATGCCCTGTGCCGCCATGTGATAAATAATTTTTTAAAAGCATATAAGCAACCACTTGCCCAATATTTAACTTTTTAAAAAATCAAAAGTGTCTTTTGGTGTTTTATTTACATGTATTTCTAATATACCTTAGTGCATTAATCACAACGCTTGTCACTACAACTAGGCCCCTTCAGCCAAATCTTTCAATGGTTATAGCCTAACTTATGTATTATTTTTAAACAGCTCATGGTTAGAAAGATTCACAAACTACAGTTATAAGTTGCCATTCACCCGAAAGCAGAAAGTTTCCTCTGGTTACCTGTAAAATGAAACCCTATAAACACAGTATGAAACAAAAGGCTGGGGCCAAATTCCGGTACTTTCAATATTTAGGTTATAATTAATTATGAATCACGTATTTTTTGTATCGGTCTGTTTTCATATATAGCAATAATCATTCTCAAACTGCAAGTAGTGGTTTTACCGATCAACGTCGCAGTGCGTAAGGCTGAAAAAATTATCAAATATTTAGAGATACCGAGAAAGATTTTAATTATCTGTAAGCGGCGATTTGTATTGTAACTTCAATTCCCTTTGTAATTGCAAAGGCATTCTATATCTTAAGCAGAGTCCAATTTTGTAGCTGCACATCTGAGGACTGGACAATAATTTACCAGAACAACTGCCCCTTGCCAATTGTAAGTACACCGTTAATATTGAGAATTTTATTAATGTATTTTCGTGATAAAGTATTATGTTATTAGATGTTACATTGTTCCAAGTGTTCCTCAATTTTTCTTGCAAAATGATAAAAAAATTCTTGCGAACTGTTGTCGAAAAGGCTGTGGAAACCAATTTAGGAAAGTTTACAATGAACTTGGACAAACAATAACAATAGGATAGTTTTCTATGTTTTGGAAAAGACAGTTGGAAAATAAGTATGATCGAAATCACTGCAGAAGAAGAGCAGCCACTGCCTTCTACGTTACACTCTACACATCAAAAAGCTGCTCACCCTATCCCTTCCAAACAGGTGACCACTTCAGTCAGGGCGATCACTCAGGGAGAAGAAACTAAGAGAGAGGATGTTCTCTTGGGTATGAGTGGAGAAACTGATTCAGAGGAGAACTGGATGCTAAAGCACAGTGCACCAAGCGACCCGTTAACACTTGGTCATCTACTCCCCTTTTGTTTCTCCCCTCTTGTACTACCACTGCATCGGCCACTTTGACTTACAGCCAAAGTGTAGCTAAAGCAGTGCCTCTCATGTCCCCCCCCCCCCCTCCATGGCACCCCCACATCTCACAACACTGTGAGTATGCCATCGCCTGTATGGGACCCCCTTACCCCTCCTCCGTGCAGCACGAAGTTGAGCCAGAGCCAGGTAACAATGTCTGAGAAGACAGTTGCAAGCCAAAGCATGCTTCACCCAATAACCCGTGAGCGGATACAGTCGTTGGGGAAAATCTTGCCGACGAAGAGGAGAGGAGCCATGCTTTTGACAAGGCTCTCTTCTCGGAGCAAAACTCTCACAGTCACCCCTTCCTCTGAGCCGGCACCCCCTCCCATTGCTGTGCGAGCCATTAGCACACAGGCTCCCGTGCCTATTGAAGATCTCATGCCTTCTAAGAGCAGGCGGAGAAGCAGGATTGCTGCTTTGGCCCAGGCTATCGTGCTACCTACGAAGAATGAAGAGACGTCTTCTCCAACCCTGAACCCCGTACTTAAGCTGATATATGTAGTTGCCTCCTGCCCTACCATGCCTACTGTGACTGAAGAAATAGTAGCACCTCAGTCAACTGGATCTGAGCCACCCATAGCCCGTCGTCTCTTCCAGTGGATCGGCCCCTCGACTGAGAGTGCCATCAAAAGACAACTGTGGAATGTGTGCCCTCTCTGTGAGTTTCCTGCCAAGAACATGAGGCAGCTCTCGGTTCATGTGCATCAACACTATGTGCAATACTTCTGCCGTTGTCAGTATAGCAACAGTAGTGGGGACAGTGTCTATGGACACCAGAGGAAATGGTTGAGATCTGGTGACCCTGATCACTACCAACGTCTGGGATACATTTACGCTGTCGATGGAGAGAGTTACCCTGCGTTTAGCAGATACCAAAAGTGGGCAATGCCTGCTGAGTACGGCCCATGCCAGCTTACTCAGACAGGCAAGGTGACTGCCCAGGTACCCCCCCCCCCTCCCAGTATCTCCAGCCGTGGCTTCACCCCTGCCAGGTTCTTCCTCCACTCAGGCCAATATAGTCACGTTAATGGACGTTCCTCTTCCTGGCTATAGGATACCGAGGAAGAAACCCTGTATGGTGACGACTTCTGACCCTGAGCCTATGGTGGCGACACCTAGTGCTCCTTCCCCCCTTGTCCCTGCACCCCTAGTGGTGGCCAGGGTCTCTGTTCACCCCCTACTCCGGTCGCAGAACCTTTACCCAGTGGAGTTGAGCTGCCAGCAGAGTTCCTACAAGATAGGGCGAGGTGGGCTGCTGCCATCGAGCAAGAGGCGGCAAAGCTGGAGACCCCACTGCAAGACCTTCGGATGAAGGTGGTGTTGGGCACCCTCTCGGACGTTGAGGTCGACAAGCTGAGAGCTCAAGCTGAACTCCTCAAAGGCGAAATCTCTAGCCTCAAGAATGCCGCTCAGACCGTGAGAGGCAAGCTATTCTGGGACAGCTGCTCCTTTTTCTTTTAGCCCTACTGATTGTGCCAAGCCCTTTTACCGTTTTACTGACATGGGGCTCACACAGCTGTGTGAACTCTCTTACCGGGTACTGGGTTCTTCTTCCTCACTCCCTCTGCCGGTTGTGCAGATAGTGGTTTCTTCGTTACACATAGATTTGTGTCAAGGGTCGTGCAACCCGTATGTACCTCTCTTTCTTACCAGTGCACATGGTCTTGTGCCAAGGGTCATACTGTTGTGCGTACCTCTCCCTGATTGCAGGGTTCTGCAGTCGACAGTCTCCGTTCTCCTGCGATTCTCTTGTACATATATATACATATATCCTATTACTCTTTATATATATAATCCCCGGCCTCTATCTACTCACGGCCACCCCTGACTGATTAAATATACGCATGGAAGTACCCATAGTTGAAACGACCTGTGTAATTGAAGTGCGCAGAGTGACCGTGACCTGATTGATGCTAGCTGAAATGATACAGTAAATGAGCAACTGTTGCCAAGCAAGCGATGAAGGAATAACCAAGACCCTTACCTGATGAGCCAAGCCAGACGAGCGCAGGACCTGCAGCTGAGAAATATCCAAGCTAAGGAGTACCGGTCAAGGACTTTGACGACGCCATTTCCGTTCATTAAATAATTGTGACAATTTGTAAATTATTTAGCTAATTTCCTAGTGCGTCTGCTTTTGCAATTATATTATATATATTCTTAGTCTAGCGCTGTTGTGATTATATTTCTAATGCAACTGCCTGTTATTAGCCAATAATTGTTGCTTATTTTCAACTGCTATCCTTTTGCATATATGGTGAAGCAGATCGCCCACTGCTTCACACTTTGCTTAGCTTTGCTAGAGATGACGTTAGTTGCTCTGGAGGTGTTATCAGCGTATTTTTGGACACATACTTTGTAGGATCTAACCACATCGAGTCTTCACTGTACACTTGAGAACTGTTTCTATCTCGCAAAGTCATGCATTTTCTCGTAGATAATATACTATTATTAATTTGAAATTCTTCTTGTCAGTGTGGCTGGGTTGCCTGTAACACTAAGTTTGACATAGACCACGTTGCTTGCGCAGCTAAGTTCGCATACTTTGTTCAACCGGATCGGTCTGCTAAATACGGATCTCTTGTAACAAAGAAATATTGCTACCGTACCAGTAACGCCTGTTGATAAAGCCTGTGAGTACTACTATATACGACAAAGGATATTGTTGCCAATAATTCATAACACATTATAATTAAGATAAACCGCCTTACCCAGAGAGCCTTGCTACTACTTGAATTTGCACTCTGCAATCGCTGTGTTGTCTCTACCTACAATACGGGCTACTCTCTACAGTGTCGATAAGGATATTCGAGATCACAATGGAAAACCTTTACATTCAGCAGCAGAGAAAATTAGTATTTGAAAAGTGTGTGGGTCCCTGAAAAATCAAAAGACATGACAGGTATGGTTCACAGTTAGGAAACATTCTCAAGTTTGAACCTGAAACACTCTAAGAACACACTAAAAATTATTTTTTGAACTCAAAAGGGTTTTTGCAACTCCTGACCTGTTCCCACTTTATCCTCCCTCCTGTTTCAAGAGCTTTTCATTGCGGTGCGTTCAGATTTAGTTGCATCGCATTATGATAATTTAATGCCACCCAATCTGAGCACACCACGGTAAAAAGCTCTTGAACTATCTTTCTTTCACATTTCCTAGCAAACCAACTCAGCAGATCAATATCACAATAATACCAATATCGCAATAACCCTAGCCTTTGCTTCAACATTGCCCAAGTTTTACTGTGACCTCTCAACTACGATTTCCATTTTGGTTTTTAACGGTCATTTAACACCAAAATATACCAGTCCTTAGCGTAAGTTTTTTCAATTATAACACTAAAGAATTTATCATTGCTTAAGATTGAAGATTGCGTTGCTACGTCCGAAGATTCTGAACATAGCCTCATGTGCAGGGAGTCCCATAAATGAAGAAACAGCCAGTCAGTTACTGAAGAAAATTTAATCTTGGCTAGGTATCCACCCACACGCAAATATTTGATATGAAGTGAATAAATCACAATAAAACTGTTTTCTAACACATAGTGTGATACAAAGTATTTATCCATCACGACAACTAACAAAAAATAGACAAAAATATCACGGTTGAATTGCATTCTTCTTTGTGGTTTCGCAGTGGAAAGTTTCCGGGGCCACACATAAACTACCAGGAAACATAAAAATATATAAAATAGTAGAATCAGCACGTAGGAAATGCATAGGCCAGACATAAAGGTAAAAAAATAGCTGTAAAATGTATTTACAGTGTTTAACCCACGCAAGCAATAGGCGTGGAACAGGTAGTTTGAGAACGCTCGTTTGGAAATGGATGAGACAAAAAATACTAGTTCAAAAAGGAGGGATTTCTTGAAGGCACTTCTGAATTCTTATTTCTGCAACAACTTCTACATTTTACCAAAAGGGTTCTTGTTACCAAAATATACATATAATGATACGTATAATTAATAAGTTGAAGTGTAAAGTAGTCATTCATAAGTGGCCAATACTACTTGAGAAAGTCAACACATGCTGACTTGTGATAATTGAAATAATAATATTAATGCAATACAATACATACCTAAAAACATTTTTAAAAAAAACTAAATGATAATAAAAACACATGTGCTAATCAGTCACACATGAAAAATCGGTAAGCTTTGGTCACATGAATGATTAAGTGGCGCCGTTTTCAGGCAAGATGTTTTTAACTCCATTCTGAAATTGTCATTGCCAAAAGCAAGCAGCTTTTCAATAAGCAAACGTTATAGGCTACCCAAGTTGGTTAAGTCTTCAAAATCAGTTTCTGCCGCTTCTTGATCAACAGTTCGTGAGAAATCTTCCAGCACTGCAAAGTAAACAGAACGGCATTTGAACATGCAATAGCACAACATTTTATCTCAAAAACACCTTTATGAGGTTATAAAGATAATAATTGAAAACTTACAGTTGGCAAGGGGGCGGTTGTTTTGGAAGATTGCTGCTAGATTTCTCAGATGAGCAGATATAACATTAAACTGTGCCTCAGGTAGAGAGGGCCCCTACAATTAGAGATGGGAAGAACGTTCTAAGAAAAATCACAAGCTCATGGTTAATAAGTTACACCATGCTTCGCCTGGCTACACGATCACAAATTCTGTGTGCTATGTATTACGCAGCTTTAACTCAATAACGGCTAGGTGCTACACGAACGCAAGTTTTGTGCGTTGAACTCAGTTGCGTTGAGGAGTTATATTCAGGGGGCAATCTAGGACTTTGCCAAAGGGGGGGGGGGTCGTAAAAGCGCTTGAGTGCGCGCAATGTTATACCTAAAGCTATAAAATGAACAGTAATTCCCAAACATTGCAAACCTTTCCGATGAAAGAGGCACTAGAGATCAGTGGAGTAAACATGTAACAACCAACTCATTAAGAAAGGCATATTTGAAATGAAAAGCCTCAAGTTAGTAAAATAAATTAGTAATTTTTTCTGACAATTCATGCTTGAGGCCCATTCAGATCAATCAGTCACTTTGTGAGGTATTTACATTAAGCCAAAGGATCAAATTACCTCAGTATTTGGCAGCAAACCTTCAAGTACATCTGCAATAGAACGAATGCTTTTCAGAATTTATAGCATAACATAATTGGGCACTGAAGGTTTCTCCATATGAGGACAAATACTTTAATGATGAAAATTTGATATATTTGGCCAAATAGGCCTACACACAACTTTACAGTTTTTGAGATGGAAAACTTTGCTACTAAACACGAAAAACCCCGAAAAAAAAACATGATATACTTTTTTAAATGACATAATGAGTAATACAAAAACACGGCGTCAAAAAATAAATGTTATGTATAAAACTTGCTCCTTCTGAATTAGTCAACCTCAACTATCTTTTCTCACATTTCCAAGCTTTGAGAACAAGTGAACAATGAAAGTAATATATACTCATACACTCACTTATGTCTACTCCAATAAAAAATTGTTTTGTTTTAAATAAATAATAAAAGCGGTTTTTGCCCTTTCTTTTCTGGTCTTTTAGCTGAATATCAGAAAGCATTAATACTTACCTAAGGCTTGAGCATATCGGGGTTCAAGATTATCGTAGCTGATATCGGGTGGCCTACACACAAAAAAATGAAAATATAAAATGATAACGCTAATGGAGTTAAATATTTTAAACTGATTAAAAAAATCTGGGGGAATGTTTATTTTATAAAACCCTTCTATTTTGCAATTTTCCAATGCAGGCAAGTAAAAACGGCTAGCGGAATGTTCAATAACCAATATAAAATTTTCCCAAGAATACATATTTGTTACCATACAAGGGTCAACGGACAGTTGCATTTTAGTTACCTGATAATTCCAGCTTCTCTTGATTGATGAGCTGAAAAATTAAATCAGCATGGTAAGTATGTAACAAGTTAATCATCTAGTATAACTTGCAGAACTAAACTCATTAACTAACATCGAACAAACTTCAGCCTCAGTTGAGGTGAAAGAAATAACTCCCTAGTGGTTATGCATCAGGGAAATTCGGCAATGATGGTGATAAATACTTTTTCTCAGATTTGAAATCATATAAGCAAACAAAATGTTTAAAAAATGTTGACTAATGATAATTTTAAACACCGAGTTTTAATTTTTTCAACAGCCGCTAAGCATAAACAAAGTCAACTGATTTTTTTAAAAAAATGGCATACTTTGGAACAGTATTTACAATAATTCAAACTTGAATACCTGCGGCTCTTACAATGGTGATCTGTTAGCTGTTTTTTATGAAGCAATAAACAACTTATATGATCGGCAATAGGAAAAAAACACCTTTCACAGTCGTGCTTTGAGTACATACATCTCTAGAGTCAACAGTAAAAAATCCACATAAAACCTGAGAGAACTGGTACTGCTGCATTCTACTTACATAAGAGTGGTTGGTGATGTTGCATTGAAGTGTGTCCGTGTTCAGCCTAAACACAAGAAGGGCAGACATTACAACAACTAAAAAGCGGGTATCAAAAGTAACGGGATAGTGACGATCTCTCTCATTTGGTTCAATTACCAGAAACAGTTTATCGTCAGATGGAATTAAATAGAAGGTTATGTTACAGATTTTGTAATTCAATTTTTTGTTTTATCATTTTGTATGTTTTAAATGCATTCAGATGAAAGAAAACATTAATTTCAAAGCAAAAATCAAAAAAGATGCCTGCCAAAGAGCTTAAATTAGCCTTTGGTACTAATGAAAAGTGACAATAATTTTAAAATCTTAAAAAAACGGAAACACTTATTTCCTGAAATACCATGGCCATAGACTTTTAAAATTATATATAACTGTAGGACTGTGACATCAATGCCAAAGACAGTAGTTTATATAAACTACCCTCTCTGTCATCTTTAAAATAAATGTCACCAATGGGCGTGGTTTGGAGACGATGCGCCTTGCACCTAGTTTGATAGCTTTTGTTTGGGGAGTCATTTTTCAAAATTAATAAAAGCTCTCAGTCTATTTACACCATTAGCCAATAAAATCAATTACATGGAAATCGTGCGGCCCCCGGCACATGTACTCTCATCATCACTATCCCCAAAGTTCTTTCAACACTGTAATTAAACTGGCACTTTGATTCCGATATCAGATTTTATTGAATTCATTATATTTGACTGAATAATATCTCTCCACTTATAAAGGACCTGTTCCAATGTGCCTGGGCTTCACCAGTGAATCAAGACATAAGAATAGAAGCTAGCAATAGAGTTGATGAAGAGCTGTTAAAAGTGAAGCATCTGTTTTATAAGAAATCTAGTTAATCTAGTTAATCTAGTTAGGAATTGACAAGAATTTCTGAAGATTGGTTGTTTTTAAAGAGTAGATGTGTTAGAAGACAAACAAAGGTTTTTTTCACAAAATCACTGCAAAATGAAGTTTATATCAAAAATCCACTAACACCTATAAGAATGTGTTTATAAAGCACTGAAATCTATCAATATAAGATGCAATTGGTTGGGTAGTATGAAATGAAATGTTGTTATCGATTTATTTGCCAAAGAATCAACAGATCAAAAAGAGACCTCTCATTTCTTTGATTCCCCATTTTATTGGCTGAAGGCTTATATCAAGATTAGCATTGGAATGGAAAGACAAAAGTCAGAAAAGATATCTGCATCTTTTTTACTCAGTGCAAACCAAATCAAGTGAAAAGGTAACGTTCACAGCAGACATTAATGTAAGGATACTTACACCAACTCCACCAGAATCAAGTGTGGTCCCCTCTGCATAACTTCTGCCACTCCAAGTCTGGAAAGAAACAAACACATATCTTTAAAGCTGTCAACCCATTAAATACTCTGTATATCAAACAATGAAACTATTTTATGGCAAATACAATAATATAAAATTTTTGGTAGGCACAACTTTTGAGCATGTTTTGGATCGGCAAAGTTGAACCAGCTACAAAATATCTGTAGGTGTGAGTGTGCATTATTTAAACTGAAATCTGCCAGTATTTAGTCAACAGCTACAGCAAACAAATATTTTCTGTCAGCAGATCATTGCTAACTAATAATTTTGACAAATAGATATAACTCCATTATCATAATTTAAATTTTATCAAAAATAAATGAACTTTTATTTTAAATCGCCTAATTTTTGCGTATTGATTTAAAAAGAAACTAGTGATTTAGTGTAAATTGTTTGCGTTATAATTTTCTTGGGGTAATGAATATGATTCAATTTAGTGCTTTGGTAAACTTTTTTCTCCAAGGTAATCTTACCAAACCAGATCCATCAGCTGTATTCTGCACTGGGAGTGGATTTTGCTGATTTCCTGTTGCAGAACGAACAGATGAATTTCTTGAATGTTCCTCGTCCTTCATACAATCAAAGAAACGTGTTTTATTATTTTGTTTTTCATTAGATCATATACACAAGAAGAATAAAATACACCAGAATAACTTCAACCTTATAAATAACTGAACATATTTACATTATATAAAAATCTGCCTCCGGAAACCCTATTTTCGTTCCGCATTTCTTGGCCTTCTTGATGGGCCAGACCTCGTTCATCCATTTGGTTGTTTTGGCTTCTTTGATTATTGACAGGCAGTTGAGCTTGACTTTGGGAGTCTCTTACTGGTTCTGGCGAGTTCCTCACATCAGGAGTTACTGTACTTGTTAGGCGTTCCCTTTCAGATGTTAGGAGAACCTAAATTTACCATAAAAAAGAGCTGTTATTGACAAAATCTATTTATCGTAGTAAGACGTATTAATCATTTCCCAATAACATTAGATCAAAATTAGTGGCAGTGTACTCACCTTTTTCCTGTCATCCGCTTTTAAATTTGGTGTAGAGAGTGGTAGCTGTAGTGTTCCGGGTTTCGTAAATGATGAGTCTCTGGCTTCAGGCTAAATGGAACATGCATGTGCGTTTAATGAATTTTTTTCTGAAAGTTATACACAGGTCAGTTTATGCTTCTTTCTTGGATTGATACAAAACTGAGTAAACATGAGGAAGGTGCATAAATGGCTATTTTGTGACGCCTCCAGAACGATCTATTGAACTAATAAAACGTTCTATTCCATATCCCAACCAACTTTTTCACAATTCATCGCCAGTGCCGCAACTAAAGAAGAATTTTATGTCAAACTTATGCAGCACAGACGGTGAATTTTTTCTTCACTCAACTGTTGATCTAATAATCAAATGAGCTATAAATACAAACCTTGGTCTGGCAAATCAATGACTCCAACTCAGAAACACTGAAATCACTTTGGGAAGTACTGATGGAGCTGTGGTTACGAGAAAGTAAACTCAGTGAAAGACTGGATATACTTGAAATGTTAGAATACGGAAGGTATTCTGGATAATCCTACAAAACACAAAACAATATCATTGAAACGTGTCGACAAATACATAATTTGCAGATAAAACTGAGTGTCTAAAAACAAAAGGTACCTGTCGTATACTGATATGCCCTGAGTGATTGCTTGTTTCCTGTGTATCATTGATCCCTTCAGATATATGAGGTGAGCCTATCAGCAAAATATGCAACAGTTGGGAACTTTTGGTTCTAGACGTCATAGAGATCAGATAAAGTGAACATAGTAACTATGTAACTTGTCGACTGAAATTATTTAGGAATCTAAAAGGAGATGATGCAATTGGTAGTCAGTCAAATGGACAAACCATGAAGCGGCTGATTCATAAAACAGGGGTCTGTAATAGGATGGTTGATGACAGAGGCGTATTGAGTACCCCCGACCCCCCGAACATTCGGGGGTCGAACTCACAACCCCCTAACGTTAGGGGGTCAAATTTGTCGGGTATTGTTTTGGTTTGCGGGGATTGATTTTTCTCCTGATGATTGTTTGGAGTTATCTTAGCATTACAACATGAAACATAGACCTAGCCCAACTACATGCTTTACTTCTTTTGTGGATTGACATTGACCCACCCTTGTGATAGAACAATAAATTTATCAGTAAACTAACAAGGCACATCATTGGCCTCATGAACATATGGTTGACCAATCAAATAAATGAATATTCCTGCTTTTGAATAAAAGTGGAAAAGCGGCTCTACTGTAAAGAAATATTTATTTACATTATGATTGTTAAACAACAACATGCAAATGAAGCTGCTATGCAGCAACTAACAAGTGTCTGTATGTGGCTTGGTGGTTAAAATTATTATTACTACTACTGTAACCATTATTCTAATAATTAATAATGATGATTGGATTTTCCCCCACTTCACTACTACTATTATTTATAATCATTAGATTATTATTATTAATTATTATAAATTATATATATATGTATAATTATTATTATTATTTATAATAATAATTATAAATAACAGTTAATAATAATTTGAAGCAGTCAAATTAGATTATTTATTATTATTATAATGAAAAATGATAAATAAATATATATTAATGATAACAATAAACAATCAGAATAATGAAATACATATAAATAATAAAGTAATAATAATAATAGTGATTATTTATTATCATTATTAATAATTGATAAATTACAAACGTTGAAAAAATGAATAATGATTAGCTAATAAATGATAATATAGTATAAAAATAATAAAACTCGACCCCCTAACACTCATAGTGAACCCCCTAACAGGCAACCCCCTAACAAATTCCTCCAACCCCCTAACAAAAAATTTTTCGCGCTTCGCGCAATTCTATTTTGTTAGGGGGTTGGATTTTTAACTCAAAACGCCCCTGGTTGATGAAGTAAGTAACTTCGAAAGAGCAAACAAGCCAAGTTTCAGCAGAAACAAAAACAAGCAAAGGAAATGTAAGGAATTGGGTTTGACTGAGACGCCTTATTCAGTTTTTAATAATACAGACAGTAGATGCATGGTCAGAGGGCAATGAACAATATAATGTTGGTAACTTATGAACTGGTGCTAAGTATAGAACCCTGGGGAGCGAGAGATTTAAAGTGGTTGCCGAGTTGAAGAAATCGATCATGGGTAGGTACAGGGGTAGTTATTTTTATTATATTACGTAACTGTCGAACTAACAAAAGTAGTCTTTTTTCTAACCCTAAATTGCCAGGGATGCATTCAATTTTCTATCATTGTCTGTGGTATTTATTTGTTTTATTGCGGTATAGCTACTGACTTTTCACATAAGCGCGTTAACATTAAGATGAAAGTTGGCAGCACAATAATAAATATTGAAATTAAGAAAACTTCCGAGCACCTCATGCGAAGGGCTGTAGTTCACATCGTTGAAAACTCATTGAGGAACTCTGTTTAACAAGCAATTACACGGCAGTAAGTGAACCCCATCATCTGTTTATAAAAATTGCCATGTGTGCCTAAATAATGTGACTCGAACTATATCCGCCATAATTATAGGAATATAATACTTTTTACAAAATATTTGACAATTACTAAAATGATAGTTACTCATAGTGTTAGCTACTACAAAATATAAGAAAACTTGGGTCAACAAAATTACCTAGCTTCAAAAGAAAAAACAGCTCAAATCAGAGCGCAATACATTGATTCAGCACAATATTGTTGCCACTGATGATCATTGAGGGTACAGAGTAACATTTGAGCAGGTTTTTCATAGCTCAGCTATGGTGTTCTCAAACTATCAAGTTTATTCCCAAAACCAATCGGATAGGAAACACTTTTTGGACTTACCTGTTTCGTGTTCTTCAGATAAGACAACACCTGGTCGTTCATCCCACGCCGCATTCAATTTTCTCTCATGTTCCTCCGCTTTAGTTGTGTTCTATCAAATCATATACTGCAGGTAAGGTATGGTGTTTGCCGAACAATTCGCTTGGTAACGCAAAATAAAAAGGATTTTACATAAGAATTCACTACAGCATTCATAAAAATACAGGCTATATGGTCTAGTGGTTAAAGTTATTTTAATCCAGGATCCACGGTTTGATTCTCAGCACGGTTACCTGTGTGCAAAGTGTTTTGTTTCCTATATAATGCTCAGCCTGGTTGAATATGGGCATAAAATAAAATGGTCTCTCCGTAAGTGTCACGGAGTGATGCTAGTGAAAAACCCCCCTCTGCCTTTTCAAAAGCCTTGCTCATTTAATGGTGGGACCCACACACGCTTAAGCTTCCGAGGAACAGCGCATACGTTACAAAGTAACCTTGAGTAGACCATGAGTGTTCATTTTTAAATAAAATGATTTCACAGAAAATTAGTATATTTACAACTTCAGCATTCGGTTTGCTATAAGCAAAAGCTTGCTCTTACAAAGAAGTTGTACTGTATTCATCGTTAGAATGTAAGATATCTGATTGACCAACTGCTGTGTGACAACTCATCAAAACAGCTCCAAAAGAGACGGCCACATACAAAGGGCTAGTTTCAAATTTTGCTAGTGTGATATTTTAGCATCATGCATATTGACTCTACTAAAAGTTAGGTAAACTAGTTGTACCTTGATAGCTTTATACAAATCGACCAATGTCCGTCTGGCACTGTTCCTACGAATTTCATGCTTTGCCCCAGGAAATCTCATACTGCTGATGCGAATGCTCTCCTCTAGCTGCTCAATAGCCAGCTGTGTTTTACCATGTTTCTTATACACATGTCCCAAGGTTAGAAGCACCTACACAACATAAAGACTGTCAGAATTAAACATATTTGGTGCAAAGTTATATTACAATTATGAAAATGAAGGCACTTACAGAAAAAAAACACATCACATTCAACTATTGACACTTGGACATGCGCTATGACAAACTATTTAGAGTTAAATTTGTTGTCATTGTTCATTCTAAAGCTACATTTAGAGCCAAGCAGAAAAAAAAGACTAACTAACATAATACCTTTATCATTTCTTTGGACTTGTGGATTTTAAGAGACTTCATAACGCTTTTGGCCTCCTCCAAATGAAATCTGGTGTTCTCTAACTTACCAAGTTTTTCATACGCATTCGCCACGTTGTTATGCATGTAAGCCAGCTGTAATAAAAAACCAAATGATAAACTTTGCACATAGAAAAATCTATGTATCGGGTCAAAATTTTATCATCATTGTGTGGTGCGTTGCCAGATAGTGACTGATACTGAACAGAATTATGTAGAATACAACTTATACATTTTGTCAGTTTTTTTTTGAGCGGCCATAGGCAAATAAGATACTGGTTTTAATCAGAAAAAAACATACAGTTGTAGTTATGAAAATGGCGATTTATAGGGCATATTCGTGGTAAAAAAGCAGGCAGAATTGTTGTTTTTAAAAAGAGGGTCACAACGGATCTAAATTACGTGTAATGGCCATAAAAGAAAAATACATATTGGCAAATGAGTGAATAATAATCTTGTGGTTTGTTGGATTATCTTGAAAGTACTGACTTTTGACTAGGAATAGGCAAGACAGTCAACATGGCAAAGAAATGAGATAATTTATATGTGCACAACATACAATGACAGTTTAAATATAAAAGGACTAACAGTTTATACGTCTATTGGACCAACTTGCCTCAGGAGGGTGAGGAGTTGCATCAGAAGCAAATTCTATTGCTTTTTCATAATGCTCAATCTCCATATTTGTATCAGAGAAACGAGCATATGCTTGAGCCAGGTAGTCATGACATTGCCAAAGAAGTTCTTTAGGAGACTGATCGTTTTGTTTGATAACTTGTAAAGCTATTTGTAGCTCGTCTAAAGCAACTTGAGGTTCACTACACTTCAAGCACAGCTAAAAGATTTCACACACCATTTTACATAACGTAATCGATAGTTGTAAAAAATTCAAGTTTGGTACACCCTCAACTGCAGGATTGTGAAATTTGAAAAAATTAAATGCTCCCAAGTACACTTACTAGTCCCAAACGTAAGTGAGTGCTAGCCACGATGGGATTGTCGCTTCCAAGTGCTATTATCCTACAATGGGAAAATTGCAAGTATAAAAACTTTTTGGGTGACGCATTGCCATAATATTATCAAAATATGCTTGAGGATGAAAAACAAAAATATAATGCACATTTTTGTTTTTATGGTCTTTATTAGGAAGAGAAAATAATTTTCTAAACAAAATCAAATGCTTCAATAAACACCAGGTTATGCGTGAAATTTAAAAAACATTTTCATAATAAGGTTAGGAATAATACGCAAAGCATCTTTGTTATGGACTTGTAGAAATTACACTCGATCAAGCTGC
The DNA here is from genome assembly GCA_945261195.1 of Cryptosula pallasiana. Lineage (NCBI taxonomy): Eukaryota > Metazoa > Bryozoa > Gymnolaemata > Cheilostomatida > Cryptosulidae > Cryptosula > Cryptosula pallasiana. The sequence continues at coordinate 43,714,064 of OX183132.1, read as the reverse complement.
TATTATAAAGCAAAGCTTGTATTATTATTATCCCTTGTTACTCTAACTTGTGTACAGCTATTGACAACATAAAGCCAAGCTTGGGCACAGTTTTTTGAACACATTTTATGTATAAAAGGAAGCGCTTTTGTAAGTAATCAATGCAAGAGTAACATGAGTGCGTATGAGCAAATATAGAGTGAATCTCAACTGCTTTAACATGTTAACCAATTCTCAATACTGTAATGAAGTGATTTGATTCTGCAAACATATATTTTACTTTGTACAAACACAACAACCTTATAATATTCTTATCAATGAACTTATAGTTCACAACATCTTCTTGATTTTTGTTAAAGAAATCTCAGATTTCTCCAAAGACCACAATATTGAAAGGTTAAATTGCATTTCATTTTTTCGCAGTTCGTCACAAACAAACAAATGTAGACAGAAATAAACGTCAACTGGAATGAATGCAAGCATAGCTAGAATGGGTGTAGACACTTCCTGGTATGAACGTTAAAAAAACGGGAATAAATGTTGACTTGACTACAGAGAATAAAATTTCCAGGTTAATTTTCACAAGTGTTGGTGAGGAAAATGAGAAAAATGGCAAACTCTTATTTTCTTAAAACCAACATCAAAACAGTACTTTGTATGTCACAAAGACAAATGTCAATATTTGCGGTGGCGAATGTCAAAGTTTGTTGCTATAGTGTGAAGGACGCCGCCATTACTTGCCTTATCAACATGACTACCCACTTACATATTTTATTTCCACCTTCTCCATCTGTCTACTTATTCCTGTATCACTACAAAATTCTATTTGCAAACATAAATATTCAATCAATTATTATTTACCAACGACTTTTCCATGAAGAATAGTAAACTACATTTTGGGTGCTGTAAATGTAAGGCGTGGCTTACATAGATCTTTTTGTTCTATCCCTGTATAAATAATTGTGTCAGTTCATAATAAAATCAGAGTTAGCCTAACTCTCAGAAGATCTTTCACCTGCACTCACACAAGAATAGACACAAGCTGAAGTTACAAGAAAACAACAAACTTAGTCGAGCCAACAATCAGTACAAGCAAGGCTTGGTGGAAAGTGAGTAGTTGATTCGACCCACACTGCATATTCTTTTCTCGTAAGAAGTACGACGCAAAGTACCTTGTCTTTCACTAACAGTTCGGCCGTGAACAGTTTGCCCGAATTAGACCGGAACTCAATAATCAGCAATAATTGTGTGGCCATCATCGCTGTGTGTAACATTGAGTATTCCACCCTAAATTCGGTCTATACTGTCGACCATACAGCATAACGGAACAAATCCCAGAATCAGTGCAAATTGAAAATACACCGCCTTAACTGAAATCTTAGCAACAATTTGGGAGGTGTACAGGTGTGTGCCACCACCCAGACTAAATTCCTGTAGAATAGCATAGTCAATGTTCATTCCAGGTCTGTTGAAATTCATTCAAGAAGGTGTCTATGTTCATTCTGTAATTTCTGCATCCATTTCTGTCATTGTCCATTTCCGTCAATGTCCATTTCCGTCAATGTCCATTTCCGTGAATGTCCATTTCCGTCAATGTCCATTTCCGTCATTTCCGATATACTTTGAGAAATTCTCTATTCTATATATTTTCATACTGATAACTGCTGCTCAATTACTGCCTATAAGAGTTTTGGTAAAGTATGGCAATGTGTTCTAGTCAATTGAAATCAATGTCACTGTGACCCAGCATCGTGTCAGAAGTTTTTTTTTATCGATAGTACAAAGTTGACAGCCATGAGGTTAAGCAAAATTCAGCTTGATTCTTTTCAAGTAGATGAATCAGCAATTGGTAGGCGTGCACAAAACTAAAATGCTCAACTTATTTGAAAAACAGTTCCCTGTACTTGAAACTGGGAGGGGATAACTTGAAGTGGTTCTCAATGAAATTTTATTACTCAAATAAAGAAAATAGTTAAGTTATGCCAAGAAAACTTTGCAAACATGCTTTGTGATTTTAGAGACCTTGAAGCAAATGCTAATCAAACCTTTGTTTGTAAACCAAAAAGACATTCAGCAAGTGAAGCAAAAACACCAATCTATTATACTTACTCGGTAGGGAGATCTGCTCATATAGTACTACTGTTATACTTACTCATATTCAAGAGCTTTACGGTAGTTGACAATTGCCTCATCATGCTTTCCATTTTTCAGTTTTAGCTTACTCTTCATCATGTATTTGTTGTAGTTGTCAACAGCACCCTGAAATAGAATGCGAAACTGTGAATAAAAATCAGCTAAAACATTTCTCTCCATCGCTGGCATTCTCTGCACATGCTTTATTGATGAGGTTTAAAAAAAATGAAAAAAATAGTATCCAACTAACTACCAAACTAGATCAAATTTCAAAATGACCAAAACTAGGAGTTGGAGTTATTTAGTGTTAATTTTATATCTCTTTTGTCATTTTTTAACACTATAAGATTATTCAGTTATAACAAAGTTCAGTATAGGCCATCATGGTTGACCTATACCCCGTTGGTGGAATTCCAACTGTAGAGGTGTTTGCATTGCAGTCGGGTTGCAAAATCAAAATGAGAAATGCCTAATCATCACAAACCACAGTACTATCACATTGCTTACTTTTGCCATGTTGTGGTTTTTAATTATCCCTTAGTCAGCAGTCAGCAATAGACATTGCATCACTATAATTATGTCCACGCAAACACTCAAGTCAGCGCCAATTGTGACATCAGCTCTTTAAAGGCATGGGAACAATTTATAACAGCCGCTTTTGACTAGTTTAATACCAGAGGCAGGAGCAGGATTGTATGTTTAAGGAAAGTTCCTAATAGAAACATATAGGCAAGATTACAAAAATGTACAACCATTATAATATATAACAGACAAAACAATAATGCAGCAGTAGAATCTACGAAGTTCAACAGTTGATTAAGTTATTTGGAGTTAGTGAGTTCTTATATTGCAACGGTAGATTTATATATGTTTGCATTGCAACATTTGTTCCACCGTTGCAAAGTTTCAACGGTAGATTCTACGAACTTCAACAGTTAAGCAATATAGAAATGTACAATCCTGCACCTAAGTGTAATACCACGGAATAGATCAGATGGTCTCTGACATTTAACAGCAACAAATCCCAACTTGACATGGAACTTCCAGAATGCTTCTTATCTTATCAAAGGAAAATTTCACTGGTTAATAGTTGAACTAGCTCAAGGTCTTGTTAGTGGTACCAAGTATAATAATAATATAATAATAATATGTAAGGTTTTGTTAGTGGTACCAAGTATAATAATAATATAATAATAATAATATGTAAGGTCTTGTTAGTGGTACCAAGTATAATAATAATAATATAATAATAATATAATGACAATGACAATAACAATAATAATAATAATATATAATATAATAATACATAATAATAATATATAATATAATAATACATAATAATATAATAATAATTGTTTACTTTGTTGTCAGTACATGAAAATTAATTCAGAATATCAAATCCAAGATTTAAACAAAAGTTTCTTTAAAAGTACACGATAAAATTACATCCTAGTACAAAACGATGACTTCTAAAAGTTGTTACAATAGCAATGGTTTCATTTTCGTACTGAAACACTTTGAGGCCTGTTTCAGTTTTCATGTGAATCTACTATGTAAACAGCAAGCACTTTTGCTGCAAGCCTTGAGCTCAATGATCAACACTTCTTAATATGGAAATTTTTGGCTACAGATAAACAATCAAATTAATAAACAAATACAAACCGTTTGACTCTCGTTGATGGGGTGCATTTCTCTCATTCCTCCAGAACCAACCATACACCTCGTATTTGCTCCTCGCCTCCTATTTAAAGGAAACTGCTCATCTTTTGGAAACTGAAATGGTAAACAAAACTTTAAATACAGTCGACTTTCAATAGTTACTTAAAATCATAGAGAAATGAATTGTTGTATCAAGATGTAGGTGTAGGTTAATCATGCTGCAAATTTATGAATATTAGTAAAGAAATTGCTATTTACTCATTTTTTAATACCTTTTTAATTATCAAAAACTTTCGTAATTTCACATATCAAACAACATAAGGCGTTTAAGGCTGGTTCACATACATATCGTAGATGCTCGCAAGTAATCGCAGACCCTCATACGACAATCTGCGACGTATGTGAACCTGGATTTGCAGTGGCTCGTGCGACATCGCACGCTGTCGCAGAGGCTCGTAGAAAAGTTCAGCTGAACAAACATTCCTGCGACCGTCGTACGATATTGCGTACAATTTTCGTACTTTCTTTCTCAAAAACCACAGTTAGGTCAAGGTTACTCATGTAAACATGAATGCCATAAAAAAATTATAATAAATAAAAAAATTATTATTGTTTAACTATAAATACTAATTATTATTTATTATCAATTTTCCGAATGAAATATTATGATAGTTTATTTAAATGTATAAACATATATATTTTCTGTAAACTTTTATATGATAACATAATTAGCATATTATTATAAATTGAGAATAACAAATTATATATTAAAAGATGGTGAAAAATAATAATGCACCATTGAACAACAATTATAAGATCAATTGAAAAATATGGAATAGTATTAAATAATAATATGAGTAACAATATTATAAAATTGTTAAAATTGTTAAAAAGATTAAGTAGGTTGGTGTAATTGAACAGCAGTAATTCATTTAGTATATATATAGTCGTTGGTCAGTGAAGACAGGCTTCGAGATTTTATTACCTCCCAGTCAAGAGAGTGATTATACCACTTGCGATCGTGAGTTTGCTAAGTTTATTTGAACATGTATCGCAGATCTTCGTACGAGGATCTGCGATCACTTGCGAGCATCTACAATTTGTATGTGAACCAGCCTTTATTAAACATAATCAGGCCAACTAATAATCGTCAATTTGTTTAAAGAACAGAGTAATAAAAATCGTGTCGTTTTTAATGAAACTTGGGCATAACTGCTTTACTACTCAGAAAAGAGTCTGATGTATGACAAATTCTTTTAGACATTATGACATAAAAAATCAATTTTTATTAACTTTCTTTCAGCAGTAAGTAGCTGCCAAGCTTTGAAAACTCTGCAAAGAAATCACAGGATAATACATCTCTAGATGGGTGCATATACATGTAATGAGGTTGCAAAACAGAAGCTATGTTTTATGGTTTCAACAAAGCTCACGTGTTCCTAATAAAAAATGCTATGAAAGTAGGAGATCACAAAGTAATGTGAAGAGGTTTATCAACATTAAGTTCGGCAAAAAGCTTATAATTTTTTCTATACGTGTAATTAACAGAACTTGAAAGCGATACTGTGTATAACGCTTGTTTTGGTCCTCAGGTCAACAAGTTACTTTACCAATCAATTACCTGTTGGGATTGTGTTTTTGTCACTTTATGACCGATGTTTGGTTTAAACTGTTCATTAAAACTTGTGATCTTTACTAGCAGGAAGTTTGATGGTCTTTCGCAAACTCAACAGAATGTATGCATATACAGTGAAACTTGCTTATAACAGCTTCACTTATAACAAATTATTGCATATAGCAAACTAAACTTCAATGTCTCAAAGCAGTAGAGCGTGAAATACTATAGTGAACTTTTTTATATGAAGAACTGAAGCGTTTGGTTTGCAATAAGAAAGTTCCGCTGTATATTGAAACTTTGCACTCACCTCAGCCATAGTCAAACCATGTAGTAGGATAGAATCCCGATATCTAAAACAAATGATTACAGTAAAATATAAATAATTTTTTAGACTTGATCACATCACAAAAATTGAAAAATGGACTTAGTTTTCACCCACTAACATACTCTTTACAAATTTTAAAAATCTTAAAGTCTGCAAAACAGTGCCTAAGAAAGATCATTTTATAATTTGTTTTTTAAAATTGAATATTTCTATATGCTGAAAAATTACTATAAGCCTGTGTGAACATCAACCTAATCCCACGTCTAATCCATGCCTAATCCATGCCTAATCATCACACACCACAGTACAATCACATTGCTTACTTTTGCCATTTAGTAGTTTTTAATTATCACTTAGTCGGCAGTCAGCAATAGACATTGCATCACTATAATTATGTCCACGTAAACACTCAAGTCAGCCCAGCTGTGACATCAGCTCTTTAAAGGCAGCATCCTGGTTTTGTTTTCGTTTACAGCAACTTGTTCATTTTTATTAACCCTTGCAACTTATGATTCAACATATTATGATTAACCTTATGCTTATTATAAAATATGAGCAGCAATTTTTACCTTCCATAACACTACTAGACTTTACCATACAACAACCCATATTGGAAGATGTAGCTAGTTGATGCTGCTACCTACACTTTGAGCTAAAGACAGTACAGTGTTCTTTATCTCATCTACTGTGCTGCCTAGCAAGTTGAGCAAGGTATTTTATACACTATTTTATTAATCCACTTTTGTTATTAGAATTAATTCTGATGCTGAATGTTTTTGATAATGCTTATATGACTCATATTTTACTGTGCTTCTGATATTTACCTTTTATGCTTATATTCTGACTAGTTGATTGCAGACTTTATATCATGTGGTGCATATTTTATAGTTTTGCGGTGTCATTGAATAAACTACACCTCAAACTTGGCCAACATCAGTTGATTCTTTAAAAAAGCTGGTCCCACAGTACACGGGTGTTAACAGGGCAGATAATGGTTGAGTTCTGGCACATGGTGGTAGTGTGATTGCAAGTTTGCTAAAAGGTGAAAAGGAATAATTTTAATCAGGTATGCAGTACTGCAGGTTGTAAGGTGTATACATGTATGTGTGGTACTTTGCTTGGTGCAGGTGATTTCAAGTTTTGGTTCATTGCTCTGGGTGTAACTTGGTTCAATGCAAGTTAATAATACGAGATTCTTATCGGAAGTCTGTTTGAATGGTATTTGCCTGTTGATACATGCCTTTTTAACGAAAGGATGGCGTGTTGGATGTTGATATCGGTATGCCGCAGAGTTTAAGGTCACACTAGTCTATTGTCATCTTGGTACCATCACGTTCACTTGTTATCGCCAACAACTGCAAATGAACTAGCGCTAATCACGTGATACACGGATGAGCCCAACGCGGCAACTTGTGATTTAATCTAAGTGGAAGTGAACTTGTATTTATATTTCTCTTGGATAAACCCCCAATCTAAAACTGTGCATATATGTAATCATTGTTTTTCTACAAACAAATACAGCGATAGTAATATAGGAGTCGTGACATTCAGCAATAGTCGCCCTCCTGAAGTTTAAATTGACATTAGGCTCATCCTATCAATAGCTGGATTCCGTCCGGATATACCAATTGTCTGCTAGTGACTTAAGGAAACTGATGCTTGATGTCAGCTTCTAAACAGTAGTCCACAATGACAGTCAGTCCGGAAGTTGGAATGAACGTACACAGGAATGAACGTCGACAGGAATGAATGCAGACATAGTTGGAATGAACATAGACACATCCTGGAATAAACGTGGACAAGTGTCAACATTCATTCCTGGCAACATTTAAACTTTCGTTTCAACGTTCGTTTCAGGAGTAAAATATATTATTGTTTTTTCTCAAAGTAGACAACTCCTGGAATGAAAGCTGAAATGATATGTTATATATCGCCAAGAACGAACGTAGACACATCCGGGAATGAAAGTCGAAATTCTCTAGTTCGTTGCATAGTTGACATTCATTCCAGGTATGTGGACATTCCTTCCATTATCTGTCTACGTTCATTCCAACTGTGTCTGCATTCATTCCTGTTTACGTTCGTTCCAATTCCCGTCAGTCCTTCTGGAGGTAAGGCAGGTGTGCTACCTCTGTCAGTGACAAACAGACCCTCATGAAAAATAACTTGCAGCAAATTATTATTTTGATAATTGTTGATTAATATGACTTTTATTTTAATTTTTGACAGTTGTAATAACAAAATAATCATGTATTTGACAGTTGGTTTCAATAAAAAATAATAAATCACCTAATAATCATAGCAACAGCTACACTGTACTAAATTTTGGAATACATTTAGTACTTTATCATCATTATTGTAATAATTATCATAATTGATACTTGTTCGTTGAATTGAAAATAGTATTCGCACAATAATGTATGAGCCATGTATTATTATTAGGAACAAACTACTGTGGTTATAATATAAATAATGAAAAAACATTATAAGCTAACCTTTGTATAATTTTTTTTTTATATTTCACATCAAATTGTAAACTCGAAATCACACCAAAAGAGCTTCTTCGTTGCTACAGCCCAAGTCTGAAATTCCTTGCCCCTCAGTAGGTCACTGCTACATCGTCCCCAGGTGGCTGGCTAGGTCCCCAGGCTGGCAGTCCCCTGATTTCCCTTTGATTACACTGGACCGATTACCAACAGACTATTTGCCACATTGCTGGGACCTTCAGCAGTGAAGTTGGCGATCATCCTAGAAGTACGAAGTAAGTAAATTTTTCTCATCTCTGCTGTGAATATTTATGAAGTAAACCTGCTGTGGATTGTTGATACAAACCAAGGACTAGAACAATTCAACTCTTTAGTAATGGTTGGTGACCCTGAAAAGGGACTTTGTGGAGAAGGCATTAAGCTCAGCCTTCCTCTTTGTAGGGGTGAAGTGGACATCGCAGGCTAAACAGCAACCTCTCCTTCAGTGGACTCGCTCATGCTCTGCCAACTCCCGAAAACCTCTGCACGAAAAGCTGCACTCGTAGCAAATTAACATGTTGCTGCTCAGCACTGATGCTGCCAAGATGTGTCAGCAGTTACATAGCGTCAAAGTGAACAAACTGGTAAAATTAGTTATCAACAGCGAGTGCTGTGTAAAATCTGTCTAATTGTAATGTACTCTTTGCATTGTTGTATAATGTTCCAATGTTGTAATTATTTCCTATTAAATATTATTATTTTATTATCACTATAAGTTACGAACTTGTGTTGTGGGCGTTAAAAAATTATTGTAAGTATTGTTTAATCAGTTCTGGTGCAAATTCTTACTGTCAGATCTTGTGTATAAATGGGATGTAGTTAACCCATTAAAATCTTGTTCAATCAGGGACATAATTTTGAATACTACTACTATATAAGCTTGAATTATTTCTATTTGTGCCAGGGTTGGCAGTGAATAAAATTGTGCGCATACTTTAAAAAATCCTGCATCTCTCAAATCTAACTGTAAGCCTCCGCCCCCACTCTGCTATGTGGCAGTTATAAAACCTACGTCTCATAGTAGTAACTGCATAGACACTAGTTTAGTAGGGTAAGTTTATAAGTTAGTAGGTGCGCTGGAGTTGATTGGAGATATAGCTTGTAGCTAAATAGGCCTTGGTTGGCACTCACTCTACCACGTGGCAGTTATAAAAATCTACGTCTCATAGTAGTCACTGCCCTAACACTAATTTAGCGTGGCAAGTCCATTGACACTGCAAGTTACAGTGACTATTAGTTCGTTGTTAAGCAAGCCTCTGCTTATATTACTGCTACTAGAGGTGGTGGTAAATTACACTGCAGGTTAAAATCATAATAAAAGTTTAGTCTATCAACCATCAACTATCTACAGGGCCTGTCTTCGGTCCACCCACATGATATCAACTGGGCCTGTTTTCGGTCCAACTATCTACCGCGCCTGTCTTCAGTCCACCCACAGACTATCAACTGGGCCTGTTTTCGGTCCATTCACAGACTAATAACTGGGCCCGACTTCGGTCCTACTAGAGAATTGGCATAATAATGTTACTTCATTTATTTTATTATATGTAGTAATGACAGTCTTCTGTAACTATTATAATTACTATCATTTATTAGTAACAGCAATAGTAGTTAGTTATTATTTCTTAATTAATTATATAATTATTATGGAATAAATAAAGAAATAGTAACCAATAACTACTGTAACTACTATTGTTATTATAACAATAACAGTAATAATAAATTAATATAATAAATAATATATATACTAACTATTATTAAATTATTATTATTATAATTAGTATTATTAATAATAGTAGTTAATAACAATAATAATTAATAATCAAGTTCACAAAATAGGTGTTGTCTTTTGACTCTAATTCCCCATCTACATTTTTCTTCAACTGTCAATAAACAATAAGCCATAATAATAATAATCTGATCAAGAAAACTTTTAGTACGATTTTACGGAGCTACGGGATTTGCCGAAAAATGTTCAGGACGGTGCGCCCTGTGATAAAAATGTTTCTACTAACCTTGCGTACTTCATACCACATACAAGGAGAATTGATTGAAAACGCTAGGATACTAGAAATAATTTTATCACAGGGCGCATTGTCTCTATTATTTTTTCAGCAAACCCCAAAGGCCCGTGTGCAATTTGTAGTACATTAGTAACGTTCGGAAATGGGAAATTTCCAATGACTTGAGTATTTGGAATTTCCATTTGAAGTTTTGCTTTTGCTGTTATGTCCATAGAATTATCTCCCCCCTAGAACGCTAACTATAGGTTAAAAATAACACGAGCCGCTGGTGGCAGAGTTCGTATATATGATTTCTATAGTACACAATACCAGAAAAAATAACGTCGAACAAATCAAATGCAGGTCTGTGCTATTTACCCCAGTGCAGAATAGTGACCTCTGCAGCAAGTGGCTCAAATGCACGGCAGTATGCCTGTGATAATGCCTGCGAAGAAGAAAAACATATCATGAAGTCGATAAATATTCGGGAGATAAATAGTGTAGTACGCCATTTTTAGTAGTTTCAAATGTCACCAGCCATTATCAACTGGTTAGCGTTCTAGGAGGAGAGATAATTCTATGGTTATGTCCACGGTTATGTCCTACAGACCTATAGGGTTATAGGTCTATGCTATGTCCGCAATGCTACCAAACGGTTTCTACGTGGTTGATGTCACGGAATAAGACGGGATTATTCCGTGGTTGATGTTTGGGCCAAAAAATTATCTCCCCTCGATTTTATGGTTTGAACCTAAGTGAAGAAATGTCTTCACTTAGGTTTGAACTAATTACAGGTTGTGTCTCAAATCCATTGAATTAGAATAGATAAAACACGGGCTAAATCTATTCTCAAATCATAAAATCCATGGCTCAAATGAGTGCCAATTATCTAACCTGTAAGCCACTAAAGGCTCAAACACACTGGAAGAAGCAGACGCGAAATTTGCTAGCGAATCCACCGCAGTATGCCGCGTGTCAAAAAAATTATAGACGCTGAAGATGTCAAACCTGTTTGATATTTCGCTGCGGCAAACACGCTGATTGGTCGGGAACTTCCATGATAGCAAGCTAATTTTTTTCCTTTTTGCAGTTTTAAATAGTAGAGAAGTTGTTGTAGCTGAGCTGACGCAATAATAATAAAGATTATAATTATTCATTATAAAAAAATAAATAAACGACTATTATTAAACTACTACTTGTACATCAATTCATAATGTGTAATATCGAGGGGTTAATAAATGAAGCTCGCCAAAGACCTTACATTTATGATTTATCACACACAAATTATAAAGTAAATGGATGCAGTGTCTAGTTTATAGCAAAAGTTATCCGCACTTTGGGAGTAGATAACTCCGGCTGCAATCGCTAGCGGCGTTCACCAGTGTGCTTTAACGCCGCAGCGTCAGGCAGCTTTGTTGGTGGTCAAACAGCCGTGCATGTTTCGCTTTCAGTGTGTTTGAGCCTTTATAATACTATCGTTGATATTACCGTGCGATAGACCGTAAGATAAGATCCGTTCTTCAGGAGTCCTCGTGTCTCTTACTCATAAAAACACAATATAAGACAACTCTTGCTTGATGAAAGTTGAGTAGGCTGATTTACAGGATTTATGAGAACGATTAAATGAGGGTTACTACATGACTACACGATTATATGAGGGTTACTACATGACTACACGATTATATGAGGGTTACTACATGACTACACGATTATATGAGGGTTACTACATGACTACACGATTATATGAGGGTTACTACATGACTACACGATTATATGAGGGTTACTACATGAGTATGAAATGGAAGTACTACGTAGAGTAGCCCAGCAAGCTGAGTGATTCATCTAAACAGCTTTACTACACATTTTTGAATTTAAGTAATCCTAGTGTCACTTACTTCACAAGCTGTGCAGCAGCAGCCTTTACACGCAACTACCGACCAGTAAAACAGTGCAAGGCCTCGTGTACACCTACTGATTACCTACCGATTGACCTTACCAATTGCATGATTTTGCAGTCTTTGTTTCCGAATAAATCACTAAGCAATGGGTAGCATGTTATTTGAGGTAATCTGCAGGTTTTGATCCATATCAAAAAATCGGTATACAACTCTTTTTTTGGACCTATCATATCACTGCTGGCGGTTTTAATGTTTCCAATAAAATTGTTTCTCAAGCAAAATTATTTATGCAAAAAAAAATAGGTTATAAGGGTCCGCCTTTTTTGTTTCAAAGCATTTTGTGGTTAACTATGATATCAAATACAGCAAGTTTATTGCATGAGAATGGCAAGCGGAGAAAAAATGGGGAAACACCTGGTTGTCATTTCCGATCAGTAGGGGCAAAGCTGGAGATGGGCATGTAGCTTGAGTCAGCAGTTGCAAACACCAAGTTTTTTGCAGATTTATAGTTGAACTAGTTTGGAAATCTGTCATGTATACGCAAATATAAATTTTTTTACATTTCAGATGGACTCAGATCAACTCATTGATAATATAGCCAGTGGATCAGAGCTAACACACTAGGGATATAACCCATAAACAACTCTAACACACAAATGATACAACCAAGGCTAAAATAACTGCAATGAGCCATCAAGTTTAATAGAGCAAATAGCTTTTACGTTTTTCCACAAACTTCTCTGACTTGTGGAAGAAAAGAGGAGCACACCATCAACTGATACTAAAAAACAGTGAGTCCACTCATACACAAATGCTGGATATGAAGTGATCAACACCGTACGATAACTTTGGTTATCCAGACGTGTAGAAAGTTTGGCAACTTTAGTTTAAAAAACTTTGATTAATAAAAATCAGGCAGAATTGGGTAGTAAAATTGGAAAAATATAATGATATAATAATTTGATTAAAAAATAATTCATCTGGTATTAAAAAGCTAACTCAATGACATTGCATAAAAAATAATAAAAGTAAACAAGGCATGAAAAAATATATATGTCAGGAGGGAGTTGTTCTCTCATCAATCACCTGGTGGGATTCTCCTCTCCACTCTGTCTGCAGCCTCTAGCATCACTGTATGAAGTATAGCAAACAAAGCATAACAATAACAACAAGAATTTTGCTGTTAGAAAAAAAACCCGAATTCACCGACAAACTTGTAACACTTACAATCATAAATAGACTCAAACCGATATCCCAAGCATCTCAAGATGTCTGGAACCTCCTGAACACTAGTTACTCGCGCCAAAATTTGCTGAAAGTAAAGTGGTAAAATATGACATTTTTGGGTAACATGAACAAAATACAAACTCAAAAGTCACAACATATACCAACTTTCCATGTAGCGCTACATAATGGTGTCATGGCTCAGTGCTTCTCAATAGCGATAAACCATTACGCTTTTCCATGAGCCAGCAATTACAGAAAGCCAAAGGTCATAAACCCTAATTAGCGAGTCAACGGCTTTGAGATAATGAGTCAATGAGTGAAACTACTGTACGAAAAAAAATTGTTTCCACAAACAATTGGTTTTAAATGCTTTTCTTGTGTTTGTTTCATCTAATGCTACATACTCCACAGGAAAAAGTTTGAAGCAGCAGTGCTTGGCTAATGTGTAATTTATTTATTAAACTGAAAATAATCATTTATTTTTATTATTATTTAACCACGGCCAATTGATTATTTATTATTATTTAATTTTTATTATTATCAATATCTAAAATAGGGAAAAAAACAATTAATATAAAATAAAACACATATATATATTTGTGATCACTAATTCTGCATCATTTTTAATTAATATAAGTGGTCTTGAAAGGCAACTGTCTCATATCACTGAAACTTCTGTCCAAATTATTTACTTATATTGACCGCTGTGATGCTGGAAATACAATACACGCATGTGCAAACCAGTAGCTCTACGGCATTCCCTATTTCCATAACGCTTCAGTGGTCTGGCGCTATTATAAGTCGCTACTTAGTAGCGACTTTCAATAGCGCCACATAATCACGACTTCAGTAGCGATATACCCATATCCAAGAGGGGAAAACCCGTGGCGCTACGGCGTCGCGTCATGGAAAGTCACTAATAGTCAAGTTTTAAAAAGTTGTAATTATCAAGTTACTTGATGAAACTAAAGGTATGACAAGCGCTGTCGCAAGAGTAGTGAAACAAATAGCTAAGGCTTTAAACATCTCTGAGAAGTACTGGATCATAAAAAGCATGGCTTCATGAATACGCTCGATATGGTGTAGAAAAACTGGTGACACTTTTACATTCTGCACACTTTATCACTTTGAATGACAGACTTTGATAGTAAACACTTGGAGTCTACAGATGATGCATGTTTGTCTTAAAGGTTTGGTTTGTGGGTGGTCTGACATTGAAAATCTAACACAACCATCAGATTCTAATATGTCTTTTGTGTGCTGACCACAAATTTTAAGTCAATCCATCCATCACAAGCCATGTGGCAGCTGTTTTTGTACACCAGCATTTGATGGCTGGATAAAAAACATTACTAATTGTTGCAGTGGTTTCGCGACGTCCATGGAACCTGTGTACTCGTAAAATTTAGGTTATAAGTCAATGAGCATTTAGCTACTGGGCCGTGATTGGTTACATATCCGAAGTGCAGTGTAATAATGCTACTAATAATAGTATTACTAACCAGATTATCTAGTGAAAATGTTATTCACTACGTTCCCATGCTGCGAATTCGTTCGGGTTGAACTCATAACTCGTCCATTCGGGTCATGGGAATTCTGACTCGTACGAGTTGGTTCGGATTCATTCGTGTTGGCTCACTGCGGTTCCTCAAGCCGAATTCGTTCGGGTTGAGCATTGATTAGGATCATGGGAATCGTTCGTGTTGATGAATTCGAATTCATTCGTGTTGCTCTTTTGAGAAAAAGGCATTAAACTGGCGATTTGGCAGTAAATCAGTTTTTGCGTATTTTTTAACTGCAGTTTTTACATACATATAATAATAATCCTCTGCAAGTTTAACAACAGGTGAGTTATAAATTATTTACTATTTGCTCGGGAAACTGAATCATAGCTCTGTTTCATAAATGTGCAAACTAAATTATTATTATTTTTATACTTGCCAAAAAAAATTATTTTTTTATTATTTGGAAATAATTTATTTATTATTATTGTTAATTATTTATCATTTCTTCTAGCTATCATTATATTTATTAATTATCATCTATAATTATTACAAATTGTTGATTTTGTTATTATTCATGTACTTACTAGTTTATGCTGTGAACATTCCACAAATTTGACTCATATTACTACTTAGTAATACGAGCGCGGTTGTTTACTAACTCACTGCAATCAAGTAATTATTGCGCTCGCTACTCACTGTAAAGGAAGGACAACTCCCGCAACTTATTTCAATTCGAATTATCATAGGAACGGATTGGAATGCCGACCCGAATGAATGCTAACCAACTCGAATGGACGCCCGATCCGAACGAATTCGCAGCATGGGAACATGGTGATTGTAGATTGAAGTCGATGAACTGTATCAAAGTATTAGGGCTTTATTCATTATTTGCAATCCTTCAATCGAATCTATGAGTAATAAATAGTTAATTATTTTCAATTCTGCAACACTATGTTGACAAGACATTTCCGAAGTTCAACCAATCACGGCCCAGTAGCTAAATGCTCATTGGCTTATAACCAAAATTTTACTAGTACACAGGTTCCATGTACGTCACGATATCACTGCAACAATTAGTAATGTTTTTCAACCAGCCATCAAATGCTGGTGTACAAAAGCAGCTGCTACATGGCTTGGGATGGATGGATTGACTTAAAATTTGTGGTCAGCACACAAAGGACATTGGAGAATCTGATGGTTGGGTTAGCTTTTCAATGTCAGACCACCCACAAACCAAACCTTTAAGACTAACTTTCCTTTCAGAACAGTTTGATATCCCGAAGTGAAAAATATATAGTCAATTTTCATTATTTCACATCCATGTATGAAACTGATATTCTGTGATTTTTGATTTCACCAGCCAAGGGTTAAAAGGTTTGTTCGATGCAAACTATATATTAGAAAACAACAAATATATCCCCTTCGACAGTTTCTGCAGGTGGGCGCTGAAAGAAAAATCGAATAGACGGCACGTGCAGTGCCAAAATTTATTGGTTCCCAAGTTTAGCAAAGATGCTCCCAAGTGAAATGTTCAAGTAGAGGTTAATAATGCCAACAAAAAACAAACAGTGTCCCTAGATTCAGAGAGCTCAAATCAGTAAAAAAACAATAAAGAATTTTTTGATAATAAAATATGGACAATATTAGTGAAAATCAATCATCAACATCTAAAACAGAGAGAACCAAAAAATTGTTATTAGTAGACTGCGATACCAATTATTAATATTACCAAATTGTAAAAAGAAAGGGAAGAAAAGCGATTTCATGCAACACTACTGAACAATCAATGGGAGTAAGTGGTAGTACTAGTATTACTTACTACCTATATCAGAATAACATATCGACTATGATTATTTTGCATTTAAAAAAAATGTTCCTTTTAAAATCATAAAATAAATAAAAAACAAAGCAAAATTTTTTTTTCAATTAATAACTGAAAATTAACTAATAATAATAAGTATGGTGTGCATGAATAAATATCAGCATTAATAGAATTATAAACAAATTCAGAGGCACATTTGCTTACTTGCTCATGGTGTAACATTATTTATTATGGATGTTATTAGCTTTTTTAACTAATTATATTCAACTGTCGGGGAAAATAACTTGTTACAGATTTGATGCAACCAAAATCCGATACATACTACTCACAGTTAAATTTTCATACATAAACAGCCAATCAAAATCAAGCAAGATGGCAGCCCTCCGTCGTAATTAGTATTTCCAAAAATATCTTTCCGGCCATACAGTTTTGTAATATTATTTAAAGCTTCTTTTTGATCTCGACTGGTCACAATCCAGCGGATACTGAACTACTACTTGTGGTACACGTACTTTTTCATCTTGTGCACCATTTCGTTTACTTGGGGAAATTTTATTTGGGCGTGTTCCAAAGTTGATATTTTACTTGGGCACGTGTGCCTGTGCACCATTATTCAGCATCCCCTCAGTATTCGTATACACATACTGAAGCATTGAATGCCAAATCTGAAGCAAAAGTTTACCTCGCTAAAAAAACAACATTGCAGCTAATTTTTCTCAGAATGTTGTGAGCATTGCCATCAAGTCCATTATAATTTTTTTTGATCCCATGCTTTGGAAACAGTTTTGATATCCAGACTCATGGTTTTTTGTAATCCAAAACAATATTTTAGCATACTTGAAATGACTACATAGTGTGTTGAATGTATAACACTAACAGTCCTACATGGAAGGAAGAAATACTTACATCAGCGGAGAGGCGTGCAGGAATAACCACACGTGGACGGGTGCCTGCAGTATCACCAAGACCATCATGAGAAAGACTTGCTGTGCGACCCTGTCAAAATGGAAACAGGAAGTGATAATTAGACAAATTTAAATCCCAATAAATTATCTCTCACAATGACATCGTGATCAGGTTTAAATTTTGCGGATATCATGCAACTTTTTTAGCTACGTTACATGGTCAGGTTGAAATTCGAAAAATTTCAGATTAAGAAACATTCGCTGCCTAATATTTTTCATACAAACAGACAACTATAAACAGCACTGCAATTAGTACTGTTGATTGGTTGCATTAATTAAAGAACAAAACTGATCATTTAAAAGAAAGATTATTTTTAATTTATTTTCTTAAAAATTAATCTGACTCGTGAAAAAAGAAAAATCATACTTTCTATTGAAATAATCATTTGATCAGGAGTTTTTAGCATAGGCCAAGTATAAAAAGAGTTATAAGTGGGCGGATGTCTGTCTCAGGTCCACAATCAAAATAGAGCATGGGGTAAAGTCACGAGATTCAAGTGTCACTGTGGATACAACAGTATTGAACTTTATAGGGAATATTCTTTTTGTCACTATAATTGGATTCTTGGGCAAGGGTTCACTGCAAAAGCTCTTACAATTGGTCCGGAAAATTATTTCATAGGTAAGAACACACGTTATAATTTATATTAGCAAAAAACCTATTGCAAATAATTGATTTCAGATAATTAAACAGCTGATGAGGCAAAGGCAATCGCTAACTTCATCTTCGATCTCAATAAAGAAACAACAGCAGAGCATTTCCACTGCATTTATATTCGTTTCATCAACTTTATAAAACAAAGAGCAAGGTTAATATATTTTTGCCTTCCTTACAAGTCCATATTTTCAAAATAGCGGGTTTTATGTAAAACTTACTAGTTTCTGCAAAAACTAAATTATGAGAAAACCGTTTACACGCAAGTCATACACTAGATTTCCATGCGTCGAAGTTTTGACGGATTTTTGGATTTTTCAAATCTTCGAAGGATGGAAGTCCATGAAAAGTTCGAAGTTTTCAAAACTCTGAACTTTTCACAGCTCCGATCTTGATGGTGGAATTTTTCAACTGTTCGATGATACAAAACTACGAACTTTTGACGATAGGATCATGGAAGTTGAAAACTTCGTAGTTTTCATGATAATAAACTATTTAATTAACAACATTAGTGAGAATCACCAGAAATTAATTATTATTTATGTTTAATCTGAATGTTCTTCATCCATGGAAACAATATTGAGAAAATATAAGGTTCTCAGCATCATGTTAATAAATAATAAAAAAGTAATAATTAATGGTATTGTAATAATAATAAATAAATAATAATAATAAATTATTACTATTTATTTATATCAGAGTTTGACAACTAACGACTACTTATTTATTATAAGGTTCAGTTGGCTTTGAAAAGTCATACATACACCGATTGATCAGTCATAAAACACTCATCATCTGTGTTAGTAATTAATTTTAGACCACAAGATTTGAAATGTAAACAAGTTGGTGACAACACACACTTGTGAAAACAATATTTCTCTCGCAATGATGTTATCGTTTCAATAGAAACTGCTCATCTCTCGCCGCAACAATACCATGACGTTGAAGCCGCCAAATCAGTCCTACTCTCATTGCGTAGTTATCCTTTCTTGGTGTAGACAACTCTGCATAATTCTTTCAAAAATTCGTATAATGGAAGTTCGGCAAATCAAAGCTTCGAAGTTTTCAACAATCCGTTTTTCAAAACTCCTTCGAAACTTCGACGCATGGAAATCTAGTGATAGAGATCTCATCCCTCGAAAAGACCCCAGTGATGTATAGGAATAAATGACAGCAGACTCTGTGAGACATATGGATGGATACAGAGATCGATGACACTGAAGAACTACTTTGATCTGACGATGTGCAATGCAAAAAAATTATTATTTGAAAAAAATCCATGTTATTCATTCAAGATGCGTGGAGCAGCTCAATTTCGATAACAAATTTTCCATTCTTTGTTTCTGAAGTCATGAGTTTTAAAGAAGAAAAAGAAATTAAAAATATTACTTATCCTTGATTCAGTAAGTCATTGAAATATTGGTAGAGGTGTTCTACAGTTGAAACAAATCGGGACCAGGAGATAAAAATGACTCAGACTCGCAGTAAAACTAGAGCACTTACTGTGTGTGTTGATGAATCATCGGGCATTTGCACTAGAATACTCTAAAACATAAAACAAACTTTTAATAATATAGTTGATATGGTGTATTCAACCAAGTCAGGCACAAATATACCACCTATTGTTTATTACTTTCCTACTTAACCTGCAGATGTCTACCACTGCTTGAAGGGGATCGGAACGAAAACGGAGAGCTATAAATGTAGACCGACCTCGTATGAACATTAAGAGTATTCGCGACCTGTTCGTCGAAAAAAACCCAATAAAAAAAAATTCAACTTTTGTTCCTAAAAGTATCGACAATTGTTTGTGGAGTTTCATATTCCGATACAACTGGACAATTTTACATTCTTCATGTTACTGGTTGAAGCTTGAGCTCAATAATACCCAACGACAAATAGTTTAATGAAACCTGAAACTCATATCTGATGTACTCAGCAGTAGGCGTGTGATGTACTGAGCAGTAGGCGTGTGATGTACTGAGCAGTAGGCGTGTGATGTACTGAGCAGTAAGCGTGTGTGTACTGAGCAGTAAGCGTGTGATGTACTGAGCAGTAAGCGTGTGATGTACTGAGCAGTAGGCGTGTGATGTACTGAGCAGTAAGCGTGTGATGTACTGAGCAGCAGGCGTGTGATGTACTGAGCAGTAGGCGTGTGATGTACTGAGCGGTAGGCGTGTGATGTACTGAGCAGTAGGCGTGTGATGAACAGTCCAGTAGGCGTGTGATGTACTGAGCAGTAGGGGTATGATGTACTGAGCAGTAAGGGTGTGATGTACTGAGCAGTAGGCGTGTGATGTACTCAGCAGTAGGCGTGTGATGTACTGAGCAGTTATCAACATTCACTATCTCACCACAAATGTAAAACACAATACTAAAAGTGACATTCCTTCATCCTGATCATGTTGGTTGCATGATCAGGATTTCAATGTATTCTTGCAACTTTTTAGCACTGATCAAACAGAGCATCAAACAGAGCATACACTTCTAAGGATAAACACAGAAACTTTTTCTAGTTGAGGTAATACAACAGACAATCTATAAACTGACTGCTATGGAAAGGCATACTACATTTTGCGATATTTTTGGCCATTCAAAACATATTAAAAAACAGAGCCGCCTAAGACTATGCTGTGTGGTATGCCCAGCAGGTGTCCTATTTATGGACACTAATGACTTGACCAGTACTCAAATGCAGCCTGCAAAGGCTGCAGAAAGGTGCAAAAATTAAACTGCTGAATGCATGCTACTTTTTGATGAAATCTTAATTTTGAAGACACGCCTATTCTCCTTGTTCTGTGCATAGAGAAATTGTCAAGAGAAGTTTTCAACGCATCATATTTCTGCATAACACGTAAACGTCAATTAGGCTACTGGGGAGTTAATTATTTGTTTTTGGACCAACTGCACGCATGCACACAAGTACACATAACACTGATTTCTGCACAATATGAGAAAATCTATTATAGCTGGTACGCATTCAGGGGAGCACGTAGAAGACAATTTCCTAAACTAAAACTACGAAAGAAAATTTGTCTGTGGTGCAAGCAATGGGAACAAGGAAACATGATTGCTGAACAAGCCAAGAGTGACTAGCTTAGAGTTTAAATGTAAGTAAACAAGATTTAACAAGGTAGCGTCCTTTAAATGATACATAACCATAAAACTGCTGGACAGTTACATGAACCTATACTAGGCTTACTGGTGTTGAGGGATGTTCTCCTCCATTTCTGGCAGAACTTGGCATTCTACTCTGAAATGAGTCACTCAGTTCGCCATGAGGTGATCGGATATCTGGTGCCATTTGGTGTCCGCTCAAGGCACTTTGACCACCTGAAGCTGATGATACAGCCTGTGAACAGCAACAAGTTATTAATCAATGAAACTAAACACAAACAGAAGTTCATATTTAATATATCAAAGTGTGAGGTTGGCGCTGGTTAAATGCAGCCAGAGAAGGCTAGCCACAAGTACTAGTTCAGCCAGAGAAGGCTAGTCACAAGTACTAGTTCAGCCAGAGAAGGCTAGTCACAAGTACTAGTTCAGCCAGAGAAGACTAGTCACAAGTACTAGTTCAGCCAGGGAAGGCTAGTCACAAGTACTAGTTCAGCCAGAGAAGGCTAGTCACAAGTACTAGTTCAGCCAGAGAAGGCTAGTCACAAGTACTAGTTCAGCCAGAGAAGGCTAGTCACAAGTACTAGTTCAGCCAGAGAAGACTAGTCACAAGTACTAGTTCAGTCAGAGAAGACTAGTCACAAGTACTAGTTCAGCCAGAGAAGACTAGTCACAAGTACTAGTTCAGCCAGAGAAGACTAGTCACAAGTACTAGTTCCGCCAGAGAAGACTAGTCACAAGTACTAGTTCCACCAGAGAAGACTAGTCACAAGTACTAGTTCAGCCAGAGAAGACTAGTCACAAGTACTAGTTCAGCCAGAGAAGGCTAGTCACAAGTACTAGTTCAGCCAGAGAAGGCATGGTCACAAGTACTAGTTCAGCCAGAGAAGACTAGTCACAAGTACTAGTTCCGCCAGAGAAGACTAGTCACAAGTACTAGTTCCGCCAGAGAAGACTAGTCACAAGTACTAGTTCTGCCAGAGAAGGCATGGTCACAAGTACTAGTTCAGCCAGAGAAGACTAGTCACAAGTACTAGTTCAGCCAGAGAAGACTAGTCACAAGTACTAGTTCAGCCAGAGAAGACTAGTCACAAGTACTAGTTCAGCCAGAGAAGACTAGTCACAAGTACTAGTTCCGCCAGAGAAGACTAGTCACAAGTACTAGTTCAGCCAGAGAAGGCATGGTCACAAGTACTAGTTCAGCCAGAGAAGACTAGTCACAAGTACTAGTTCAGCCAGAGAAGACTAGTCACAAGTACTAGTTCCGCCAGAGAAGACTAATCATAAGTACTAGTTCAACTCAATCAATAGATACTTACTGAACCTGCAAAGTAACTTGATTCGTCATCGTCAATCTGATCTGGTTCTCTTGTCTGCAATAACACATAATATGTAACGTACATACCATACATTAATACATAATGTACATACTTTACACTAGTACGGAATATATACATATAAATTACAATAGAAAATATTCATTTACATCAAAGTGTGGCGGGTTTGAACAGTTATCACCTTTACACACCACCACAAAACAATGAACAGCTCGCTATACAGCTAAGGTCACTATATGATAACAAGTATTCAGCTTACTTACTACAGACATGTTATTATTATTATCTTCATTATTATTATTATCATTATTATGCTATTTTTGCACTGAGTCGCAGCCAAATAGTATACTATCCCAACACTGGAGAGCAATATGGGTGCGTTTGCAGCCCAGGCATTCATGATGCAACAATGGCACAATTTGAAATTAGTCTAGGATACTTCCAAGACACCATAACAAAAAGAAATATCCTGAACATTACAGTACTGAGATTTCAGGTGATGTAACAGACCGAAACACGCCCCTAGGAGAGCTGATTAGATGCCATTACCAAAAGTCACACCCACAGCAACATGTGCTACTGTAGCAATTAGTATGACTGTCCCCTTAAAGCCGTGTACACGAGGCGATGTTTGCCGATGATGTTTGCCGAAGCACTCTGTCGCAGAGATTTTGCACAACTTTTTGCAGAGACATAAGGTCCTTGCAGGCTGAGACTTAACAAAACAGCAGTGTCGTGTCAATTTTTCCAGAGTTATGTTTTCTTTAGTTTCATCTATAGATGCTGACTAGTGCACAATTTTTTGCCTAATAAGCAACACTTTGTATAAGGCCATAAAGCGGAGTTGCAAAAATTTGGCTTCTTGGCATAGAAGGAGGCCATCCCAGTAATAGTCATTGTGCACAGACTTTCAAGAGCATAATAAATTAGTTTGCAATTATTTTCAGATTTGTTGGAAGCGTTTTAGTTGAGTCAGCATTTTAATTTATTATTGATAGGTTTGCTATTATGTACACACTGGCCCTCATGTGATAAATTAAATGGCCAATATCTCAAAAACTAAAACAATATTACAGTTGAAAAAATATTTTTAATCAAATGATATCAAAGGATTTAAAATATCCATATTTAGAAGTTATTTGTGAAGAAAAAAACGTCAGATTTTTGTTTTTGGCGTCGTTGTTGACATCAATAACAACAATGATTTTCAAATATGAATTACACATTTTTTTACTGAAAAAAAAGTAGGAAATAAAAATGTAAATAATTAATGATCTTCAAATGCAATAAAAAAATAGCTGCTAACTTATGATTATTTTCAGTTTTTGGTTGAGACTATTTAGCGCTCTTTGACTTTGAAGAAAAGACAACTCCGACAAGTTAATTGCGTGTCACTCGCCGACATGGGCTTAGGACGGGCTTTGCAAAATGCACATTGTGTGTAGAGTTGTTCTTTCATCAAGCAATGTAAAACTATTGAGAAAACTCATTTGGGGCAACAAAAATGTAACGGGTTTGTAGAGGTCTATGGAGGTCTATGACAGCGTGGTCGACAGAAGGGGCTATCTGCGAGTAGCAGTTCCATTATGATATTATATAGTACATACCAAGAAGTGATTGTACCATTTTTATCAAGTTCTCAGTTTAAATTAGCTTTTAAAAATATTTATCATTATTATTTAACGCCTTTAATTTGTTTTTTTCTCAGAAACATAGCCAGCATTTCAGACTTAATTATTAACATTGTTGTACAAACAAACAACGTTGGAAATATAATTTTGGCAAAGTTCTTTTTCAATCTCATACCATTATAACGTTATACTAATGTTATTGTTTGATTAATTTTTCATTTGAAAATTATTATTTTGATAAAAATTTTCCAAATTGTTTTGATTTTGATCGCAAACACTGTCATGTGAAGGCCGGTGTGTACATAATAGCAAGATTACCAAAGATGGAAAACATCGCTTACTTGAAAATACAGCTCCAAAAAATTTAAAATTTGTTGCAATCGCATTTTTTCGCAATCACAAAAGTCTGCACAACGCCAACGTTCAGGAGGCTCTAGTTCTATGCAAGCGAGCCAACATTTTAAAAACTTACTTTACAGCTCTATATAAATATGTTTGATAAAATTGGGTCTTGATGAGTGCGGACTTTATAAGAATCGCCTTACTGGTGAGAAGACGACTTCAAATAACTGATTTGAACACATTTCAACCTCAAAAAGTTTAAACTAAATCAAATCCTCTCAAAATTAGTTGTCCTAGGCCTTTTACGAATAAGCTTATATTTTCGTTGTGAGAAGTTGCCGAGATACAGTTACTGACTGACCTTTTGCATAGTTTGCACAACAAAGGTCGTTTTATTTATTGTAACTATGCCTTGTGCGTCTAAGCTGGGAGCCCAAAATTAACTGTGACTGTAATGTTACATGTACATCTACCGATTACCTACCGATTTGCCCTTACCGATTGGAGATGACGTCAAGGAGTTTCCCCTATTTTTTTCTCCAATTGCCATTCTCACGCAATACCGGTGAAACTCGCTACATTTTTTTCATAGTTACCCATAAAGTGAATTAAAACAACAAAGACGGGACGCTAAAAAACGATTCTTCATCTAAAAATAATTGCACTTGGGAAACAGTTTTGCTGGAAACATTAAAACCACGAACGGTGATATGATTGGTCCAATCACAAAATATCTACCGATTTTTTGACCACGAGCAAAACCTACCAATAGCCTCAAATAAAATGCTACCGATTATTTCATTACGTCACACAGGAAACGGATGCAAGGAAATCCTCAATCGGTAAGGCAAATCGGGAGCTAATCGGTAGATGTACATGGGGTATAACTGTGACTGCAGTCCGGGATTGATAACTACTAAGCTTACAGGAAAACTAGATGGTTGAAGGATCAGTCTAACAGCGAATAACCCAGTAGACACTTGGTGAACCTACATGGCCCCTTTGCGATAACAAAGTGAGAAGGAATTTAATACATACGAGGGCAGACGTTGCAGAAGCAACTGGCACTATTGAAATATCTCCGCTCCTCGGTGCGTTTCTCGTTGGTGGATTCGCTGTTAAAGGAGCAAAACTTGAGCGACTTGAGAAAGTACCATATTGGTAGTCCCCGGAAGATGTTGGACTAATAAACCCTGATGGAGCCTCGTTATAACTGTCAGTATCCCTGCGTTGAGAGAGTGACTGTTCAGAAGCTGTTTGGAAATCACCATCAACTTCACCATCATCAGCAGTAACAAACTCAGGCTGCAATAGTGTTAATACTCAGACATCAGCTATAAGATGTACAAAATACAGATGCATTAATTTGATCAACAACATCGGTGATTCAGAAATGGCTGTTGGTGTGATTAGAAGAGTTACCACGGTGCTTAGGGGTTCCTTTGATGAAACAAGAGACAAAGGACCAGATTCTCTATGTCTGTTTTGAGAATCGCTGTTCAAATTCTACAAAAATAATCTTCAATAAGTATACATTTGTTTCAAAATTAGATGTCCCAAGTCCTTTAAGACTAAGCTTGCATTTTCGTTGAAAGAAGGTGCCGAGACACAGCTACTGACTGACCTTTTGCATAGTTTGCATTTATTATCTATTGTGGAACCATCTATGTATGTGTATGTAGTTATCTATGTATGTGTATGTAGTTATCTATGTATGTGTATGTAGTTATATATGTATGTGTATGTAGTTATCTATGTATGTGTATGTAGTTATCTATGTATGTGTATGTAGTTATCTATGTATGTGTATGTAGTTATATATGTATGTGTATGTAGTTATCTATGTATGTGTATGTAGTTATCTATGTATGTGTATGTAGTTATCTATGTATGTGTATGTAGTTATCTATGTATGTGTATGTAGTTATCTATGTATGTGTATGTAGTTATCTATGTAGGTGTATGTATGTAGTTATCTATGTATGTGTATGTAGTTATCTATGTATGTGTATGTAGTCATCTATGTATGTGTATGTAGTTATCTATGTATGTGTATGTAGCTATCTATGTATGTGTATGTAGTTATCTATATATGTGTATGTAGTTATCTATGTATGTGTATGTAGTTATCTATGTATGTGTATGTAGTTATCTATGTAGGTGTATGTAGTTATCTATGTATGTGTATGTAGTTATATATGTATGTGTATGTAGTTATATATGTATGTGTATGTAGTTATCTATGTATGTGTATGTAGTTATATATGTGTATGTATGTAGTTATATATGTATGTGTATGTAGTTATATATGTATGTGTATGTAGTTATATATGTATGTGTATGTAGCTATCTATGTATGTGTATGTAGTTATCTATGTAGGTGTATGTAGTTATCTATGTATGTGTATGTAGTTATATATGTATGTGTATGTAGTTATCTATGTATGTGTATGTATGTAGTTATCTATGTATGTGTATGTAGTTATATATGTATGTGTATGTAGTTATCTATGTATGTGTATGTAGTTATCTATGTAGGTGTATGTAGTTATCTATGTATGTGTATGTAGTTATATATGTATGTGTATGTATGTAGTTATATATGTATGTGTATGTAGTTATATATGTATGTGTATGTAGTTATATATGTATGTGTATGTAGTTATATATGTATGTGTATGTAGTTATATATGTATGTGTATGTAGTTATATATGTATGTGTATGTAGCTATCTATGTATGTGTATGTATGTAGTTATCTATGTATGTGTATGTATGTAGTTATCTATGTATGTGTATGTAGTTATATATGTATGTGTATGTAGTTATCTATGTATGTGTATGTAGTTATCTATGTATGTGTATGTAGTTATATATGTATGTGTATGTAGTTATCTATGTATGTGTATGTAGTTATCTATGTATGTGTATGTATGTAGTTATCTATGTATGTGTATGTATGTAGTTATCTATGTATGTGTATGTAGTTATATATGTATGTGTATGTAGTTATCTATGTAGGTGTATGTAGTTATCTATGTATGTGTATGTAGTTATATATGTATGTGTATGTAGTTATCTATGTATGTGTATGTATGTAGTTATCTATGTATGTGTATGTAGTTATATATGTATGTGTGTGTAGTTATCTATGTATGTGTATGTAGTTATCTATGTAGGTGTATGTAGTTATCTATGTATGTGTATGTAGTTATATATGTATGTGTATGTATGTAGTTATATATGTATGTGTATGTAGTTATATATGTATGTGTATGTAGTTATATATGTATGTGTATGTAGTTATCTATGTATGTGTATGTAGTTATCTATGTAGGTGTATGTAGTTATCTATGTATGTGTATGTAGTTATATATGTATGTGTATGTATGTAGTTATATATGTATGTGTATGTAGTTATATATGTATGTGTATGTAGTTATATATGTATGTGTATGTAGTTATATATGTATGTGTATGTAGCTATCTATGTATGTGTATGTAGTTATCTATGTAGGTGTATGTAGTTATCTATGTATGTGTATGTAGCTATCTATGTATGTGTATGTAGTTATCTATGTATGTGTATGTAGTTATATATGTATGTGTGTGTAGTTATCTATGTATGTGTATGTAGTTATCTATGTATGTGTATGTAGTTATCTATGTATGTGTATGTATGTAGTTATCTATGTATGTGTATGTAGTTATCTATGTATGTGTATGTAGTCATCTATGTATATGTATGTAGTTATATATGTATGTGTATGTAGTTATCTATGTATGTGTATGTAGTTATATATGTATGTGTATGTAGTTATATATGTATGTGTATGTAGTTATATATGTATGTGTATGTAGTTATATATGTATGTGTATGTAGCTATCTATGTATGTGTATGTAGTTATCTATGTATGTGTATGTAGTTATCTATGTATGTGTATGTAGTTATATATGTATGTGTATGTAGTTATCTATGTATGTGTATGTAGTTATCTATGTAGGTGTATGTAGTTATATATGTATGTGTATGTAGTTATATATGTATGTGTATGTAGTTATATATGTATGTGTATGTAGCTATCTATGTATGTGTATGTAGTTATCTATGTATGTGTATGTAGTTATCTATGTATGTGTATGTAGTTATATATGTATGTGTATGTAGTTATCTATGTATGTGTATGTAGTTATCTATATATGTGTATGTAGTTATCTATGTATGTGTATGTAGTTATCTATGTATGTGTAGGTAGTTATCTATGTATGTGTATGTAGTTATATATGTATTTGTATGTAGTCATCTATGTATATGTATGTAGTTATATATGTATGTGTATGTAGTTATCTATGTATGTGTATAAATGCCACAGCGTTGCAATAACAACTTTAAAACTCTCTTGGTGTGGGGTGGCAATCAAGTCCCTTGATTCACGGCGCGGGTCAAATTCCATCTACTAGCTGTTACATTTTGACCCTTATTCTGCCACCTGGCATTCAAAGACAAATATATTATACTACTTACTCTGACGGTGTTCCGAGAAGAGGTGACTGTAGAGTGACTGGTTTTCGCTACCTTAACGTCTGGTGATACACCAGGCTACAATGCCACAAAGTTGAACAAAATACGTTCTCAAAACCAACGACATTAATAGAACGGTTGAACACATGACGATGATTAAAACAACTAAATATTCAATTACCTTTTTGTCATCCGACGAAACAGGTTCAATAGGCTTCATGTCAGCTGTTGTCAAAGAATGGTCTATCCCACTTGGTATATTTGAAGGATCTGGTCCGGGCACCTACAAAATGACAAAAGTCAGTAACAAAGGTAGTTGAATTGCTGTTTAAACATTGAAGCATTTCCTTCAGTTATTATAAAGCTCGAACCTTTGAAAATGGTTTGATAATACTTGCAAGATGTTAAAAAAAAACTTGACTTTTATTGATGCTGAAACAGTGAATATAAAATTTTGATCTTTCAACAATTCTAAACTGAGTCAAAGCAATGTCTCAACAAGTATTTTATCATTTAAAAACCTCCAAAATATATTAAAACAACATTGGAAAAATCCTCAGCTTTTTTAGAAAACAACAACACTGGCAAAGTTTCAAAAACAATAGCTTCCAAAGTGAAATAATTCATATTGGTTTGCATATCTTGTCTCCTGCTCAATGAACGAAATTGAGGCAAATAAACATACCGGAACATTCTCCATAACTTACCATTGTTGTAAGATCTTGCTCACCTTCTGGTAATGCACCAGAACTGGTTGATGGTGTATTCTTGGTACCTTCAATCAGATTATCAAAGTTGAGTGAGAGTTTATTTAGGTTTGATTAGGATAAAGGGCAACCCCTCTCCCGTTTCTCCCCCCCCCCCCCCCCCCCCCAATCAGAGTACAACTGCACACGACCATTATAATTTTCGAAAATTAGCTTATAAATATAAGTGCTATAA
Organism: Cryptosula pallasiana; assembly: GCA_945261195.1. Lineage (NCBI taxonomy): Eukaryota > Metazoa > Bryozoa > Gymnolaemata > Cheilostomatida > Cryptosulidae > Cryptosula > Cryptosula pallasiana. The sequence continues at coordinate 43,683,862 of OX183132.1, read as the reverse complement.
AGGCGGGCTTGGAACAAGCTGGAAGGACAGTAAGACTGCCGTTAGGGGTAACTTGAACTAATAAATAAATAATTTAGATTTTACAGAAAAGCACCCTTGGTAGACATGATGTCAGGTATGGTTTACGAAATAAGCAGAAATGCCAAAACTAAAACAAAAAAGTTAGCAAACACTTGCTGGGCATCAAAGTGCATAAAGTGAAAGCAGCTCAGTGCTTCGAAGCAGCCAGCGATCAGTGCACGCTAATGCAGCGGCCAATTCAGAGTTTTTTATATGACCAAACCACCCCAACTCCAAAAGTAGTGGCGTTTTGTCAAACTTTCCACATACATAGCCAGGCCTGACAATATGGGTTCCCTTATGCTTCCAACAGCAGGGTCATCCTTTTTAGTAGTGAACAGCTAAAATTGATTCCCGCCAAATTATGTCATGCTTTAAAGCGGTCACATTCTGCAAGAATGTTCGTCATTTCTGGCCATATTCAGCCAGAAGTTCAAAGTTTGTCTAAAAACTTATGTGCCACCATGAAATTTGTTTCCAAGGTAACGGTGGGTTTCTCTGCTAGTATGTATAAAACAACGTAAAGTGTCTGTCTACGAGAGAGTAGGTTTGTTCCTTTTCATGTACGCATATTTTCACAATGCTGGGACAGTTAAATAACTATTGGACTACTGAGTAGTAAAATAATGTTTTCGTTTTTGTCATTTTTCTTAAAACCAGAGATGTTCGATTTGATAGAAAAAAATGCGCAACCTGGGTAAGTTTTCAAAGAGTGGGGAAACCCTAATTAATTACGAGGATTTCTAGAATTCGTCCATTGTTAGACTGCAATAATTATTTTTGGGAGTAATAAAATCTTTGCACAGGTTGCGCGTTTTTCTTTATTGTCTCGTAATAAATGCTTGGAAACATAAATCACAAGAAAATCGCGTTTTTCTAATAGCGGATGGAACTTTCACATAAGTTAATCAGTGTTAGTTTATGGTTTAAACATTTGTTGTCAGTATGCATATATTGCTGCATTTATTGGGTTTGCGAAACACCCTGTTGGCAGAAAGTGCTGGCTGTGCGTCACATATGGCTCAAACCATCATCTAGAACATCAACTAGGTACCTCAATCATGTTAATCTCACTATGCATGCAGAACGATCTATTTATGTACTCTCTGTTTTATCCCTATGTCAAAACAACTGGAAACCAAGAGTGCATTGACTTTCATAACAGCAACAAGGAAGCTATGTCCCAGCTATGTCTACAGATATGAAAAATTACAAGTGCAAATATAAACAAGCACAATGATGCTTATCTACTGTCTGATTGTTCTCAATAATCAGTGCCACGGCAGCAAAATATCTCTGCTTTGTTTTTTTCTGTTTTTTCTCTTTTTTGCTTTTTCTAATAGGGGTACCCAACTAAATCAATAGATCCTCAGGTCCTTTGTTTTTTTCTCATGAGCATGCCTCAGATTAGGCAGCAAAGCGTTCTGAATTTGGTGGGTTGTTTTTGATAGCGAAGGATGTAGGGTTATACAGGTCTGGGGTTACCAGTTGCAGGTTTTAGGAGCTCTTCTGTTTCGGACAGCAGAGATGTACAAATCTCTAAAGCAGCAGCGTTATTTGCTGTTCCACAATAGCTGAAGATCAATGAGCAACATAAAGGGGTAAGAAGGGATCAAGGAAGAGATGGAGGATAAAATTTATTTGCGAAGTCCATCACATCAAAGTTACTTTGTTGACAGTGATGGCATCCTAGTTTAGAGCCTGGATAAGTTGCCTTGCTCATAGCTAGAGGAGCAAAAAGAGTGCGAAGGGGGTAAGGGTGTCACTAGTATGTTGAGGCATAGCTAGGGAGAAGAACATCCTCCCCAAGTGAATGTTTCTAAAATGTGGCACACTTCTATCAAAACGAAATGCCTATCACTACCTCGTATGACAATGTTACCACTGCAAAGCCATGACTACAACTTCCCTCATAAACAAGCGGACAAAAGGTAATATCGCATGGGTACTTACCAGGCTTTTTCTGGAAACGCTTCAACACGTTCTTGTGCTCTTCAGCTTTCTCATTCTCCTAAAATAACATCATAGAAAATTGTATAACTGGCAGGCAGGACTTGGATGTAGGATAATCCTACACAATATTTGACCAACTCTATGAGTGCTTTCGGTTAGTATGCGACGCAACTGTATTGGATGCGTGATTGGGCTTATCTCGCATCCAAATGGGTTAGTGCTTTGGATTCGGGCCATTGATGCGAGGCGCCGTCCGGTTGCCATAGGTAATCGTATTCTAAACATTCCTGCCCAAATACGACGGCCTGTCGCTTCGTCGAATATCGGATGTGATGGATTAGCAGGGGGATTATACGACGCCTTGCCGAAGGTGTCATCGCGTACGGTCATGCCTGACCACGCATCACTAGATGCGATTACTAACCGAAAGCACTCTATGCTAAACAAGTAGCGTCACACAGCAAAAAATATTTTCTGCCTAGTACAATTGCTACAAAAGTAACTTGTAATTTATTATAGAAACAAACACAGGCAAAGGTATATGCATATGATACACGATGTAACTTGATTAGTTATTTTACACAAACAAGATTCAAAATTAATATGTATGCACTTGTTTCATCAGCATGGAGTACAAAGTTTTTCAACTCAAACATGTATAGGACTGACTTAGTGAACTCAAAGCACCCTTAGCCCAACAAAAATCAAAGAACAATTTTATAAATTTCTGATCAATTCGTTAACAACTGATTGAACAATAAAATCACCGAAAATAATAACAGGGATAAATTAGCTGATTGTTTGCAAACAAAAAATGATGATGATAGTGAATAAATTAAGATGGTGAGCCAGCAGCAGAGCGTATGGTGATTCGGTGAAAACAGAAAAAAAACAAAATTTACTCACGCCCATAGACTCGTAGAGAGTAACAAGTTTGTGGCGAGCGGCTTTTCGACGATTTTCTTCTTTTGAACCAGGATGGGTTTTATTGCTAACCTCAATGCTAGCCTCCAGCTCTGCAATAGCTTGCTCTTTCAAGTCTAGTTCTTTGTACACGTCCCCTAAACTGAGCAGTATCTGTATAACAAACAAACTCAAGTTTTGGATTTTTTGTATAAAACTTATCTATCCAGCTGAGGCTATCATCAGACAAAGAAAAATATGCGAAATCAGTGTTTAAATTATTTTCCAAAAAGCAGTTTTTCACAGTGATAAGGGGACTTACAGCAGCAACAAATCTGGATTTATCAAATCAGTGTAACATTAGAACTTGTCATTAATAACAAAAACAATTTGCAATAGCTAGTCTATAGGTTGTGCTAGCTGGGGAGTATACCGGTAGCAGCAGAAACTGAATCTTATTTGACTATCACCATTTCTAATTATACTTGTCTCATAACATTTTAATTTTTATTGTTGCAACCATGTAACATTTTCCAGCTTTTCAAAATTAATCATATCTTTTTGGTACACGTGAATGAACAAGAGCGTTTTTTATTCTCAATCCAAATTGAAAAAAAAACATATTCCTTCAGGATAGCAAATTTCATAAAATATATCAAGGCAAAACAGAGTTTTGTCTGTCTGCTCATTTGTCAGGCCACCTCAATAGGCTAGCTTTCCAGACTGTGCATAAACCCACACTTTTGTAATAGACAAATAGAGCGTAGCGTGGCAAGAAATCATTAGTTTCCAATACATACAGAATGAAGAAGCTGAGGTTGACAAAAGCTTGCTAATAGAAAGCAAAGGTTGTCAAAGGGTGAATATAGTTAGAGTATTCGCGACCTGTTCGTCGAACAAAATACAAAAAGTAATAGGTGTTTGTAATTCAATATGTCGCGTATGCAACGGAACATTAGTCTAGAACATCATAAATATTCAATGAATTGTTATAGTTTACCGAACAAATCATAAAGAAGATAATTCCTAATTTTCAAAATAATCAAGAAAATAACAAAACTTGAACTGCTACAAACTAGAATAATTTGTCAAGCTGCCCTTCAATTTAGTAAATTTTGAATCCTCACCATTATTTTGAATTATTTTTCACGGAGATAAAACCGGTCGACGAAAATGAAAAAAATCAACTCGCTCATTGTTATTTATTTATTGTTCAGTTTCATTCGCGACCTACGAACAATATAAATAAATACTTGTTGATTATTTTTTTTATTCAGTGAGCTACTTTTTGTTGACCCACGAGTTCCGAACAAAACGATTATTAATTGATTAAATTTATTGCCGGTCTGATTATTTTTATTGCAATGTGTTCGGCGAACAGAGGTCGCGAATACTCTTAGTATAATAGGTAGCTGCAGTCAACATTCGGGACACAAGGTTAATTAGTGTCCGTCCAGCATTCAACCTAACAATTGGAGGATTGAGTATGGCCTAAGCAATTTGTTTTAGTTCTATAACCTGCCTCTTTGAGCTCTTTGCTTTTCACAGTAATTTTTAAAAAAATATTTGAGGATGATAATTTGAAACGTTAAACCGGAAATGAATCCGACATACATGAAAATATTGTTTCGGGGAAGTGCAGAATCATTGTTAACTAACAAAATAATTTCAAAAGAAAATGCAAAAGTTACCCTTACATACATGTCAGGAAAAAACAATCTACAAAAAAGTTTGCTTTTATCTAATAACAGAAGCTATGACCTCAGTGAAGTGTGTGTCAGCATGCTGACTGTATGTTTGATCAAAGAGAAGAGAGTGAAATAGGGTGGAGAATAAAGCAATGCAGAGGTAAATCAGAAAGATTTGCTGGAATATTACCGCTTGTCATTCTAGATGAAAATTAACCGAAACTTTTGTGCTTTCGGACTTTACCTTCACATAAGTGTAAAAAATCACACAAGCATAGCAAACATCATATCATTTAGATAAAATACCTTGACCATGTTTTTTGAGCCATCACGTTTTAACTGCGTCATCACTTCTTTTGCTTTCTCCAAATGCCTTCTGACTAATTTCAAATTACTCTTAGTATTATGTTGTTCATCAAGTTTTTTATAAGCATTGGCAAGATTATTGTGCAAATGCGCGAGTCTCTGCAACAGAAAATGTATTAAACGACTTTCTTGTAGTGGTTAGAATTAACAAAGTTTTGGTAAACGCTAGATTGGCACTATCTGATTCCTACCTCAACAGGGGTTTTTCCAGTTCGTGCGAGATTGAGTAAGCGTATGGCTTCATTGTAGTTCGCTATCTCAGCGTATTTATCATTGAGTCCGTTGCAACATTGAGCGAGGAAGTCATGGCATTCCCAGACCTCTCGCGGTTCCACATCATGCTTTTCATAAAGGCTAACAACTTGCAAAAGCATTGCTTGAGCTTCTCGGTGATGGCCAACAGTTAAGTGGAGCTAAAAATCCAGACAATCTACGTCAGTCACAGTTTTAACGTTAAGTTGAGACAAGGTGTACAGCGATAGACATGAACATGATATAAAGAATATCAATGTCAGTTGCAACAGTTGTTCTGACTCACCTTGCCGATTATTTTTTTGGTATCCGCTAAATTGAGATGGTCTTCTCCGACCACATTTACCCTGCAGCAAGCACCAAAAGCAAACTGAACATTTTTTTCACGAAATCACGCTAATTCCACTTTCATGAAAGTGAAACAGTGTATTCCTCACAACATTGAAAATGAGTTGTTTATGTAAGTACTGGTTAGTAAAAGATAATTTCGCATGCACAAAACCTTTTTGTGAAACTTGAAAATAATTAAACTGCATCACTCAATCCACAAATATACAACTCACATCGTAGTTAACATGTAGATAGAGGCAGCGTATACTCTTGCATTCAAGGCAGCACATTCCATTTAAACACAATTTGAGCTGATTATTGATTGTATGACATAAAATAAAAGTAATTAATATATAAAACTCTAGAAAAAAATGTTTAGTTACTTACTGGCACTGGAGGGCCTTTTCAAATACAGGAATAGCCTCAGTGTTCGAACCTTGTTTACTTTTTATTTTACCCATGGCCATGCAACGCCTATATTCATCAAGGTTTTTCTAAAACATAAATACTGCATGTATCTTGTGTCGCAATTCAATGAATTAGGCTATAACAAACTAATTATATCTAGCAGCATCTCTGTGACTGTTACCAGGGTTCCCTGCAAAAAAACAGAGTTGAGCTGCCAGTTATGAGAGAAATTATTAGTTAGACTAGAAACACTGCAGACTTTCAAATTTCGCTTTTCACTGCAACTTTCCCGCAGCATAGAGCTCAAGTATTTTTACCACACCAAAAACGTAAGTAAGCTTTCAGAATAAACATTAGCAAGAAAAATACAGATATTCATTGTCATTTCTGGTTGCCTTGTTCACGTTTAGTCACCTAAGCGATTCAAAACAATCAATTTAATTACGGGGAGAATTTCATAGATGCTCACAAATTCTTCCTCCGTAGATGCACGCATCGTCTGATTCCTAAATTCCGGTTTAGAGACAGCAGGTTTGCAATCATCACTTTTAGAGCGAGGTTCATCCTATTCAACAAACATTTCGGCATTGGTACAGACACTAGGCATAAGCTAGGTGATTTTAAATTAGCAAAATAGAGGGTGTCCTATAATAGGACACCCTCCTCAACTTAACATTTTTAGAGGGCTGATATTAAGAGTATTCGTTACAGTGTTCCTAGTCAACACATCGGGTACGGAACAAAACGTTAGTTTAGAACATCGTAATTATTCAATCAATTCTTATTGATTGCCGAACACATCCTAAAAAATATGATTGCCTATTTGCGAAGTAATCAAAAATATATATGAATGGCATCGCTACAAACTAATGAAATTTGTACGGTTGCCATTTTTATGCAGTGTATTTCTCACAGGTAATCTTCTACCATTTTTAAGGATACGAAACCGGTCTATCATAATGAAGTAATTAGACCCACTTGGTATATTTATCAAGTGTTCTGTTTTATTCAGCAAAAACGAATCATCGAAATAAATGCTTGTTAATTCTAATTTTATTCAGCCAGCTAATTTTTTCACCCTCGTGTTCCGCGAACGAAATTATTATTTATTGATTAAATTTATCGCCAATCCGATTAGTTTTATTGCACTACACTTGGCGAACATTGGCAGCGAATACTCTTACTGTTGAAGCTGTATCAGTAACGGTTTTTTAACTACGGGTTTAATCAACTTGCTGACTTTCTACTACTTACTAGCATTTACTAAACCTCTAGCTTAGTAACAGCCGATCCAGTTACATACAATTTCTCCTCAAAAATGATAGAAATGCTAAGCTTAATGCTAAATTTCTAAACTGGCAGCCTATTTCACTAAATACTTTTTATTTAAAAAATCAATAACAATTGAAAAAAATGCTCAAGCTATCGTCAATTGTGTTGTATTGGTTGGTATGATTGTTATTGATATATCGTTATATTGTTATATTGTTATTGATTGTTGATTGTCAAATGTATCAAGGAATGCAATGCGGTGTGGTCACTTATGCGTTGCTAACAAGCTTTCAGCACATATAAAACTATAGTGCAGCTAAACCTTAGCTAAGACTCAATCTACTCAAACAACATTACTAGTTTACTAGTAATATTACGTAATAGTAATAGTACGTACTAGTAATGTTGTTTAACTAGACTGAGCCTTGGCTAAGGTACAAGGTACAAGTCTAGTACATGTACTAGTACTAGTGCAGGTACTAGTACATGGAAAGTAAGAGTGCAAAAGAGCTAATTTAAATTCAGCTTTATAAGTGTATAGAAGCCAAGCGTGAGGCCAACAACTTACACAAGTCAAGCCTATTCTGTGGCATTTCACTTTGTGAAAAACACGCTGTCTGCTGATGAGTTCATTAAACAAACAAAACTGAACATTATGATATCATGATTCAACTTTTATCTGACTAATTAACACTCAACTCCCAACTTTCAATGAATTAACCACAAAATAGGATCACATGTATAACGAAATACAAACGATTTGATAGGTTTCAGCATCTAAAACACATTAGCAGCATAATTTCACCAAGAAAATTTGAGTTGTTATTCAATGGGGATGGCACCAATAAGAATACACAGGCAAGGATTTCCAGGTAATTGATTCTATTGGCTGAAATTATAAATAGGCTGAAAACTTTTGTCAGTTTTCAGATAGGGAATTCGGAACAAAAACTATCGAATCAAGTGCAATGGGTATCATCTCCGAGCTGATTGGTGATGTTTACTTCTAAGACGACAGAGAGGATAGCTTACCAAACTACCATATTTGGCATGGATGTCACAGTCATGTAGTCATAGACAATTGAAGTCTATGGTCACGGCATCTGAAGAAATACGTGTTTCCACTTTTTAAAAATACTAAAACTATTGCAACTTTTGTATTGCTAGTTTAAACCCTTCAGCAGGTTATTTTTCAATTTCTGCTTTTAAATCAATGTTTTTTTTTCTTCTAAATACATTTAAAACAAATAAACAAGGATATAAGAACTATTAAATGGTAAATTTAAGATCCATCAACTCAATCCGGCGATAAACTGTTTCTGCTAATTGAAACGTTTGAGAATGACCGTCACTGGCTCCATTGGCTCATACTTTTTAAAAGTTGTTGATAAGCGTGTTGCTGCCAAATAAAATCCTCGTTAGATGATTGCGTGAAAAAAGTGAAATAGCATTCTAATTGGGTTTGCAACTTCTGATTTTTAGTTACATTAAAAGTTGAAATTTGAAGCCTATGAACGGAACATGTCTTCAAAAGCAGGTCAGGCTTTTACTTTAAAGGGCCTATGACACCTAATTTGAAGAGGATTTGATTTAATTTGAAATTTATGAGGTTGAAATGTGTTGAGAAAAATTATCTGGAGTTGCCCTCTCACCAGTAAGACGATTCCTATAGACACAGTCAGCACTTGCCAAGACGCCTTTTTTTCCCGAAGACGCACCAAGTTATATAAAGCAAGTTTTCAAAAATTTGGCTCGTTCGCATAGAAATAGGGCGTCCTAAATATTAGTTTTGTTCAGAGACTCTTTTGATTGCAAAAAAATGATATTGCAACAAATTTTAATTTTTGTGGAGCTGTTTTTCTCAAGTCAGCAATTTGTTTTATCTTTGGTAAGCTCGCTATTATGTATAACTGGCGTTCACGTGATAGTGTTTGTAATCAAAATCAAAAGAAATAATGAAATTTTTTTATCAAAATAATTATTTTCATGTGAAAAATTAATCAAACAATAACATAAGTATAATTTCATAATAATACTAGGTGAAAAAAAAACATAGCCGGTCTTTCAGATTTAATTATTATCGTTGTAGTTGTTGTTAAAAAAACAATTTTGGCAATCTTTCCAAAAAACTTCAAAAGCACTAGATGATAATAATTAAGATTTTTAAAAAGTAGTTTGGAACTAAAAAAGTAATAAAATTGGTACAAACTACTTGCTGTAATATACTACATAATATCATAATGCAGCTAGTCCCTTCTGTCGAACGCGTTTTCATGGACCTCCATAGACCTCTGCATGATACCCATTGCTGTTTTGTTGCTGCAAATGAGTTTTCTCAATAGCCTTACAATGCTTGATGAGAAAACAACTCTACACACAAAGTGCGTCTTGAAAAGCTCGTCCTAAGCCCTTTAAAACTGAAACCTACCATTGATAAATGCCAAAGCTATTACAATTTGATAAACAAAAAAGGTAAGCAGCGTGCTTATGATGTCAACTGCCACTAAACCAATATAATATGGTACAATCAAAAGTTATGATAAAAAAGATAAATACATCGCTATAATATTTAAACATTATAGCTATGAAGGCCAATAATTTTGAGTAATATTGGTTGGGACAATAGAAATGCAAAAGAAAATTAATATGCAAGTATTACTTATGCCGTGGTTGCATGAAACCACTTATTCGTGCTTTTTAATGATTTTTCTTTATAAAATTATTTCTAACAGTTGATAAAGGTATCATTATAAAAAACAAGCCATTTATTGAATTTTTTCCTTCGTTGTAATCCACTGTATTGGGTATTTTATGCAACAATGTAGTGACGTACAGATGCTTGGAAAATGACAGATGGAAAATAGACTTTTTGAAAATAACTAGTTCAAAAGCAGCAGTTTTCCAAAGTGGCATTTTTAAATTTAGTTCCCATCAAAACTGTTAATTTTTTAATGATGGTTTCAACCATTCACAAGATATTATCAAGTTAATATTACTAATAATTGTGATAAAATATGAAGATTTCATTTATAAAAATGAAAAAAAAATAATGATGAGTATTTATAAAAGTGAGCATTAAGAATGTGTTGTTAAATTAGTAACTGGAAATATTAATTAGCAGTACTAACTCTACGATTATTGATAAACAAAAATTCTATCATAAAATGTTATTATATATCTGTTATAAGAACATTATATATTTTTAACAGGAAATGCATATGTCAATTACCATAGAAAAAAGGAGTATCAAGTTATGTGAAATTTGCCTCTTTAACCAAAGCAAAAATTGTGTCTTAACAATTATTTTCGTTATCAGATAGTATATCTTGAATATTTATCGTTTCAAACAGAAACTTTTGTAGAGGTTATAATGCTGTCTTTTTATTATAAGTTGAGATTCTTTAATGCCAGCTATCATCAAAAAAATCACAAAAAACACCTTTGGGTTGTTTAAAGTATTTTTATACCTGAAATTAAATCTATTGAAGAACCCTGAGGCTGTCAGTATCCAACAAAAACAAGTCAAACAACCTCGGTTCAACACGTGTACAAACCCTATTGTTCTACAGGAAGTTGGTAATAAGGGAGCAGAGACATATATGTTATAATGAAAAAAGAGATAATATCTAAGCACATACTTTTTTCTGATCGGTTTTATCTTCATCATCAGATTGACCTGGGATATGTGTCCAAGGGCCTCCGTAAGCCATAATTATTCTATGAATATGAAAAACATGTTAGCTCTAAGTATGATTGGATTTTTCAGTGGACAGTTACCACTTTCAGCTCAATGTCAAGTTCAGCCTTATGAGTGAAAAACTACAATACAATACAATGTTAACACAATGTTCAAGTTGGCCATGTTTTACATTCTGTTGCAAATAATAAAGGAATAGCATTAGTACATTACTGACATTAAACTAAAAAAAATTCAAGCGAAGAACTAGCATCGATTGATTCTACAAGAATCACTATTTAAAGAGAGGGCAAATCCATATATGTTTCTTACACACAATTAACCACAAAACTTTATATCAAACTGAATACACTCAAAGCAGATGTCGTAAGACTTTTAATATTTTGTTTGGAGTACTTAAAGTGCAGAAAAATGACGATTGAAAAAATCAACAAAAATTAAACTACTTGTTATAGATTTTGAATTCCATTTCTGAAATCTTTCAACACCGGACAATCCGGTGTTAACAGATTTTTGAAATGAAATTATAGTAATATATTTCAGTGGTGTAAATAGAGACACAGGGACATTACATGGTATTCAGATAAAATCTTTACGTGGATTTCACGTTAAGCCTAACACATATTGTAAGCATTGAACTTGATTCACCGCGAATATTGATGATGCTGACAGTGAATCGAAGTTCTATGCTTATCGCAGTGTGAATCATAAACCTGCTAACCCCAGGTGTGAATCATAGACCTGCTAACCCCAGGTGTGAATCATAAAACTGCTAACCCCAGGTGTGTAGCATAAAAATAAACTGTTAGCGAAGGTACAGTTACGGACAGTTTTACTAGTTTCATGTAGTAGGTATAAGGAACATGACCTCTGGATTAAAAAATATTAATACGTTTCTGGTAAGAGAATTGCTAATTAGTCAGCGGTGGCGTACAGCATCGTCGTCTTGTCACTTTCTTGCTTTTTTCGTGTTTTAAAAATTAGTAAAGGTATGCATGATAGTCCAGTCTATTCGCCACACATTTTCATTTCTTGCTTGACACATTTTTTATTATCATTATTTTACAATTCATGGCCGATAAAGGCAAACATTTTACTGTCAACAACAGTCTTGTTTTATCCTCGTCCAATGTTTCTTAACCATTACTAAATTCTGATCTACTGATACTCATACTTTCCTAGTACAGCATGGGCAATGCAAAATATCTCATTCTTTTGATTTTATAATACTCTTTCAGACCTATACTCGATACTATGATTCAGGAAGCTGGATGTCAAGAAATTGTGCACATTTCATCTTCTGAGGTGAAGAATTCGGAAAACCAGACATCCAGTTGCAGTCGACATCATCCAGAGGAAGTATAATCTGTCCATATCAGCCTAAGCATGCAATGTATTGTTCACAATCATTGATTTTCTAGATTTACTGTCAACTATTTTTGGCTCATACATACACTGTTGAATTAATCAACTATTTTGATTGTCACTATTATTAGAATTACTAGTAACTGGCATCACTTTGACTCATAATCTTCAGGAACATTAGAGATTCTCCGATTTAAATTCACTTAATCAGAACCGGCAAAAAACCTTCATTGTATTATGGTTCAAGATATTTTCACCAACAATGAATAGCAGGTAGAATAGCTTCAATTACCCATGTTGTTACGGCGTTTGCCTGATACAATAGCAATGCCAATTAGTACCAGTGTGGCTAAGTTGCTTTCACACCTCTATTATGATAAGGAAAAGCATAATCTGCGATGTAATTAGTGTGCAATCTTATAAAACTGTAAAACGATTGATCTGTAAGTATACTGAGTATAAGTATAAGTATACTGAGATTGAATTTAAAAAATTACACTCATTTTCTTGGTAAATCGGATCGGTTTGAATTGGATCGGTTCAATGGGAAAATCGATAGACTAGGGATCGAATCAGTTTGGTGAAAAATTTTTGAATCGGAGCATCCCTAATGAACATCACCCCTAACGTTATCATCAATGATTATGTTAGTGATAAAGCTGATGCAGGGATAGGACCAACTCTAAATAACAAATTCAATTAAAACTCAAATACCCTCAAATCTGAACTATCAACTTCAAACATAGTTTCAAGAACGTTGATTCATTTCTTTTCAAATTCGATTAAAAATCAAATACTTTAAAATCTATCAAATCAAAGAACTATTCACATTCTTTTATTTATATCATTTTAAATTCAATGAAAAGTCAAATAACCGCCAATCTAAACTACCAAATTCAAATAAGTTTTTAAATACCTTGACTCAACTTTTTGCAAATTCAATTAAAATTCAAATACCCTAAAACCCGAACTATCAAATTGAAATGCATTTTTAAATTTCTTGACTCATATTTTTTCAAATTCAATTAAAATTCAAATACCTTCAAATCCAAACTATGAAGTTCAAATAAATTTTCAAATACCTTGATTCATATTTTTTCAAACTCAATTAAAATTCAAATACCCTCAAATCTAAACTATCAAATTCAAGTAAATTCTCAAATACCTTGTTTCAGATCTTTTCAAATTCAATTAAAATTCAAACACTCTCAGAATGAAACGATCAAATTCAAATAAAGTTTCAAATACCATACTTTAAATTTTTTTCAAATTCAAATAAAGTCCAAGTACCTCCAAAGCTAAACTATCAAGTTTGAATAAACATTCAAATAGCTTGATTCATGTCCTCCAGTTTAATTTAAATTCAACTTGAATGGATAGTAGAGTGTATGATTTGACAAGCTTGAGATTTTTGAAAAAATAAATGACTTTAAGCAGAGCTACATTGAATCATAATTAGAATTGCTATTGTTCTAATTTTATTTTACTTATTACAAGAGATTTTATGAATTTTATGGAATGATGAGAACAATTAACAAAATGTTATTGCTTAGTTTAGTAAGCTCTGTCTGTTCACCATCTAGCTCGCAATGCTTTCCATGTGTTTAATCCAATGATTGTCTCAACTGTTGTCTCTGTTGCTAGCCAGCCAAAAACTGATTACATAATGCAACTAAAATGGTGTAGTGGGTTAGTTGGGAACTACCATGCAACATCAAAAATTCAAATACCTATGCTTGATTACATTCAAACTCGAATAAAGTCAAATACCTATAGTTGCAAACATCTAAATTCAAATACCTGTATTTGAAAACATTCGAAATCAAATAAAATTCAAATACCTGTAATTGAATACATTCAAATTCAACTAAAATTCAAATACCTATAGTTGAAAAACATTCAAATTAGAATAAAATTTAAATACCTATAATAGAAAACGTTTAAATTTAAATACAAATTCAAATACCTGTAGTTGAAAACATTCAAATTAAAACGTAAATTCAATTACCCCAGTTTCGAAACCTTGAAATTCAAATACAAATACTTCAAAATTGAAAAAAATACCGCATTTTAAAATTCAAATAAAAATTCAATTGTATATGGTTCTACCCCAGAGTCAACGTAGATGATTTTAGTGTTGATAATGTTAAAAACTACTTGCATAATCTCTAGGATACTAAAACTGTTGAAGTGAACATGGAAACGCAATGGAAATGTACACGTTGGTTATGTGCATCAGATTATCGAACATTGCATCGCCACAGCTAAAAGCTCCGACTTGGACTTGCTCTGATATGTAAAACGGATTTGGGGCTATTATCGCTTAGCTATTTTAAAAAACTGTGTTTGAATAACAGAGAAAGACATTTCAAACATTATTCAGTTTAATTTGATGTTTTAAGTAATGTCGACATTTTCTCTAACAGTGGGACAGAGTGGATGCCCTTGACAATTACCCATCTCACAGCTACACTGACGGTCTGTAATACTTCGGGCCTGCTCTACAGTGAGGAAAATCTAAGCACACTCCATAGGCTGAAGCAAGTTTTAGTTAGCAAAATTCTTGCGGTGTGGTAGATACAGGTAGGTTGCAGTCAGCTTTCTCACTGAAATAGGTAATTGGGCGACAGGCTGGAAGGATTACAGATAGGAAAAAAAACCTTGACATAAATGAATGCAGACAAACTTAGACCGAATATAGACACTTCCTAACTTGAACGGTAAGAGACAGGATACTATGCAGTTGATGTCTAGAGTGTGAATGGCATGGAAGAGACTAGATACCATGAAGTTGATGTCTTGCGTGTGAATGGTAAAAGACTAATTACCATGAGGTTGATGTCTCGAATGCAAAGGAAAAACCTAAAATTGAGTTGAATACTTGGTATTCATGGGTAATTTATAGGAATTAACAGTATCACAAATGTTTGTTAAAGATCTAGTGTTTACAGGTAAATGTCTGGCATAAAAATTAACTGGGTATGTCTTTGTTTCAGGTCAGTTACATTTTATTCCCCGTATGTATACAAAATGCGAGTTATTTCTTGCCTACTCAGTATGGATTCCGCATGTGAGTATTTCACTAACTGTTTTAGAGGCTTTAAATCGAACACAACTAATGCAATTGGCACTTCTTGGTGATTGGCTAGTAAATACATGCTGAATAGGCTAACTGGCTTTGGTAGAAATGGTGCATAAATGTGCTCATAATTTATATTAATAATTCTTTCCTGGGGGATTCCCCAAAGGGGCGGGACACGACAGTAATAATAATAATATAACAATAATAGTAGGATTAATTGCTCTTACGTTTTCCGTTGCAGCTAGCAATAATAAACTGGTGAACAAATATTTACAGTGCTGAGACCATTGTTGTCTCATATTTTTTCGACTATATTATTATATATAGTTGATGGTGATAATAACCATTATCATTTTTGGTTTATGCTCCAGTAGTGTTATGATCGTCACTAGTAGTGTTTTTAGTATTATCAGTGTATGAATTTTTTCCACTTCTTGTCCGTGCAACTGGCAGCGGTTGCTGTCATCACAATGAAGAAGTTGCTGTGCCCAGATCCTGTGCTGATTAACCTGAACAGTGAAAAGAGTTTATAAGGAACTTGGATTGGGTTTTGATGACCACAGAAAAGAATGATGCCAATGATGCAGTCAAAGTTGCTTTGTTAATCAAGACAATTGATGACTGAGGCGTAAATATCTGATTTGTTCACTTGGACGTCAGACACTCATTAGACAGATTGTACACTTTTCTTGTGTTCCACGAGGAAACACGGTCATTCTGACAAGAGCTATTAACAGACAGACAAGGTCGACTCTCCATTGATGAGTACGTTGCTGAACTACACAACATTGGTAGAGTGTGTGATTTAGAGACTACGTTCAACATAATGGTTTTACAGGCTTAGATAGTTGGCATTGATAGTGAACGCATGAAGAGTACGATTTTTGAGACATCAGGTTTAACCCTACCTGATGCTGCGAGTAATTTTAAGTTGGTAAAATCTGCATAAAGTCACTATTTACTAAGTTTACGGAAGAAGTTGCCACACATGGTAGAGATTTTGAGAAACAACCACCTGGCATCAGTCAGCCTTTTGCAGCTCATTGCTCATTGTGTGGTATAAGACATCAGGCATTTTCGGATCGAGAACGTCCATGCCAAAATGAGCAAAATATTTGGTTTTTTGGCGAGTACAAAACCTGTTTTTTGGAACTTTATGATGAACGGTGGTTCTATCGTTTAGGGGATCATGCACCCTACCACGCTCTTGATCCGAATGCATACAGTGGAACTATAATAAATTCGTTGCAAATAATGAGTTGAGTCCTTTTATGTTAACTACAATGACAAGATAAGAGTGATGAGGTCTCAAGTCTCATTTCTAACAATAATGAAAATAAATAATAGTAATATCTTGAAGCATGTTGAAACTATTTTTGGACATAGTTACTAAGGATGGTGAATTATAATAAAACTATAATAAATAATTATTATATAATTAAAAGGCGTGATAATCATTAATATTAGTACTACTGTTACTTAAACTATATCATTATAAATATTATTATAAGTTGCCCAAAGTTGTCATTGTTATATTTAATTATTTTCTTATTTTATTATACTTCTGTTTGTAAAAAAACAACTATTCAACTGTTTAATAGCCAAATAACAACCATTGATAATAAACATCGTTACAAAATGACAAGTAGTAAATAATAAAATACATAGTAGTTGGTAATAATTATCAAAATTGATTATTTACTTGTGGCTATTTTTATAAATAACTGAAAAATTGTCACCAGGATGCGTTTTTTACCATTTACTGCAACACCAAAAAAATAAGACATCTTCACATAAATAAGCTTTTGATTTTGAACGTCCATGCACAGAAATTATGCCAGGGACAAATGTCCAAATTGCATTCGGAAGCGCCTTCTTGTACCAATTTTTTCAAGGTATGGACATTCTCGATCCAAAAATGCCTATCAATCACATTCATGCCCCACATAAGAGCAAAAGTGTCATAAATGTTTCAAGCTAAATTACTTTGCCAAATAGCGCACATTGAAAGCTTCAGGGAGAAAGGAACTCTAGAGCAGAGAGAGTCCGTACACCAAACAACTGACCGGAATTACTCCACTGATGAGGAGTTGAGTAACTCTATTTTTGCAGAGAATATAGGGGCAAGAAATAGCGGGCTGTTTTGTCAGTTTAGTGAAATGATGGCTGGAAATCTATTGAATGTTAGTTGGATACAGGTGCCACCTGTAACATTTTGAACACTGCTGACTATAAACGACTTGGTGAACCAAACATAGAGAAAACAGGTACCATTTCACTAGGGTGGTGTCATATGGACATGAAAGATAAAACTGGCAAGTCACGCAGATTGATGTTTTTAGTTGTGGACATATACTAATATACATAACTTTCAGGGTCTACCTGCATTAAGTTGGAACTTTGATATATTGAAAAACAGCCATCTTGACAATTAAACCACATTTGGATGGGTTACTACAGGAATTTAAGGATACTGTTTCTGGTCTCGGGCGGTTGCCAGGAGAGTATCAAATTGCACTAGACCAAAAAGTAAACCTTGTTCAAGTAAGGTCTCTAAAAGCCTCGTATCTGTAAAATAAGAGGTGGAGGCAGTGATCAACAGAATGAACAGTCAGGTCTAATTGCCAAGGTAGCGGATGCCACATCATGCATAAGCCATATGCAGATGATAAGAAAAGGTAATGGCAAAATTTTTATATGCATCAACTCACAGAACCTCAATCAAGCCATACTCAGGTACAACACAACCATGCAACTTTAAAAGATTTACTTCTTTAGCTAAACACAACTCGATGTTTCTTACTTTGGGATCCTACAAATCGTTTTCAACAGGTGAAGTTCTCATCTGAATCAACAGATTTCACCACCTTTTGACCCAGCGAGAATGTTCAGGTTTCTCAAAATACCAATCGATATCTTTAGTGCTCTTGAAGAAATTCAGAGGCGGCTGGCTGACACAATGCATAACCTAGAGGGCGTAACTGTAGTGCCAATGACAGTTTAATATTTGGCAAAAATCGAATCGAGCATGATCAAAATTCTTCATTTCTTTATGAGAGCTAGAAAATCTGGTTACAAATTGAACCAAAATTACACTTTACAGAATATGACTTGCAGTACACATTGTTCATTTGCTTGGATCTGAAGGCCGACTTTAAGAAAGCTGATGCTAGCCTCAAGATGGAAGCACTCACTTCTGCTGCAGGGTTCGAATGATTCAAGTGTATGTAACATATATAACTAAATTCATTCCAAATATGTCAGCTGAATCAGAGCCATGACGCTGCTTGTTGCAGAATATGGAATTTGTACGGCAAACTGACCAAAAAATGCATTTCAGAAGTTAAAATCTAAACTTACAGACTTTGATATGAGCTCTCCAATTGTAGTCCAGACTGATGCTTCCATGCTGGAGTGGGTGCTACCTTGTTTCGGCGTGAAAAACTGGTGTCAGCAAGATTATGCTCCTATAGAACTGGAAATGTCAGTCATTGTCTGGCCTCGATCAGTTTGTTTTTAGGTTTCCGGATGAGACGGTTCAAGCTGATCACCAGGATTTGAAGCCTACATTCTAGAAGTCAATTCACAAAGCACCACAGAAAATTCAATCAATGCTCTTGACTTTACAACAATATTCAGGTGTTAATGTGGTGTGGAGACCTAAAAAACAGCAAGTTATGCCCAACATGCTGTCAAGAGATGCCCACATGGAAGGAGTCACTTATTTAGCTGCTCGGTCACATGTGTTTACTATTAACGAAGAGCATCAAGATACGCCATTAACCAACCAACTATATGAACAGTTTAAAAAATCAATCAGAAAGGATTAATGTTTGCAGCAGCTGAAGAGTTGCATCAAAGATGGATGGCCTAAAAGCAAGCAGGAGCTATCTTAGTGTATGCATGTATTCCTGTGTTTCAAAGATGACTTGGCAGTAGAAAATTATACAGTTTTCCGAGGATGCAGAGTGGTGATACTGCAGTGTCTTCAAAATGAGATGCGAGACCAGTTACACACAACTCATCAGAGACTCAGAGCTACCCTATGTTAAGACAGGCTTTTGTCTACTGGCCAATGATGCACAGCGATATTGAAAAAAGGAGTCAGGAGTGCTGTTTGTCTGAATGATCCACTCCAGCAACCAAGGGAAGAGTGCAGAAGCGTGCAGCACAGGTCAAACCATGGAACAAGGTAGCAGCAGATTTTTTTGAGAAGAAAGAATGTAATTACATATATCATGGTGGTCAATTATATTACAGATTTCTGGAAATACGAGCACCTAAAATCACGAGAAACCAGGGAGATGGCTGAGTCATGAAATTGATATTCCCTGGGTGGATTATTCCTCTTCAAGTTCATAGTGGTAATGGGCCAATATTTACATTAATGGCCTCTGCTAAATTCACTCACAAATGGAAATGCACACATACTACAAGTCCTTGCTATCCGCAATCCATTGTAAAAATGAAGTGAAAGCAGCAGTGAAATTTGTTAAAAAAAATTCTGAGACAGACTTCAGGCCCGCAATTAGCTGTTTTGGAATATAGAATTACCACAACGGAAGGTATTATTGTAATGGAAATGCACAGAATGGCCAAGTGATGGACTGGTGCCTGCAAACAATCACTACAGTAGCTGCGGTAGATAGCAGTAGATTGCTATCAAGTACAGCCAAGAGCAGGCGATGCGAAGTATAGCCAACAATCCTTACCTGATGAGCCTGACGAGCACAGGACCCGTAGCTGCAGAGATCCAACGCTAAGACAGTTGAAAGACGCCATTTTTAGTCTGCCTTATTATTATTATTAATTAACACTTGAATTAATTAGCGGCTAGCTACTTCCCCAAGGCGTTTGCTTACAACAATTATTATATATATTTTTAATCCACCACTGTTGTGCTTATCTTTCTAACGCAACTGCTTTTTTGTTAGCCAATCATTGTTGTTGGATTCCAACTGTAGTATTTTTCTATAAATAGTGAGGCAGATTGCCTACTGATCAGAGTTTTTGCTTAACTTTGCTGGAGATAACCTTAGTTGCTCTGGAGGTGTATTCAGCGATATCCTTGTACCGCCTTAGTGGGATCTAATTGAAGTCGAGTTTTACTGTGTGTTTCGAGAACTATTATTTCGCAAGGTTTTGTATCATCGATAATATATTGTTATTTATCTGAAACTCATCTTGTTAGTGGGGATAGTTCGCCTGTAACACTAAGTTTGCATAACTTGTTCTACCGAATCTGTCTGCTATACAGATCTCCGATAACAAAGAGCCATTACTACCATACGGTAGCGCCTGTTGTTTGTTTCCATTAGTACTTTTTACGATAAAGGACATTGCTACCTTACCGGTAGCATTTGATAGTTGTAATCAATTGCCTTGCACTGAGAACTAACGTTACCAATTGTTTTGCACTCTGCAAAGTCATATCGTCTCTACTCACAATACCGGCTACTGTCAACAGTGTCGGTAAAGATATTGCGAGATCACAACAAAAACCTTTACATTATTACCAACCCTATACAATGTTTGATAGCCAACCAAGACTATGCTTCCTCAAAAGTTGGAAGAACAAGCTACGGTTGACAAATGTAAAACACAGAAAAAACAGAAAGTGATTTGAGATGCAAAAGTCATACAATTAATAAGCTAATAGCCTGTGACCTGTTGAAGTGGGGAAGAGATTGTACT
Organism: Cryptosula pallasiana; assembly: GCA_945261195.1. Classification (NCBI taxonomy): domain Eukaryota; kingdom Metazoa; phylum Bryozoa; class Gymnolaemata; order Cheilostomatida; family Cryptosulidae; genus Cryptosula; species Cryptosula pallasiana. The sequence continues at coordinate 43,662,792 of OX183132.1, read as the reverse complement.
AAAAATTTACAAAGATTACTACCGAGAATGGAAAAATGCCAACATACTTGAATGACTCATGAACAGATCTTTTGCAGTAGAGAAAGACGTTGAGATGTTACGCTGTTATCGAGTTGATCTCAGTCAGGTGTCAAACCCACAAGTGCTGTCTGAAGAACAATCATCCATGACTCAGTCACCAACCAATGACGCAGATTCACCACCGCTCCAAGTAGCTAGTCCCCACGATATGATAAACAAAGAAGTTTTTGACAGTCCACAAAAAAATCATCACAAACCTGCTTGGTTAAAAAATTTTATAGTAACTAATAAACACTGGAATGTCACATGACAAGGTCATAGTAATGTTTCTTATTCCCTGTTTGTTTAATTTTATGTTACAGTTTTCAACATGTAGGTAGACTATTCATGCTTCGAAGTATCATTTGTTGTTTTTTCTCATGTTTGTGATGCTGTAGGACTTACAAGCATTGACCCCATCTATCCCTGTTTTAATTTGTGTTCTATATTTACAGAGAAGGGGGATGTTACAGCTATTTACCAAATGGCGATTACACAATATTCATATCTATAATAAACTGACCTGCGCTGGATGGGCTTTAAAAAACAACACAAAAATTGTATCTATAAGAAAATGTTCAACCTTTAATCATTACACTACTAAACTAAAAGCATAGTTGTTACAAGTTATTCAATTCAATATGATTATTATTATTATTATAAAATAAGTGTAATAATTAATAAATAATAATAATAGTAGTAGCAGCTTCCGATTAATAATAGTATAGTAGTAGTGTTAGTGGTAGTAAGTGGTAGTGGTAGTTAGTAAGTGGTACTTGGTAGTGGTAGTAGTAGTAGCCGTAGTAGTTAGTAGTAGCTGGTGCAAAAAATTATAAATAAATAACACTATACTGATGTGATGATCCAAGACCAAAAAGGAGACAACAACAAATATTGCCGCAGCACACATTTTTTCGCAATAGATTAATAATACTAATAATTTACTAACTCATCAATTCAAATTATTATTATTATATTACTATTCACAGCAAAACAACAGCTGTTCCCGACCGACCTCCATCCACTTTCAAGTTGTTTAGCCCTTCAATATTATTATTATTTATTGTTATTATGATACACGATAATAATTATAACTTTTATCATCATCATCTGCTGTGCACATAATTCTATTTCTGTTTTTCTTTTTGCCAATTCAGTTGGCCGTTTACGTCAGCAGAAGCACGCCATCTCTTTCATTGCCATTTATTGAGTCAAACTTTTGGAAAATCCCATTTCCAGTTTCATTTTTACGCTAATTTTTGCCACTTCTAGTGACCCTGTATAGAGAGATACGCCAATCATTGCGCAGTATAAAACGCACGTGCAACGGCTTTTGGGTTACAAACAAAGCTGTTTCCGGTCAAAATTTTATATAAAATATCATTGCGCCAAAATACTAGGGTTTAGAAAATAAATCATAACTTCTTACTAAAAAATCACATCTCAATAATTCGTTGGGGAAAATAAACAAAACATACTGCTACAAGCAGTGATATTTTTTTTGTATGACAAAGTTACTCTAAATTTGGACTAATCAAGGGTCAAAGTCCAGGGATCCAGATTGATACCATTGTTATTACGGTAACTTCGGTACAGAATTTGCTACGATAAATCTAATTATCCTCCATTGTAAAGTTTTATGATCAGAAATGCTTATAAAACACCTGGAATGTAATAAATAAAAAATAATTGAAGCTTTTTTAATAAAGTGATGGTTGTTGTTAATAATAATAATTGAAAACCAAAATAAATGTGTAAAGGTGACCAATAATAATTATTAATTATTATCCTTACCTCGAATCTTCATTTAGGTGCAGAACTGCCTATTTCTGATTTCTATCAAGGTTTTCTAACATTAGAATGAGAAATAGAAAGAAATATAATTTCTAGCTCTCATTTCTATCAAGGTTTTCTAACATTAGAATGAGAAATAGAAAGAAATATAATTTCTAGCTCTCATTTCTATCAAGGTTTTCTAACATTAGAATGAGAAATAGAAAAAAATATAATTTCTAGCTCTCATTTCTATCAACGTTTTCTAACAATAGAATGAGAAATAGAAAGAAATATAATTTCTAGCTCTCATTTCTATCAACGTTTTCTAACATTAGAATGAGAAATAGAAAGAAATATAATTTCTAGCTCTCATTTCTATCAAGGTGAGAAAATTAGAAAGCTAGAAATCATATATGATATCATTAAAATTGTTAGAAAAAAGCTAGAAAAAGTGAGAATTGTTGGGAATACTTGAAATAAAGTGAGAAAGTTAGAAAGCTAGAATTCATATATGATATCATTGAAATTGTTAGAAAAAAGCTAGAAAAAGTGAGAATTGTTGGGAATACTTGAAATAAAGTGAGAAAGTTAGAAAGCTAGAATTCATATATGATATCATTAAAATTGTTAGAAAAAAGCTAGAAAAACTGAGAATTGTTGGGAAAACTTGAAATAAATTGAGAAAGTTAGAAAGCTAGAATTCATATATGAATCATTAAAATTGTTAGAAAAAAGCTAGAAAAAGTGAGAATTGTTGGGAATACTTGAAATAAAGTGAGAAAGTTAGAAAGCTAGAATTCATATATGATATCATTAAAATTGTTAGAAAAAAGCTAGAAAAAGTGAGAATTGTTGGGAATACTGGAAATAAAGTGAGAAAGCATGTTAGAAGTTGTGTAGAGAGTATGTAGTATGCTTATTACTGGAACTGTTTATACAATGTACAGATGTTAGTAGTAAAATATGAGCAGATCTCCTACCAAGTGTTTTTTTGTGGGGTCAAAATCTGGGGGGGGATGCAATGGGTTACGGCGTTGAATGAATTCGCCGAGTTTATATTGTATTTCATTTGAGGGGCATTTGAGTGGCATTTGAGTGGCATTTAAGTGGCATTTGAGTTTTGATTACTTTTTTACTTAATTTGAACTTATATGGCATATAGATTTTGAATGTATGGCATTTAAGTTTTGATAATTTTTTGTAATTCGAACTCATATGATATCTTGAGAGAGAGGAGAGAGGAAAAGCGGAGACAGAGGAGAGAGGAGTTATATCTACATTAAATAAATACATTGATTAAAAATGAATCAATATATGATTATATACATTTATTGCATAATAAGTAGGGAAAATCTCTCCATATAATATAGTTAGAGTCAGTAAATAGTAAGTAATACAAAACAGTACAACTTGTAATGACAATCAATAAATAGGGTTTTTTATACATTCATTCATGTATGGATAATTATGTACATATTTATGACTATTTCTGTATAAATTTTGGAAAAACATCATCAAATTAGCCCTCTAGATGGACAAATAATTGCAATAGAAAACATTATATCTAATTTTTTGACATTCCTAAATTTTGAGAAAATCATCAAAAGTAACCCTTCAGATGATTAAAATTTTACAGTAAATTTTGCATAATACAAAGCACTATAGCTCGCTTTATCCGCTTGAGACTACATGTCATCAGCATTCGAGATTGAGTTTACATACCACCAACACCAAGCTGTTCATCAAAATCTTGTAATTCGTTTTCTAGGAATTCCTTAAGAACTTCATCCTCATTATTCGTTTTTGTTAGCTCCTCATTGGAATTTGTTTGTGTGCAATATTGTTCCCAATCACTAGCATTGGTTGAAGAAATGAAGACGACATTGTGGTATGAAATAGGATTTCCATTCTTACTCTGTTTTTTTCCTTTGTAAATCATCACACCAGGTGCACATCTTTTAGCTTCCTCATTGTATCTGATTGGTATTAAAAGTGTTCTCGTCTCTCTTTTTCCATCTTTTTCAGCGACATAGCGAATGCAATTTACGACGGATTCTTCTCCATTGAATCGAAAAGGGATGAATCTTTCAACAATATCGATGTAAGCAAAAATTGAACATTCTTTGAAATTGCTGAGATACTCGATGTCGTAAGCAAGTTTGAGTTCTTCTTCACTCATTTTTCTCAGTTCTTCAGCTTCAGCAGTAGCTTCCATTGTGATTAAGCGTTTTGTGCTGATATGTTTGACATTGTAGTAAGTAGTCTCTGGTTTTTTTGAATTTTCCATCTCACTCAAGTACAAAATGTTGAAAGGCAATGGGTAGTTATCAACATTGAAGTTTTCAATTACTCTACTTGGACAAACGACTTTCTGAAAATTCGTTCCAGTTGAATTATCAAGACAGGTGAGAATGTAGTAACTTCCGTATGCACCAGTACTCTGTTCAATAGAAACGATTTGCAAAACTGATGGAACAGGAAGTGATGATAGTGTAAGAAACCCTCCAATCTTTTTCAAATCGCTTGCCTTCCATTTTTTGAGAGATTTGGCCATCTTGAGAGCTCTATCAGCATAAGTGAGCAATTCTTTTTTTTCCATAGTGTTTGATGTTGTGGGTAAAACCAGTTTTGGAAGAGCTCGTCTCTTTATTGTTGCTTCTTTTGTGGCAGAGTTGGAGTTTTTTCTTTTGGTGGTTGTTTTGAGTGTGTTTTGTTTGTTTTCGATTGGTTCAAAATCCATGTAAGAAGCAAAAAGTCCTCCATAGTATTCTAAAAAAGAAAGAAATAATGTTTGAAATAATATATAATTCAGCTTTTCATGTGGAACTAAAAGATTATCTATTTCATACTTTACATTATAGCTAAACTAATTTTGATCCTTGCTAGGTAGGGAATAATAATTTTTTTAAATTTTACCTTTTATAAAGAGATAGCTCCTAGTAGTTGCAATGGAAGGTGTAGTAGATGTTGCTTCTCCACTCGCTGTTGTAGAACTGGATGCTTTCTGTGTGAAAACAGTGGCTCTTAAATAGCTAAACTTGCACTGGTTTGCACTAAACTGCACTTGCACTTGCAGAGGAACAAGCACAAGAGGAACAAGCACAAGAGGAACAAGCACAAGAGGAACAAGCACAAGAGGAACAAGCACAAGAGGAACAAGCACAAGAGGAACAAGCACAAGAGGAACAAGCACAAGAGGAACAAGCACAAGAAGCACAAGAAGAACAAGAAGAACAAGAAGAACAAGAAGAACAAGAAGAACAAGAAGAACAAGAAGAACAAGAAGAACAAGAAGAACAAGAAGAACAACTCCGCAACGCTCATTAGTTGGAAGTATGTATGGAGATAAGATATTGCTAATGAGTCTTTTGTTGAAATGGTACTTGAAACAAGGATTGAAAGTCACCAAAGTTTATCAGCTAATAGAATATTTTCCTAGAAAAGCTTTTGAAGCTTTTGGAACATCGGTTTCAGACGCGAGGCGAATGGGAGATGCAGACCCTAGTCAAGAATTACTCGCTACTGCTAGCAAGTTGGTAGGAAATGCTGCTTATGGAAAAACAATCACTGATAAAGAAAAACATACCACCATCAAGTTCATCGAAGGCACCAGAAAAGCTTCATTTCGTATCAGAGGAAACAAATTTATCTCCATCGAAGAGATAGCAGATGATTTTTATGAAATTGTAACCTGTAAACAACTAGTAAGTTTTAAAACAATTATTTTGCAATTCAAAATTTATATTCTCCAAGTTTACTTTGCTAATCAGTATCACCATCATTTCAGCTAACTATGAATGTTCCAGTACACTTGGGTTTCTCCGTGCTACAGTATGCTAAACTGAGAATGCTACAGTTGTAATACGACTTTATGGATAAGTAAGTAAAACCTAATTCCCTACTATTATCATGTATAAGTACTTAAAACTTCCAAATAATCGAAACAATCTTTTTATTTATAGATATATTGACAGAAATGATTTCCAATATGTTGAAATGGATACAGATAGCGCATACATGGCGTTGAGCGGAACATTAGAAACACTGGTAAAACCACGTATGAAAAAAGAGTTTTACAATGAATATGGTGATTGGTTTCCACAACCATACTGTGACAAACATAGGGATGAATTTTTAAAAATCAAAACAATGGGTTTAGAATGGAGCATGCAAGAATGTTGTGAAAAAGTACTAAAACATGGAAAAAGAAAACCCGGACTGTTTAAAGAGGAATTTACCGGAGATGGAATTGTTGCGCTTAACTCTAAATCCTATTACTGCTGGGGAGAAAAAGGAAACAAGTTTAGCTCAAAAGGTTTGAACAAACGAATTAATCAATTGAACAAATACAGTTATCTAAATGTATTGAACACAAAAAAGTCGTTTATGGGTAAAAATCGAGGATTTGTAGTAAAGGATAAAAAAATGTTGACATACAACCAAATAAAAGACGAGTGTGTTCTGATGGAGTATCTACCGAACCTACTTTGGCTTAAATAAAAACCTTCATAATAATCGTCTTTTCACAACAGTTACTATAACTATATACATTACAAGAAATCATTCATCGTCCTTATAAATATCGATAACAAATAGATGAACATTTAACTTCATCTACTTTTATGTTTGAAATTAATTTTAGCTTTCTAACTTTCTCACTTTATTTCAAGTATTCCCAACAATTCTCACTTTTTCTAGCTTTTTTCTAACAATTTTAATGATATCATATATGAATTCTACCTTTCTAACTTTCTCACTTTATTTCAAGTATTCCCAACAATTCTCACTTTTTCTAGCTTTTTTCTAACAATTTTAATGATATCATATATGAATTCTAGCTTTCTAACTTTCTCACTTTATTTCAAGTATTCCCAACAATTCTCACTTTTTCTAGCTTTTTTCTAACAATTTTAATGATGTCCTATATGAATTCTAGCTTTCTAACTTTCTCACTTTATTTCGAGTATTCCCAACAATTCTCACTTTTCTTAGCTTTTTTCTAACAATTTTAATGATATCATATATGAATTCTAGCTTTCTAACTTTCTCACTTTATTTCAAGTATTCCTAACAATTCTCACTTTTTCTAGCTTTTTTCTAACAATTTTAATGATATCATATATGAATTCTAGCTTTCTAACTTTCTCACTTTATTTCAAGTATTCCCAACAATTCTCACTTTTTCTAGCTTTTTTCTAACAATTTTAATGATATCATATATGAATTCTAGCTTTCTAACTTTCTCACTTTATTTCAAGTCTTCCAAACAATTCTCACTTTTTCTAGCTTTTTTCTAACAATTTTAATGATATCATATATGAATTCTAGCTTTCTAACTTTCTCACTTTATTTCAAGTATTCCCAACAATTCTCACTTTTTCTAGCTTTTTTCTAACAATTTTAATGATATCATATATGAATTCTAGCATTCTAACTTTCTCACTTTATTTCAAGTATTCCCAACAATTCTCACTTTTTCTAGCTTTTTTCTAACAATTTTAATGATATCATATATGAATTCTAGCTTTCTAACTTTCTCACTTTATTTCAAGTATTCCAAACAATTCTCACTTTTTCTAGCTTTTTTCTAACAATTTTAATGATATCATATATGAATTCTAGCTTTCTAACTTTCTCACTTTATTTCAAGTATTCCCAACAATTCTCACTTTTTCTAGCTTTTTTCTAACAATTTTAATGATATCATATATGAATTCTAGCATTCTAACTTTCTCACTTTATTTCAAGTATTCCCAACAATTCTCACTTTTTCTAGCTTTTTTCTAACAATTTTAATCATATCATATATGAATTCTAGCTTTCTAACTTTCTCACTTTGATTCAAATATTCCCAACAATTCTCACTTTTTCTAGCTTTTTTCTAACAATTTTAATGATATCATATATGAATTCTAGCTTTCTAACTTTCTCACTTTATTTCAAGTATTCCCAACAATTCTCACTTTTTCTAGCTTTTTTCTAACAATTTTAATGATATCATATATGAATTCTAGCTTTCTAATTTTCTCACTTTATTTCAAGTATTCCCAACAATTCTCACTTTTTCTAGCTTTCTTCTAACAATTTTGATGATATCATATATGAATTCTAGCTTTCTAACTTTCTCACTTTATTTCAAGTATTCCCAACAATTCTCACTTTTTCTAGCTTTTTTCTAACAATTTTAATGATATCATAAATGAATTCTAGCATTCTAACTTTCTCACTTTATTTCAAGTATTCCTAACAATTCTCACTTTTTCTAGCTTTTTTCTAACAATTTTAATGATATCATATATGAATTCTAGCTTTCTAACTTTCTCACTTTATTTCAAGTATTCCCAACAATTCTCACTTTTTCTAGCTTTTTTCTAACAATTTTAATGATATCATATATGAATTCTAGCTTTCTAACTTTCTCACTTTACTTCAAGTATTCCCAACAATTCTCACTTTTTCTAGCTTGTTTCTAACAATTTTAATCATATCATATATGAATTCTAGCATTCTAACTTTCTCACTTTATTTCAAGTATTCCTAACAATTCTCACTTTTTCTAGCTTTTTTCTAACAATTTTAATGATATCATATATGAATTCTAGCTTTCTAACTTTCTCACTTTATTTCAAGTATTCCCAACAATTCTCACTTTTTCTAGCTTTTTTCTAACAATTTTAATGATATCATATATGAATTCTAGCTTTCTAACTTTCTCACTTTACTTCAAGTATTCCCAACAGTTCTCACTTTTTCTAGCTTGTTTCTAACAATTTTAATCATATCATATATGAATTCTAGCTTTCTAACTTTCTCACTTTATTTCAAGTATTCCCAACAATTCTCACTTTTTCTAGCTTTTTTCTAACAATTTTAATGATATCATAAATGAATTCTAGCTTTCTAACTTTCTCACTTTATTTCAAGTATTCCCAACAATTCTCACTTTTTCTAGCTTTTTTCTAACAATTTTAATGATATCATATATGAATTCTAGCTTTCTAACTTTCTCACTTTATTTCAAGTATTCCCAACAATTCTCACTTTTTCTAGCTTTTTTCTAACAATTTTAATGATATCATATACGAATTCTAGCTTTCTAACTTTCTCACTTTATTTCAAGTATTCCCAACAATTCTCACTTTTCTTGGATTTTTTCTAACAATTTTAATGATATCATTTATGAATTCTAGCTTTCTAACTTTGTCACTTTATTTCAAGTATTCCCAACAATTCTCACTTTTTCTAGCTTTTTTCTAACAATTTTAATGATATCATATATGAATCCTAGCATTCTAACTTTCTCACTTTATTTCAAGTATTCCCAACAATTCTCACTTTTTCTAGCTTTTTTCTAACAATTTTAATGATATCATATATGAATTCTAGCTTTCTAACTTTCTCACTTTATTTCAAGTATTCCCAACAATTCTCACTTTTTCTAGCTTTTCTCTAACAATTTTAATGATATCATATATGAATTCTAGCTTTCTAACTTTCTCACTTTATTTCAAGTCTTCCCAACAATTCTCACTTTTTCTAGCTTTTTTCTAACAATTTTAATGATATCATATATGAATTCTAGCTTTCTAACTTTCTCACTTTATTTCAAGTATTCCCAACAATTCTCACTTTTTAACATCGTTCATTGTACCAAATATGCTTGCAATTTTCTAACTTTCTCATATATGTTTCTAGGTTCTGTTGTATATGGTACTATCTTGTCACTTTTGTAAAGCTAGCAATGCAAATTGCCTATCCAATTTTCTTAAAGTGGTCATTTCTGCACCTACCTCCGAATCTTACCTCGATGATTGTAGAACACTCTAATAAGAAGCCCTAGGGCATATAGGGGAGTGCCTCATATATTAATCATTTGTGAGCAAAAACCAGTGGTTTAGGCAGGGGTAACAGCATATAGCTATCGTTAGGGTTGAGTATTGGGTGGCCCAAGCCTCAGGTCTCTTACAGTCCTGGGCAAGAAACTGTTGTGGTACAGTTTGGAAGAAGCAAAAATTGCTGTTGGTTCTCCCCGCGTAGCAGCTCTTGTCACCATGGTGGCGTTGGCTCGGTTGTCGATGACCTCGTCGTACGCTGAGGATAGGGCCTCATGTCTTTCTTCATCAGAGAGGATTCTCATCAGCAAAGAGAGTCTGTGTTTTTTTCTCCTGTCTTTGAGGGGCTGGAGTTCTAGTTGGGAGCGGGCATCAGTTAAGCCGCGCCTTCCTTTTATGCCTTTGACAAAGCGTATAGCCTTGCTTTGTGTCAGCTCGATTTCTTCTGTTGTAGGGTTGTCAGCTGGGTCCCAGAGAGTGTCAGCATACTCTAAGACAGGCCTGCACAGACTGGTGTATGCCAGCAGTTATATAATAAAATGTAATACGATGTAATATGACCTATACTTTAAAACAATTTCAATATTATTTTCATTATTCATCTAATAATAAATAATTACATTTTTATTAAATTGCAGTTTTGTGTTATTATTATTATTATTCAGCACAAACAATACAATTAATTCCATATTATATTATTATTATTTAAAAAATTGAACCTTACCAGGCAAATCAATTTTTCTAGTATAGTTAGTATCTATTATTCATAACAATAATATTGAATAACAACAATAAACAAATATTTGCTACTAGATTTCGCGGTTTTATTTATAATCGTAAACAAAGCTATATTCTGTATATAAACAATAAAGCTGCGCTGCCAAAAGATATTACGATCAAATAATCAGGTTATCAAAAATACCTAAACCAAGTTGATTTCTGACAATTTTATTATTTTTCCTGGTAGATAGAAAGGTTTTCTCTTCTTTCCCCATAATTTTTTTTAAGTTTAAGGGTTTTGTGAGAAATGAAAAAATGATTTGTTGGAGCATGTACTTCAACCGCAATGATAGCATATATAAGCGTGATCGCGTTAATTCAATGTTTGGATCCCTAGCCGATTGCACGTGGCTCATTAGCGTATCTCTCCTTACAGGGTCACTAGCCACTTCCTTTGAAAGCTTTGCATTTCCCCCTTTGTTTCTTGACGGGCCACGACAGAGCCATGGGCGCATAAAGCTCATTTTCCCCTGTTCAGCCAACAACATTCTACACCAGAAACAGGGGATGCAACTTCAATTTTGATTTTGCACACGTTCTCTCTGAAACAAACCGTTCATAATTTTTGGAGTTGCCTTTCGTGTTTCTGGTTAAAAAATAATACTCAACGTATACTGTTCTTAGATCAACGAATGACCCTTTTGCCTGCTCAGGAGTTGTCATGCCTTGTACTATCAAAAGCTGCAAGTCTGGTTACTTGCGTAGCATTGATGTCTAGCAGCTTTCTTCTATGCTTTCAACTAGCGCATCACGAGATCATAATGTGTGGCGATTGAGAAACTACTGGGAAGCCCAATCATCATCTTCACTGCTTTAGAAAACAAAGTTTCCACCTTAGGATTTTTTGTCAGTAGATAGATATCCATACTTCGCTTTGGTAGCACTACCATCAGTTTTTGTTTTTTTTGTATGTTTTCTGGGTTTTAGAGCATTATTATGAACATTCAACAACACTAATTATAATGAAAGAAATTAGTTAGCTCGTGATAATTATTATTATATATAATAATAATAATAATTATTTTATAATATTATTAATTATTTATTATTGTTATTTATTGTTATTATTTTTATGTATTGTTGTTTATTAAAAAATTATAATAATAATCATGATGATAATCAATGATTCATTTAATTTAGTAATAATTTTTTTAATAATTTTTATTTATTAATCATAATAACTGATAATAATAATGGATAAGTAGAAAAAAGTCGGAGATCTTCTTTTGATAGCTATAATAATAATATTAATTATCATAATAATTGATAATAATAAATTATTATTTATTATTATCAATTATTATTATAACAATGATGATGATAATAACGATAATAATTAATAATAATAATTAATTATATTATTATTATTTATTAAATAATAATAATATAATTATTATTATCGTTATCATCATTGTTGTTGTTGTAATTGTTAGATGAAGGGTACGAAGAGACACAAGGAAAACACGTCTACTCACCATCAACTAACAACTCAAGAAGACCGCTATTCAGCTCTTATCCAATTAGCCTAAGTTCCCGTAACCGTGTGTGTGCACCCGTATTCCTTGTTAAGCCAATGCCGATAGAACCTATGCTATAACCTTGAACTTCCTATAACACACAAACTCGTTATCCAACATGCCCCCCCTTTGATAAACCCCGTGAGCGATCAAGCTGACATACCATGGAACCAATTACCGGTTGCGTGCGATCAAGCCTAACTAATCATGGTTAGCTGAAGCACTAGCCTTAAATCATACATCAAGCCTAAATACCAGGGGTGAAAACAAAGCCACACACCATACATACCTGAGATGATTACCTGTAACATATACATACCTTATTAATACTTAACCTCCGTACCAAGTGTCCCTCGTTACCTCACAGCTCTCAGTCTGAACCCTTAGAGACTTCCATCAGATCGCCCTCTGGACTCTCTGGACCTCCAACACCCTGTCGAACCACATCCCTCGACTCCAACTCAACCCCAAGGGGTTCACCGTTAATTCCACTATCCCTCGGAGCAGCCGGCCCCGACTGCTCATGTACCACACTTCCTATCGGGTCAACCAGAGCAATTCTCTGCCCAGTATCTTCCCTTTGAAGTGGTGCACTAGGGTCAACCTCTACGGTATCTTCCCCGTTCGCCTCCTGCTGAACCTCAACCTTGACACTGGTGTTGCCACCGGTCACCCGTTCTTCCTCTACCTCGTGCACCCATCTGGCACTGCTCTGAGAGCCTGAGGGGGTCTTGGACTCCTCCCTCTGTGCGCTAGAGCCTTCCACACTAGGTGCGGGCACTGCTTTCACAGTGGAACTCGACGAGGTGTTACACACCACCGTCGATGGGGCTTTGCTACCAGCCCCAGATCTCAACTGCCTCATTTTGGCCATAGCCTGCCTGATCACCAAGGTACACTCCTGCTCCTCCTCGAGCTCCCTCACACCCTGCTCATACCTTTGCATCGCCATATGATACGCCCTTTCAACCTCTCTCTTTTCAGCCTCAAGACGCGCACGTCTACTAGCATAATCCTCATCACCCAAAACACCTTCACTCACCAAGAACTCAGACAATCTGCTACCAAACGCCTCGCTCTCACCCTGTAACTGTCTAGCTTTCACCACACTGCTGCACCCCTTAGCACCAGCTGTAGCGCACCCTGAAGTTGCTCTAGCTTTCACAGTTGTACCAGCAGAAGCTTTTTGCGGCATCTGAATTGGTGAGACATTGCCACCACCACTAGATATGGGTGTTCGCTTTTGCTCCACTGTGTCCTTTATAACAGCAGTACCCTTGCATTGCCATACCCCTTGCCTACACTCGCCTTCAACTCGTAACTCATCACTGTTGGTCAACAGTTTGAGTTTTCTGATATCCTCAATACCTAACAGGTTCACAGAGGACCCTTTTACAACATAAACTGACGTCACTATAGATCTGGGAAAGTAATTAATGCAAACATTTGACTTCCCGCTAACATTCAGCCTGGAACCATCAACCCCAATGAGATCGTTAACAGGGTTACTTAATCTCAAATTCAGAAACCTGCCAGTATCCTCAGTTACCACCGACACTTCAGCTCCAGTGTCTAACACAAACTCTACCTCTTTACCATTTACTTTCACCAAGCGTTTGATGCTACATTTCCTGCTACCAGTATCACCAACAACATTGTTCACAAATCTCCATTTACGTGGAGAACCTTCATTACCACTACTATCCCTGTGCTGTGACCTGTTATTGTCACCTTCCCACCTATTGTTGCAATCGCTAGAGGTATGGCCTCTCAGATTACACCGGAAACACCTTACATCCGGGCAATGACGGACTTGATGTCCCATCCTACCACACTGGAAACAGTTGTCCCTGCCAGTTGGGTAGCTAAACCTTCCAGACCTTCTACCCGATGTAGGTGAACCTCGAGGTGACCGAGGAGAGTACCTACTATCTGGACTCCGGCGTCTCTGAGACGTCGCCTCATACCTAGGAGAATGCCAGCTATCCGGGCTACGGCGTCCATAGGACGTCGTCTCGTACCTAGGAGAATAACTGCCCTCCGGGCTGCGGTGTCTATAAGACTCCGCACCATACCTACTCTTATAATGCCTATCTCCCTTATGGTCATGATACCCTCTATACTCGCTACTCCTCTCCCCTGGGCTGCGGCTTCTATAGCCGCGGGAATAGGAGCCCTTTTCCACATTACCATCTCCAGGCCTAGCACTGTCCCTTAAACGGTATGTAACTTTGTTATCCACCTCCTCCCGTGGACTTCCCTGTCTATACTTGGCCACCTCATATACCGAACGGCCAGTCCTAGAGGCATTCAGAATTTCTTCTGAAGCAATAGCCAACTGCCTGGCTGCCAACTTAATACCTAAATCTCTCCAGCTAAGCGTGGTCTCTTGCATAAGCAATTTACGCACAGATGAATCCCTTAAACCATTGACTGCCAGAGCAACTGAAAAACGTTGCCTTAGCTCATCGTTTTCATGCCCAAAATCCATATCCCTGCTTAATTTCTCAACTCTGAGTAAATATTCCCTTTCATCCTCCCCACAAGCCTGTGACACTGTCACAAACCTCATTGTCTTAACATAGACACTTTCGCTACGGTCGTAGTGGCCTTTTAACAAATCTATTGCCCTATCAAACCCATCATCAGTTTGGTCATTCAAATCAAATCCCAGTGACTGCAATATCCCTATACCATCACTACCTATAGCACTCAACAAGGCTAGTAGTTTAGTTCTACCTCTAAACACATCTACAACAACCTCATCTCCATGAATTTCCACCTCCTCCGTACCCAAAGTTAAAGCTGCTACCTCAGCAGACACCTTATACTGAGTCAACCAATTGTTGAATTCCTCAGACACATTGCTACCCGCTAACCTTAGCTTCGGAAATGACGACAAGTCAAGCCTCCTACTCATCCCTGTTCTAATTAATTAACACAGTAAACACCCAACAATATCTGTATGATTGTATCAATACAGTAGCACCTCTCCACCACAGTAATAGCCAATGCACAACACAACAATAGCAATTCACAATATCCCAAAAGATATCCACTGTTCCTTTATCCACCTATGCACAATTAAATGCACCACAATAATATCCACAATATCACGTATTAACTCCACTGTACCCTTATCAACTGCACAATTAAACACAACACAATAATATTCCACAAGATCACGTAGTAACTCCACTGTACCCTTATCCCGGTAAATAATCAACCACAACGCCACAAATAAATACTTAACACCACGTATAAACACTGTACCTTTATCCCGGTAAATAATTAACAACAACACCAAATCACCACTTCACCAAAAATAATTAACACTACACCAATATCCCTATAAACACCTAAACACCGAACACGGTGAGCTCACACAGCTCTGAAACACCCAACACCTCTACTCTACACACCTCTATCACCACACACACCACGGAGGACCCACGCGGCCCTAGCACCTCTACACCTCTCTCTTTTAGTGCCCACACAGCACCAAAAGCCACTCACACACCTCCCTTGCACCAATAAATAATTCCAATAATACACAACAACAATATCACCAGGTCCTATGCCGACTGCTCCATGTTAGATGAAGGGTACGAAGAGACACAAGGAAAACACGTCTACTCACCATCAACTAACAACTCAAGAAGACCGCTATTCAGCTCTTATCCAATTAGCCTAAGTTCCCGTAACCGTGTGTGTGCACCCGTATTCCTTGTTAAGCCAATGCCGATAGAACCTATGCTATAACCTTGAACTTCCTATAACACACAAACTCGTTATCCAACAGTAATAAAATAAATAACGATTGTTAATTTATTTATAGCAAACAAAAGAAGAATAATATATATTAGTTATTATAAAAATTAGGATAATTAATAAAAAAAAATAATTAACATTTTTTTTATGTGTGGTCTAGTGGTTAAAGTGCTTGCACTTCAATCCAGGATCTGGGGTTCGATTCCCAGCAGGGTTATCTGTGAGCGAGTTATTTGGCTTCTTCCTGTATGTGTATGCACTCACTCACACCTGACTCGGAACGTTGACCGATTATGAGCCTGTCACATCGTCTAAGTCTTCAGAAGTATACGTACTATTGAAGTTGATGATCAACGCGGCAAGATATAAGAAGATATCATTCAGTTTATCAATTAATCATTATTATTCACTGGAAAATCCTTTGTTTCACCAACAACATATTAGATCAAATGGGCTAAAGCTTACTGGAAGAATTTCACAGAGATATTTCTACTTGAGACCACCAGTGAACAGTGGTTTGCTGAACCTTCCACATCAATAGACCCAATGGCGACAGACCTTAGAATCTACTCAAGCAGATTCCCACACAAAGCAAGGAGATATTTGTGCCAACAGGAATGACAAATCCTCACAACAATGAGCCATATTGGACAAAAGAACTATATACACTCTCTAAATGCCTGTGTGAATCCAGGGCTAAGTTTAGATACCACTCTTCCTAGAAAATAGTGACAAACTCAACAAAATGAAAGTTTTGTTCAAAGATGCTCTAAATAGAGCCAACCAAAACTACTTTGAATATAAATCCAAGTTTGAACAAAAAGGAAAGTGCGAAATTTTGGAAAAACTTCGAAAGCGTATTTTACACCAAATAAGACTAAAATTGTGGACCTCCAAGATAAGCCTGCACTGGACAAGGACATGGCCCAACACTTGTTCAACCAGATATTCGGGCTGAAAATAAAAATTTACCTTCGCCATCATCCCATACAATCGATAGTGTCGAAAAACTACCAGTATCACTTAGAAGATCTGAGCACACCCATCACTATAGCTGAGATGGCACTTGCACTAAAGAAGCTAAAATCTGATGGAAAAAGTGCTGACTTTGGTGACATCCATGAAAGTCCTTAAGCAAGGAACCTACTTCTTTTACATAGCTCTACATTGCTAATTCAACCAAGTCATTGAAGCATGTATATTGCCAGTTTCAGGTGCGTTCATTGAAGGAAAGGAGAAACAATTATTGCCTGTGCCTTCTAACAAGAATTCTCCAAAATGAGGAGCAACACCGTGCTCTTTTTGAGGCATTTGATCAAATCACAATAGGAAGGGAACACAGCGTAATGATTACAAATGCAGAAACCATGGGAAAACCAAACTCAGTAGTAACTACAAAAAATTATATCACAACATCTTGCCACAAACAATTTGTGACATAAGAGGTCAGAAAGCAAATAATTGATCCTAAACGGCAGAATGCTGTTACACAAGTAAAATCTGGCCTAAAGCCAGTACCCCAAACTAGAGGTTTCACTATAGGTGTTACTAATCTCTGGGCAGTTTTCCCTCAACTGGGTTTTTCCAAGATATTTGTGTAAAAGTATTGGGATATTCCTACATGTAGACAGGAGTAGATGCAGGGGTAGCTGGAATGAACATAGGCACCTGTAATGGGTATCGACAGACCTGGAATGAATGTCGACTATGCTAAAGAGAAGAAAATTCTGAAGTTGATTCTCAAACATGTCCACGTTCATTCCTGGCGATATATAAACTACTGTTTTGATTGTCCTTTCCAAAAATATGAAATTGTTCTTTGTTTGTCAAAATCGGTCACTCTCGGAATGAAAGTGGAAATGATTTTTTATGTTCCTCTCAAAACAACAGGTAATGGTTCCAGGAATAAACATGAAAAATTCTTCTTTATAGCACAATCAACAATAATTTCAGGTCTGTCGGCATTCATTCCTGAAGGTGTCTACGTTACTCCAGGTATGCCTGCATTTATTCCGTTCTAAGTTTATTCCATTCCCATGTCTGACAGTAATAATTGCTAATTAGGAACGATACAAACTTAATTGTTTTGAATATTTTGTGAGCTGCTGAACTTACTGTTATTATTATTAGTTATTACTATTATAATTATTAAATAAATCATCTTTATGGTTCGCATTGTTTCCATGATGTTTATTTTGAGGGTTACAAAGGTACCAGTACCCATACCCCTCGAGTACCCCATTCCTGTGAAAACTAGGTACTCATGAACGTTATAGCTCTATGTTTCGATGGCTCTATATTCTATATTCCAGTTTTGGCTCCTTGTTTCGTTGAATTATTTTACATAGAACAGTGCTATTGTCATGACATTAAAAATGGACACCAAATTCCAAATTTTTCTATCAGATTTTTGCTATCACTCAAGGTGTTTTACTTCTTTTTGTATGATCATCAAACTATTTCCATCAATGTCATTTTTAAACGAAGTTAATAATCAGTTAATGAATGACTTAAACTTAATGCAATCATTTCAATCAATGAGTTTATTAAAAGGAGGGTGGACGCATGATAATCAGCGATAGATTTGATAATCGGTTGCGGTCAAAATTATTGACAAGAGAGAATAACTTTTCACAACCATGCTTACCATTTTTTCTATGTAAATAGTTTTTTGTGTAAATACAAGAATTCACATAAATATAAACCGTAATAATTATCATTTTCTGGAATGTAACAATATACTTCATTAGTGTATACATATAAATTATATTTATATTTCCATGACAATATAAATTAAAATACAATAGAAATTATATGTCCTACATAGCAGTAGTATAGTGTACACTACTACTACCGCTACTACAACTAATTGCTACTATTTAGTTATGCTACATTTTTGTAAAATCTCCTTTTTTCTTTCACTCAATTGAAAGTCGATAACTTAATTGTGGTATCAGTCAGGTGTTAATTTTTGTTCTGAAAACTTCAAGCAAGTATATTTGGCATTTATACACAAATAATTTTTCATATATGAAGTTTCATTAATCAGGGCATTAGCTAATCAACAGGCGTACTAATCTTGCTCAACAAATCATTGCACGAGCATATAACTCTCTATATATAAAAACCTGATTGGTGGCTCATAACGTTAGACGGTTTCATTTTCAAAGCGTATGAACGGATTTGAAATAGTCCAGACGGTTTGCAAAGCGTCTTTTACATTGAAAATAATTGTGTAATTGTAGTGAAATAGCCCAAGAAACTATGTTTAAAAACGGGCTTGTTGGTTATAATAAATTAATTGTCGGCCTCAGCAGTTGCGGGATTAATGCTATAAAACTGTATTTCCTGTCCAACAATCGTAAAATCTGCAAACCGCATAGTTGTCTTGCAAATAATTCAGACGGTTTAGAAATGATCCAGACGATTTAGAAAATTGCAAACCGTATGGACGCTTTAGAAAGAGTATGAACTAATTACAAACCGTATGAATTATTTTGAAATAGTCTGAACTGTTTTAAAATAGTCTAAACTATTTTGAAATGGTTGGAAAAGTTTGCAAGGCACATGGCTTTCGAACCAAAAGCGATCGTCATCATTTTATTTATAGCCTCCATATAACTTTATCAACATAGACGTCGATCTAAAGACATAGAGCAAGTTAATTAACTGTATAAAAATGTTGTTGAATATAATGTCTAAAATGAATATTTACATTTACAGTTAGGTTGTATTTATTATTCAAAATAGTTTAAAGCAAATAATATTTAATAAATAAAAAACATTATTTATTTATATAAAGAAAATTCAACTGTTCAGTGTTTAGGAGAAACATTATCCATCATAAATAGACAGTAGATCTATGATCAATAGAGCGAACCACCAAATCGGCTCGGATTTTCAAAGCTCACGAACGATTTCACAAAGCGTTCAGAAGTTTTTGCAAAAGTTCAGACTATTTCAAATTCGTTCAAACGGTTTGGAAAGCGTTCAGACGTTTTAAAACACAAAAGGCAAAACGTTCTGAGCCACCATAAGTTATGCTACATTTTTGTAAAATCTCCTTTTTTCTTTCACTCAATTGAAAGTCGATAACTTAATTGTGGTATCAGTCAGGTGTTAATTTTTGTTCTGAAAACTTCAAGCAAGTATATTTGGCATTTATACACAAATAATTTTTCATATATGAAGTTTCATTAATCAGGGCATTAGCTAATCAACAGGCGTACTAATCTTGCTCAACAAATCATTGCACGAGCATATAACTCTCTATATATAAAAACCTGATTGCAGCCCGGTTTTGGTGATATCTTTACCTGCAATCACTAATTAGGTTAGCCGATATAATCTGCGCGCTGCCCAATCAAAAGCTAAAAGAAAATCGCAGCTGTCTTTTAATGAGTTAAATTGATTAAGGCAGAGAATTAAGTCAATTAACATAGAAAGTTGCAGAAACAAGTGAAACAGAAACTGCTACTATTTTGATTTCAAGTCTAATATGTTTGTGGGAAAATCATTTTCAGAAGGCTTGGTCACCAAATAAAGCTGTGAATCTTTCAAAAATTTGACGGCTTTTTTAGGTAATGAACCTTTTTTTAATATGATCAATTTTTTTTACACTTTTATTATTTTATATGCTCGGTGCACTAATGAAAAAACCCTCCAGGCACTTGGTATCGAAAACTTCGTTGCCAGAGATTTTAGTTTTTAGACAAAACCGCAATTTACTAATCAAATAAAATGTAGCGTTATCTATGGTGGCTAATAACGTTAGACGGTTTCGTTTTCAAAGCGTATAAACGGATTTGAAATAGTCCAGACGTTTTGCAAAGCGTCTTTTACATTGAAAATAATTGGGTAATTGTAGTAAAATAGCCCAAGAAACTATGTTTAAAAACTGGCTTGTTGGTTATAATAAATTAATTGTCGGCCTCAGCAGTTGCGGGATTAATGCTATAAAACTGTATTTTCTGTCCAACAATTGTAAAATCTGCAAACCGTATAGTTGTCTTGCAAATAATTCAGACGGTTAAGAAATGATCCAGATGATTTAGAAAATTACAAAACGTATGGACGCTTTAGAAAGAGTATGAACTATTTACAAACCGTATGAATTATTTTGAAATAGTCTGAACTGTTTTAGAATGGTCTAAACTATTTTAAAATGATTGGAAAAGTTTGCAAGGCACATGGCTTTCAAACCAAAAGCGATCGTCATCATCTTATTTATAGCCTCTATACAACTTTATCAACATAGACGTAGATCAAAAGACATAGAGCAAATTAATTAAAGAATGGCTCCGGCCATTTCCATATTTATCTGATATGTCATTGATATGTCCTTATGAGGTGCTTCAAATACCAACTTTGTCAAAATTCAATTTATTTCTATGTTTTTTTAACAACATTAATAACAAGCATGTTGTGAGTGTTGTCTCCCGTTCGAAATCTTTTGTGGAAAACATGACGTACGCAAGTGTTTTAGCTAACCTTTTGTTTTTACTACTAGCCACAATGTGCCGCTACTAGTTATATCAATCAATGAGCCAGGTCACTTGTACTGTTATTTATCAACGATATACTATCGTTGCTGTTATGCTTCAGCAATTTTGGTGATCCAAACAAAAGTTTAGCGTTCGCTAAGTTCGCTAAAACACTTGTGTACGTCATAGGTTTTCCCAAAAGATTTTGAAGGGGAGACAACACTCACAACATGCTTGTTATTAATGTTGTTAAGAAAACATAAAAATAAATTGAATTTTGACAAAGTTGGTATTTGAAGCACCTCATAGGGACATATCAATGGCATATCGGATAAATATACAAATGGCCGGAGCCATTCTTTAATTGTATGAAACTGTTGTCGAATATAATCTCTAAAATTAATTTTCACTTTTATAATTGGGTTGTATTTATTATTTAAAATAGTTTGAAACAAATAATGTTTGATAAATAAATAAAAAAATTAGTTATTTATTTGAAGAAATTTCAACTGTTCGGTGTTTAGGAAAAATATTATCAATCATAAATGGGCTGTAGATTTATGATCAATAGAGCGAACCAGCAAATCGGCTCAGATTTTCAAAGCCAACGAATGATTTCACAAAGCGTTCAGAAGTTTTGCAAAAGTTCAGACTATTTCAAATTCGTTCAAACGGTTTGGAAAGCGTTCAGACGTTTTAAAACGAAAAATACAAAACGTTCTGAGCCACCATAGTTATCTGATAGTTTGCTATAACTACTGTGACATTTATCTCTGAACAATAGCAATTTCAAAATATCTTTTGAGTGATGCAATGAAGTTAAAGGTGTTCTAATTTGATTGAAATGATAATTTGGCCATGTAGCATTTTTATTGTATAGCTAGGCTTTGTTTGTAATAATCACAAATGATCAGAATTGCCAGCCATTTTTATTGTAAACTTATCGCAATTTGGACCATTTACATAACAATGGTATTAATCACGTGTTCAACCTCCTAATCAAGCTCCTTGTTTCAACCACACTCTATTCTAACAGGAATCATCGATCCAGAATAGTCTTGTTCTATGAAAAATAATTCACTAAAGCTTGAAGCCGTAATTGCCAAAACATAGACCCACTAGAATATAGAACCACTGGGAATTGGAGCGTTTGCTCTTGTAAAGTACTCTTGAAAGTAAGTACACTTTGTTTTGAGGATTTTGCAAATTATTATAATGCCTTTGTATAAGGAATAAATGACCAAAATCATTGCAAGGGGCTTGGAATGAATGTGTACACCATAGTAATGAGTGCAGACAAAGCTCGAAGGAACTTTGTCAGCCTTTGAATAAATGTCCATTATGCTGAAAAGAAGAAAATTTTAATGTTTATTTATTCCATGCCACATATGAATTATAACTTCGACATTCTTTCCGGGAGTTGTCTACTCTGACTGAAACGATGAATTTTTAATTTTTCTGGAACGAACGCTAAAACGTTGTTTTCGATGTCGTCAGGAATGAGTGTCAACTCCTCTATGAATGAACGTCAAAATTTATTCATCTATAACTTAGTTCACATTAATTCCAGGTCTGTCGACTTTCATCCCAGTTGGTGTCTATATTCATTCAAGCTATGTCTGCATTCATTCTTGTCCATTCCAATATTTCATTTCTAAAACCAAAACGTTGATCTAAACCGAACCAAAGGCTCATACCGACGCACATTGCCTATATGCATTTCCAAAAAGACAACCCGGGATAAATGTCAGTCAACCTTACCAAAGCTTTTACTAGAGCTTTGATGTCAAAATCAAACTGTGGCAATAACCTAGATTTTTATACGGCGGTCAAGTTTATTTATCACCGGTTTGAAAACTCTGTAAAGGACAATTTTTTACTTGCATGCAGCTAAGTTTTAGATACAAGGGTTAACTTTTAGTTAGGATAGAGCCACTTGAATATTTTTTTATTCTTGTTTATAGACAGTTAGTGTCAATGTAAGACAGGTTTGGGGGGAAATTAGTGTTACAGAGGGAAGAATGCAATGACCAAATGTGCATTCTGGTTGGAAGGAGCAAAACGAACTGGAAAGTAGGAATTTTTTTTTTTTCAGTTCAAATCTGTAATGCCAGTGAAAGTCAATAGCTGCTGGTTAAATAGTAAGTGGGTAGTGGGTGATAGCGACCATTATAGAAGTCTGCGGTGTATAGTTTGAGCAGGCGGAAGGGAACAAAGTATGATGAATCAAGGGGGCAACACAATCTTTTGGGCATGACTGCAACAGCCGGCCATTGTCATACTTTTGTGCATAGCTATACCAAATGTAAGGTTTCGGTAATGTTTTAGAGTACACAGCGGAATAATTTGTGGGTCTAGTAGGGGTGTGTTCGGCAGGATGGGGGCTGGATGGTTGTATTATTAGGTTTCAGGTGTGAAGTTCAGGTGTAGAGAGTGGTATAAGTCGGTTTGATTAGTGCTCTTAACGAAAGTCTACCACTAAGGAAAAAAATTCCCTCCACTCACCCAAGCATTAGCTTATGGCACAAAAATATTACATTTACAATTTGGTCTCAATAGTTTAGTGTGAATTATAGTGGTATTTATTGTCATCTGGTTTAGTTCTCAACTTTTTATTTCAATAATGGTCACTGTTTTACATCACATAAAACCCTGGCAGCATGTTTCCTCTGTTTGAGTTTCATCAAGGGGAAATATAAAACTACTTTTGAATGATATATAGCAAACCTCATCCAATGAATTTTGAGATATTGGGCTTGAGGGCAATACTTAAATCAACAGCTTGAAATTGATGTCTTTTTAATACCTAGATTATAATATCTAGTGCTGCAGTTCTCAATACCCAGACTTGCATCATTCAGTTCCAATAACCCATGCACACGTATTCAGTACCCAATATCTATGTTCAATGTGAACGTTTTTAATATCCAGTAAAAATTACAGCTTCAATATTGACAAAATATCAGTAAATAATGAATAAATAAATAAATATTAGTATTATTCCCAGTTTCAAGATTGAAGTTAAATGATATCTGAACTGTGATAATTTCTCACTTGGCTCCTGCTATTTGTATACATTATAAAAAGTATGGCACTATTTTTAGGTTCTTGGCTTAGGATGATGTTTTTGTTAATACCCTAATTTATCTGAGATTACAAGTTGCAAGTATGGAAAATACTTATGTGAATGCTAGACAACCAGTTCAGGTGAGATTTGATTTGACTTTGTAGTGTCAGAGCTGAAAGTTGATTTCATAGTTAGTTGTGCTTTAGAGTGTGTGCCAGGAATGCTGAGCAGCTGGTTCCTCAGGTGCCCGCTTTGCATGGCTGGCAGAAATATTCTCTTTGTAACTTCATTAATTATTTAAAAGGTTTTGACTGGATTCCATATTGTGAAGATCGAAAATTTCTTCACATGTTTGCATCTATTTATGATGTGGTTCAGTATAACAATTTTTCATTAAGTAGCA
This sequence comes from Cryptosula pallasiana, assembly GCA_945261195.1. Taxonomy (NCBI): domain Eukaryota; kingdom Metazoa; phylum Bryozoa; class Gymnolaemata; order Cheilostomatida; family Cryptosulidae; genus Cryptosula; species Cryptosula pallasiana. The sequence continues at coordinate 43,638,103 of OX183132.1, read as the reverse complement.
GCAAAAGTTTAAAAATATTAGTAAGAGTATTAACGACCTGTTCATCAAATAGAGTACAAAAAATAATAGGTGATGTGATTCAATACCTCACGAATATGATGTAATATTAGTTTAGAACATCGTTATTATTCAATGAACTGTTATAGATTACCGAACAAATCATAAAAAAGATCACTCCCAATTTTTAAAATAATAGAAAATAAAAGAAATTGAACTGCTATAAGCTGGAATAGTTTATAAAGCTGCCCTTCAATTTCGTAAATTTCGAACGGTAGCTATCTTTTTTGAATTATTTTTTAAGGATATAAAACCGATATATGAAAATGCAAAAATTCAGCTCGCTCGATATAATTTATTTAGTGTTCAGTTTCATTCGCGACCTACTATATAAATAAATATTCGTTGATTTTTTTATTTTATTCAGTGAGCTAGTTTTTGTTGACCTACGAGTTCCTACCTACAAAATTATTATTTATTGATTAAATTTATTGCCGGTCTGATCATTTTTATTGCCATTTGTTTGGCGAACAGAGGTCGCAAATACTCATGTTTTTGAAACTTCTGCTCCGACCTGACCATTTGACCTACAAATTTCCAAAAGCATATTTATTAATTAGATAATTACATTTGTAGGTGGCAGGTGATGGGAGCACTGGACTCTGTAAGTAAAGAGGCAATTATTATGGTAATGTTTGGAAAAGAATAGTTCTGTGAAACCCCAAAATCGCGAATAGAAAAGCAACAAAGTGGTTTTTTTTTAAATTCTTTCATCACAAATCCAAATGCTTGGTGTCAACACACACCATAGCAAGATTTTACAAGGATTGTTAACCTATCACAGTACTCTTCATTGACGACAATGTCAATTTAACTTGAGGAGCAGCTTTAATTTTTATTATTTTTGTTATTTCGCTAATAGAGAAAACGCGCAGCCTAAAAAACTGTTCAAACCGTGGGGAAAACCCAGTTAATTACGGGGATTTCCAGAATTTGTCCATTGTTTTATATAAGCCCGCAATAATTATTTTTTTGGATTCCCCAGTAATAAATTTTTTGCACAGACTACACGTTTTTCTCATTTATATATTATTGGGTACGCGGTCTTTTAACGTTTCAATATCATATGTGTGGGCTTTATATTTGTGAAATTTTGTTTACATGCTGTCAGTTGTGTCTGTTGTTTTTTACAGCTTTCCAGGATCAACCTAGATTTGTCAGCACAGATAGAAGGTGACTCTATTGGATGTTCTAATCTTGAGAATTATATATATTAGTGCCCTTGTCTTTAAATATATCCGTAGTTTGATTACTTTTCTAATTACTTCAAATGTCGAGCTGGTATTCTAATATCCAGCAGCACTGCAGTGTTTGTCAAAAACTGTTTGGATGATCAGATTGTCATTACCAATTCTATTTTTCAGCACTGATCCGAATCGATCTGGTGGCACAGTAGGTGAGTGTGTTTTATCTGTTGTTTGTTTTTCTTATCAATTGTTGTTTTGCTTCATTTGGGCTGGTAATGCACTCAAGTTTTGTTTAGGGTTTGTTTTAAAAGAAGAAAAAGCTGTTGTTATAACATAATTGCATTTTCGCACCCGTTTTTCTTTCTTAAGGTTATTGATTTTATTACTTCTATAGTTTTACCACTTTTGTCAACTCTTTGACTAATTTAAGTTTTGTTTATCTTTTCATTTAGATGCTTGGCAGCATGAAGTTCCAAGTAGCGAGTAAGTTTCTTACAATTATATCTGGTATTTTACTGGAGAGCTCAATAAGGATCTGAAAATAGTTTTACATTCAAATGGCATTCGTAAAAAATTAATTTCCTAAGACGATTTTTCATCTGATTTGCTCTTCAATGTGAATGACTGTCTCAATGTATTATTTTTATCCAACAGTTTTAGTTGTTAATATTCTGCACCAGCTCACAGTAGTAGGACACCGCAACTTCTAGCTTAAAAATTGCATCTTTGTTTGATAAATCTTTTTTTGAATACGGAATATCATCTTAAACTGTATTCAACTTTAAAACTAATGAAACAATAAGTTTAGTACATCATAATGATCATTTGAGATGAAAAAAATTATCGCTAGAATTATGTTTGCAACGATGTTTTTTCACTACAACGATAATGATTATATCTGAAATACTTGCTATTTCACTGAGACACAATTTTGAAAATGTCAGATACTCATAACAGATATTTTGAAAAGTTAATTTGAATAATTTACAAATTACATGTTATTATATAAAGTTTTAATTTAGCTGCCACTCGCAGATAACGCTCGTCTGAGATGCATATATTGCTATAGAACTTTAGCCTGTCTTTCGCTGTTCATCAATTTTCAGTTCAGTCATCATCTGAATCACCAGAAAACATGACAGCAATATTAAAGAGTCAACTTAATGTTTTAATTTTCTGATTTTAAGCCTTGACCACACATTATATTATATATAATTAATATAACAGCCAACAATGTAATAATTAATCATGCCTATGGTAAGCTGTAGAGTGGTCTTACTTCATTCATTGCTTTGCCATAGGCGGTGTAAAACTCTGCTATTTCTATGGTTTAAATATGTAGGTAAAGAACTTTTTTTAAATATCATTCATCGCCGAGAGCTCAGCGACTTTCAGCTACAACGTTTAGTGTATCAAAAAACATGCGCGTCTAATAAACATGTTTTTGCCATCATGTTTCGTTCGCTTTTTCATTTCCTCTCTTCGTTCGTTGTTCTAATAAAAAAAATATGTTTTATATCGCTCCATTCACCATTTTTTGCTGTAGTCGTTGTAAATTTTGTGGTTCTTGTTAATGCTGTGTCGTGACAAAAAATTAAACAGAAAACTTAAATCACTTTTCTGTTGTGTAAAGCTAAAGGTCATTGTGCTCGGCATTCATCAACCTCCTTGGATGTTTTGTAGAGTTACCGTTTCAAACTTTGAAGTGTCTCCGCAAAATCTTTTACCGCCATCCATATCATCCGATGGACCTGGTGAGCTACATAATGAAGCCGGTTGGTTTACTCTCACATTATATTTCATAAACTAGCGGTAATACTCCGTGTATTACGTAGTCCCACCCGCTCTGCTCCTGCATTGCGTCATTCCCAGCCCAGTTTGATTTCTAACCCTTTTTCCTGTTTCATCTTTACTTTCGCCATCTTCCCATTGAGCTCCATATTGAATTACTAATTAATTGCTGCAATCAACTACTACAGGCACTATTGAAAAAAGTAGTACAAAAAATGGTGCTTTTTATGTTTATTGGAAGAAATAGTACGAGTTACTAGACAAAATCAGGTTGCTTATTTAGCACCTCAATCATCTGTTGTTAGCTTAAAGAATGGCTCCGGCCATTTCCATATTTATCTGATATGTCATTGATATGTCCTTATGGGGTGCTTCAAATACCAACTTTGTCAAAATTCAGTTTATTTCTATGTTTTTTTAACAACATTAATAACAAGCATGTTGTGAGTGTTGTCTCCCCTTCGAAATCTTTTGGGAAAACATGACGTACGCAAGTGTTTTAGCGAAAGCTAGACTTTTGTTTTTACTACTAACCACAATGTGCCGCTATTAGTTATATCAATCAATGAGCCAGGCCACTTGTACTGTTATTTATCAACGATATACTATCGTTGCTGTTATGCTTCAGCGATTTTGGTGATCCAAACAAAAGTCTAGCTTTCGCTAAAACACTTGCGTAGGTCATATTTTCCCCAAAAGATTTCGAAGGGGAGACAACACTCACAACATGCTTGTTATTAATGTTGTTAAGAAAACATAGAAATAAATTGAATTTTGACAAAGTTGGTATTTGAAGCACCCCAGAAGGACATATCAATGACATATCAGATAAATATGGAAATGGCCGGAGCCATTCTTTAAGGATGTTTTTGTGAATTGTCTCCCTTGACAGTAATGCAGAAAATTTATAACCAAAAGCATATCGAGTGTGAGAGTAAATGGCACAACCAAATTTTGGCCATACAACTAAATGGTCCAATAGACTATTTGGTCAGCAGTTCTCACGTCTCTAGGAACCGTGGTATAGGCATACATGCTTTGGTCACACATTTAAACAGCAGTTTTTATATATAAACAGTAATTTGTTGGATGTTTTAAAATAAGCATGTTCAATATTTTTATAGAAGCAAATTTTCATTTCTAAGAATGTAACCTTTTTTAATTTGTTTTGTCTAAACTAACCATCTTATTGGCTGTCATAGCAATATGTTTTTATTATCAACTTTTTGTGTTTTTTTTATTTGAATGGCTGAAACCAGTTTGTAATGAATAATTTCTTTGTTCAACACAATCAATTAAAGAAATATCAGGTGGAAAAATATGTTTTGTAGCAGAAATCGTTGGAAATGCCGAGCCTGCGATTTCTTCATCGATGGATGATCTGGGGATCGACGAGGATGTAAGTGAGACCTATTGCCAATGTTTTCTTGATTTAAACCATTTACGAGCTTGGTTAAACAACGTACAGCAATCTCAATTCCATGCGTTAATAATTCTTTGATGAAATAATTCGTGAAAGTCACAGACGGATTTTTACGCATAAAACTTTTCTTTTAGAGAAAGTTCAAATTAATTTGCCATTTTATTTATTCAGCTTAAGACCCTACAGAGTCTGATAAGTCAAGTGGATTCCAACACTCAGTTAGACCGAGAGATTCAATTTGATGTAAGTACTGCAGTGATTGTCTTCTACTCGTAAAAGATTTTGCCAATTGATACATAATTTTCAATTATCGGTTTGCTTTCGAAAAGCGCAATACCATCACAATTTCTTTATTTTGTAGAATTCATATACCGCCATAAAGCCGTTGACAGAAAAGGTCGCTCCTCCTCAGCGATTGACCACTGGCTCAGTAAGTCATTATCAGGTTATTCTGTCTGTGTGTCGGTTACCACTCAGTTTGTTATGTTTACTATCTATTTGTAGAGGTCCACCCGCCAATCCCCAAAGGATCAAACTCCACCACAACGCCCCCAGCCTGCACCCCGCACCAAAAGATTCCCGAACACCGCCCTTACTGAAAAGAAGGAGTCTCCCGCCGCTGCACCTCCAATTAAAACTGTGACGGAAAGTCAAACTGGAACTAAACCTAAAATAGTAAAAATTGTTCATCTTTATTCATTTTACTTACGTAATAGAAATGCTATTTTTTTAAAGGTGCTATGTCACCGATTTTGGGCTAAATCAAACCTAAGTTATCTTTTTCTAGTGATTTTTACCCAAAAACTTTTTCTGGAGTTGTACTCTCCTTATTTCCATCTATGGTGTAAGCGTCATAGATGTTGCCTTGTACACAGTTTTTTTCTCGATGCGCAACAACCTATAAGGCCATAAAACAGAATTGCAAAAAACTGGTTTGCTTTGATAGAAGGAGGGCATACCAGTAACAGTCATTGTGCACAGACTTTCAAGAGCGTAGAAAATTAGGTTTGCAATTATTTGCAGCTTTTTTGGAAGCGTTTTAGTTGAGTCAGCTTTTAACTTATTGTTGATAGTTTTGCTATTATGTACACACTAGCATTCACGTGATAAACTACATGGCCAGTATGTTAAAAACTAAAGCAATATTACAAGTGAAAAAAATTGTTTTTAAATCAAATAATATCAAAATATTCAAATTGTCATTAGCTTAAATTTATTTGTGTAAAAAGCGCCAGGTTTTCATGGTAGCTTTGTTGTTGTTATTAACAGCAACTAAAATTTTCAAATCACATGTTGTTTGACTGAAAAGAAATTGGACAATATAGATTGTAAATAAATAAAGATTTTCTAATGCAATCAAAAAGAACAAATAGTAATTATTTATGATTTTTTTTGGTTAAACTATTTAGCACTCTTGACACTAAAGAAAAAACAACTCCGACTAGTGAATTGCGTGTGTCAACCGGTGACATGCCACCTTTGACATTCTCAAACCGTTAAATTTAAACGGATGTTTTGTTTAAAAAAAGTTCATAGATTGGTTGTTTTAGATGATCAGAAAGCGAAAAATAGGTTCCGAGAAATGGTGAATACATTTTTTCAGTTTATTAAGATTTGTTTTCAGCCTGTAACTGCCTCACAGAGGGCCACAGTGCCAGCGCGTCCACCAGGGAAGCAGCCGACGGTCTCTGTCATTGAGAACTCAGATGAGACCGCCGTCAATCGACAGTCACAATCAGCTAAAGTGTTTGCCGACAACACCGTGCCAAAGGAAAATGTGATAAATAACAATAACAAAGTGGCCAAGGCAAAGCATCATGGGTACACGGTATCTGAGGGGAACATGGACGGTCACGGAAATATTCTCGCTGATGATGAGAAGGTTTGTCACAATATGCAATCTTTTTTTTCACCGAGTCGGTTAATTTCTATGCTCCTATCTGCTTTGCCTGAGATATTGTTCTTACAGTCCAATCTTAATATTTCCTTTCGTTGTTTATTCTTTGTCTCACTCACTGTTAGACTTATGCACTGACAGTATAGTCAGGGTTCCTGAACCTCCAGCTTTCTTTTATCATTAACCATCAAAGTTACAAACAGCGAAAATATACAGCATCCCCATTCGTGTTCATTTCTGACGCAGGAGGCACTCACTCACTTTCAGCTGCATATGCAGAAGGGGAAGTTGAAGGAGCAGAGAGAAAAATACAGTGAGTCTATCGTAGACTTCAAAGAGGCTCTAAGATTCCAGTACGTTGAATCTTTGTGTAATATTGCATTTATTTATTGTCATAATATTTAATTGTTACTTCTAGCCTGCACGCTGTGTTTGATGTTTCATTGTTGTCGACTAAAAACAATCTCGCAAGTTTACTGTAACTCTTTTTGAGTTAGTTTTAGCCAACATGCGGTCCAGGTAACGGTTAGCTGAAAATTATGACTTGTTAGGTCTTTTAATGTTGATGTTAAATATCATTCACCATTTTTTGTCGCACCGATCACCTAGTTTTAGTGCCTTTCGCATGAGAGAGTCGATATCTGCTTCTCACTGTCAACATTCCGTGTCATTATGGCTGTTTGGTTATTTCCTCAAAAACGAGTCATTTCTATTGCAGGATTATTGCTCGTGGCGAGAACCACCCGGATGTAGCAAAGACCTATGGACTACTTGGAAGGGTTTGTTAAATTATAGGCTTGCCCGCCACGATTACATATCATGGAAATAATGGATTCATTTTCATTGCTCTTATAAGCTACATGTACATCTACTGATTTGCCTCTACCGATTGGAAAGGACAACAGGGTGCTACCCTTATTTGTTTCTCTACTTGCCATTCTCACGCAATACCAGTTAAACTCGTTGTATTTAATGTCATGGTTAGCCATAAAGTGTTTTCAAACACCAAAGAAGGGACACTTAAGAATGACTATTTTTACATAATTGTGCTTGAGAAACATTTTTATTGGAAACATTGAAACCGCGAACAGTGATATGATTGGTCAAATGACGAATTGTCCACTTATCTTTTGATCAAAACCAGCTGATGACTTGCCATGAAACCATGCTACCGATCGCTTAACGATTTACCTTGAAACAGGCTGCAAACTCACACATTTGATAAAGCAAATTTAGTGGTAATCAGTAGACGTACATGAGGTCAAATATAGCTCCGAGTGCAGTTACTAGTAAATTGTGGATAACGATGGAACTGAACCCTGGTTTGTAGGGTTACTAATCCTACGCTCTACCACTGAGCTAGGAGTCCACTCAGCTCACTATAGGTGGTTTTGTTGTAGCTGTACCACAAGGCCGGTAAGCACCAGGAGGCAGTTGAAGAGCTCAAGAAGGAGCTCGAAGTCTACACATTCAACGGGTACAATGAAAACTACAATGCTACTGACTTGTGGCAGTGCCATGACATCCTCGCTCAGGTCTATGACAGTCTACGCGAAACAAAATTGGAGATCGAGCATTATGAAATGGCCATCGCTATACTGATAGCTTCTACTAGCATCCCTCCAGAGGTACTTACGTTGTACTTACACTATATATACATTATATACGCGTTGTACTTACACTGTACATACACTATATATATATGTATATTATATACACATTGTACTTACACTGTACATACACTATATATATGTATATTATATACATGTTGTATTTACACTGTACATACACACTTACACTGTATATGCATTATATATCCATTGCACTCATACTGTTGTTAGACTGTACTTACATTGTTCTATAGAGACTACCACACATGCACAACAATGTTGGCAACGCCTACAGAAATGCAAACAAACTGAACGAGGCAAGGAGTCACCTTGAGAAGGCAAAAGAGATGATGATGGTGATGCATTGTGCTGAGCCTGTGGAGGACATGGCTAAGGTTTGTATCAGTTGGGGTGGGTCACTGGTCCCCCACATCCCCGTTTTGTGGTAAACTGGCTGTTAACTGGACATCTTTAGTGTATTAAGAATTAGCCTTTGTTCCGTAGGTAAACTCCAGTCTAGGAGACGTGTACAATGACCTTGGAATGACCGAAGAAGCTATCAGAGAACTGGAACAGTGTGTGGAGATCAGATTGAAAACGAGACCGGGAGCAGATGGGGCCTTGCTGAGAGGAGGCACCCACCAGACGCTGTCTACTCTCTACGATAGACTTGGGGTAGGGTTATGTCCTTCACCTTGTAGTCCTTCGCTGGGTTAGATCTCGTGTGGTATAGCATGAGTTTGTGATTAATAGAATACTGTCAAGGCCAAGGAGCACGCCGATCTGGCTAAGAATGGTCTGCAGGGCCTTATGGGAAGTAAGGAAGACCGGGAAAATCTGCTACAGGGTCTTGCAGGTGTGTATTTCATGGCTAATCTGTGGTTTTTTCCTGGGTCGATAATCAGCGTAAAGTTTTATGTTTCAATCTATGTAAAAGCTGGAAGTATCAGAAATTAAACTCACACAGTCTCTTACCTCTTCGGAGAGATTATGCTAATTTTGTCACGTTTGCGATATTAATGTTCATTTGTGGCAGGATGGAATCACCAGTTGTAGAGTATATGTGTATTATGTAAACCAGCTCGACGTATTATTGTACCTTTAACACCAGATTGGCTTTTAAATTCAAAGAAAACGAGTCTAAAATTCCTTTTTTACACCATTTTTTTGTAAAATGAGACAAGTGAAACAATGAAAGTTATCATAAAAGTGCTGACTCTCTGCTCAAACCAGTTTTTATGTGCTAAATTTTTTTCAATATCTCCACACAGCATTGTAAGTTATAATTTGTATTGGTATTGTTATTAGTATTTCAATAATATTATTATTATTATTGTTATTATTATTATTATTATCATCATTATTATTAGTATTATTATTGTTATTGTTATTATTATTATTATTAATATTGTTATGACAACTGGTTTGATTATTCTGTTGTAAAAATATGAATGGAAGATATTTACTTTCCGTTACACTTCCACCAGAGAAGTTTTATTTTGTTCACTCTTTGTTTTTGAAAATACTTTACATTTTGTCGTTTTTGTTTTGTTCATATCATTGTTATTACTAAGATTTGTGATACTGTCATTAATATTAGCATAAATATTATGATTATGAATATTATTTTTATTATTATCATAATTATTATCGTTATTATGGTAATAATTATTATTGTTGTTGTTAATGTTGCTACTAATGGTTTGAGTACTCTGATGTGTGTAATGCTGACTATGATGCAGGAATGGTCAAAGGTCACAATGCCACGGGTGTACTCGGAAGGCTTGCTGCCGGTCTCACCGCCAGCGAAGACATCAACAAAGCGCAGACTTACCAGGCAGCCAATGATAACAAGCTTGCTATTGAACATTACGAGAAGGTACGATTCATTTCGAAGAGTAAAATCATATCAACTTGTTTTATCTGAAGCAAGTTTGTTATTATACCGTGGTGCTAAAAAGCTCAGATCCTTTTGATATTCAATTAAGATTGTTCATGTTCTGGTGAGAATGAAAAGTCAGATATCATGATTTGTTCGGTTGCAGGGAATCAGGTCACTCCAAGAACTTCCTGAAGATGTGAAGAACTCTGAGGAGTTGTTGTCCACGCTAGCTCTCTGCTACAACAACGTCGGCAACGCCTACCGCAAGACTAATCAATTTGATCTTGCTGAGGTTTGAATTAATCTACTATATTATGATGTAATATACTACTATACTTGTAATTGCATTACCTGCGTGTTTGTGTGTTACAGCAACGGCTGCGTGGTGCGCTCGAAATTAGACGCATGTTGTATGCTGATGAGCCATCGGAAGACACAGGCTCTACTTTGTTCAACCTGGGACATCTGCTGCAAAGTATCGGCGGTAGGCAGAAGACTCAGGAGGCGCTGGACATGCACAAGGAATGTCTGGAGATGTACAAGAAGTTATCTGGGCCGACTAGTATGTCACCTTTAACTAAATACTTGCCTTCTCGTCAAGTGATTACGTTTCTTTTAGTTATTTTGGTCTAATCAACATTAATGTTTTATCTTTGCCACATGTACCATATGTACATATAGCGATTGTTTGGTGATTTGAGTTTAGATTTTTTTTTTCCATTTCTGGAAAAATGGCTAAGGTAGTCGCTAGCATTTCATTTGAGGTAAATTGCTAGCCATTTTTTGATTAACCAATCACAACGCATAAAATTTATCTCGCTATTTCCTGTAAAATCACGTCATGTGAAGTGCTCCGGTCTACCATTGATCATAAAGGAATTTGTAACAGTGAGTTTGACCGAAATTGTGCAATTGTTTTTACAAAAACCCATTCTCAGCAAATTTTGTAATGAGTTCATCCCAATCACTAAGGAAAATCGCTAGCTACACGTACATAGACAATTAGTTGACCTTTGACCGACCTCTAATTAAACTACTTTTGACCTTTAGCTGACATTCAATTGATTACTCATTTAGCCAAGTTTGAGCTTAGCTTGACTTATCTATCAAAAAATTCCAACCTCAGCCGAGTTGTATGACTGGTGTTTATTGTTTTCTAGACAAGCACAAAACCTGGATAGTCAGTCTATACAGAGGATTAGGGGTCGGATATGAGCGTCTCAGCAATTCAAGAAAGTCCATCGAGATGTACGAGGAAGCTAAGGCCCTGCTCACCGAACCTGAAGATGCTGATGAGCTCCGCGCTGTCTGCAATAACATGGGAAATTCCTACGAATCCATCGGAGTGAGTGTCCATCTCTCTTACTACTTTATGAACATGCTCAGGTTTTGGTTTAGAAAAGTTCAAAACCCAAAAAAGGTTTTGCTCATGCTCACTCTTCCATATTTTCGCAGAATTTTCCAAAGGCAGAAGAGAACATAATGCAGGCTTTAAATATGGCCGTGATACAGGCCGTTGATAATCCTGACACAGACATTCAGGTAGAATATTCTATCTCTACCTTTACTTCGTCATCGCGCGATTAATTCTGTTCTTATGTTACGGCATATGTCATATCCTGTTTCAGAATCACATTGCTGCCGGCCATAACAACCTCGGTGTTCTCTACCAGACTTGGGACAAGCTAGACAAAGCACTCGACCACCTTAAGGAAAGCCTTAAGATCAGAGAGAAGGTGAGTTTTAAGTGATAAAATAACGGGTACATCAAACGACGCACAATACTGGGTGGTTTTTTAACGGTTAAATAGCCATTGCTGCATCCCTTTAGTATTTTTATTGGATTTTTAAAACCATTTTATTTGCTAATTATTTCTCATTTCTCGCTTTTTGAACCTCTTGCATCGTAAATGATTTATGCCTATTTTTTTGGTTTTGCGACATAAATGCCACAAAAAAATTGTGTAAATAATTATATTTATTATTATTTTTACTTATGAAAAGTGATATCTATATTGAATTATTAGTCATTATGGTAAAAAAATAAATGGTTTGCCATTTATTGCTAGTATGGTAATGAAATAGTTAATATAATAAGAGTATTCACGACACGTTAGCGAACAAACGACAAAAAATAGTAGGTGTTCTTTATTCAATACGCCAATGGAATGGAGCATTAGTTTATAACGTCCTAATTATGCAATGGATTGTTATAAATCACCGAACAAACCATAAGGGAGATAACTCCCTATTAGCAAAGTAATGAAGAAAAAAATAAAAAAGGCATCGTTATACGCGAAAATAGTTTGTTAAGTTGCCCTTTTCATTCGGTAGATTTTGACCATCATGTTTGTTCCGTAACATTTTTAAGACGACAAAGCCGGTCTATGAAAATGAAAAAAGTCAACTCGCTCGTTATATTTTATTTATTGTTCAGTTTCATTCGCTACATACGAACTATATAGATAAATTCTCGTTGATTTTCTTTTGTTTTTCAGGGAGCTGCTTTTTTGTTGACCCACGAGTTCCGAACAAAATTATTATTTATTGATTGAACTTATTGCCAATCCAATTATTTTATTGCTGTTTTGTTTGGTGAACTGAGGTCGCTAATACTCTCAATATATGACCGTTTGATACAGTTTTTTTGAGTTTTACAAAATTAGATGTTGATTTGGAAGTTTTTGTCAAAATGGTGTTAAACCGATGCTAACATTATAAGCTAGACATGTTTTGTATTACTATTGTTGTTCCAGTAAAAATATTGCTTCCGTTTTGTCCTACAAATGTCATCTCTATAAAAAGATTTACCCAATGAATTATTTTAAACAGTATTTTTAGCCAGCTGTCTTCACCAACTATGAGGAAGGTGATTGCTGACTCGAAGCGACCAAAGGTCAAGTTGTTAGCTTTGATAACTTTGTTGTAGATCAAAGATGTGAATATGGAAGCTGCCTATGACGTCGCCTCCAGTTATCATAACATTGGAAATACTTTGGCCAAGATGGGAAATCTGGGAGAAGCCTTGGGTCTGTTGATAAAACTCATTCTATTTACTGCATATATATGATTTACGTACCTACCAACTAGGTGGCGTTTATTTCAAAGCAGTTTATTTAGGTATCGGATAAAATAGAGGAGATAACTCCATATATGTTAATTACTATCAGTTTAGTTATAATAATATCCTGTTTTTTTAGTATCAGGCGTTTACCAAAGCAGTTCCAACAGTATTATATCATAATTTTTATTTGGCTGCACAAAATATAGTGATGCATATTGTTATGGAAAACATGACATCCGTGTGACATGACATTCGTGTGACATGACATCCGTGTGACATGATAATTTCGCCACATTAATTAAAGTTTAATAACAAGAAATATTATTATAATAATAAATATCATGATCATGTGCAATTATTATTATTATAAATAAACTGATCATTACAAAAATATGGAAGCAGGTTCATTTTGTTTAAAACGCATACTGTTAATATAAACTTACTGGCAATAATTATATATATGGAGTTATCTCCTCTATTTCATTTGTGACCCAAATGATTTGCTTTGAGATAAATGTCCTCTACAACTAAGGCTCATTGCTGTGTTTCCATTTTTAGAATACTACGAGAAGGAGTTGAAGATTCGACAGGATCTAAAGACGGACACAACAGGGGTGAGAGTGTCCATGTCTCAGGTGTATGACAAGTTGGGTGAGACCGCTAAAGCTGAAGCGTTGCTTACCGACAATTTCCAGTAGCTGCCGCTCTGTCAGCGCCACATATCATAGCCTTAGGACTCTATGGCTGAAAGAATTTTATTTCCTCCAACCATTTTACTGCGCATTCATGATACACATCTGCATTATTGCTCACAAGCATTAGTTCTATATGATTGATAAGTTGTCAAAACCTTTATTACACTTTAGAATTCTACACAACTGTGTAACTATTCCATATACTGCCTTGCCAAACCCTGCTCTAGAGTTTTGATCATTTCAAGCTTGTCGTTGACAATTCGATTGTTTTTTGTTAAGTTACTTTGGTTTGCATTTCTTTTGCTGGCATGCATAAGAAATTTTTCATTTATATTTTTTGTATCGTGCTGGCTTTCACTGGTAGGTATGCGAACATTGAATCAATTTTTCACGTATTTTCAAAAAAATTTATAGAATTTATTTTGTCATTTCATCCTAACTTTTATTGATTTTGCTCTCAGCTTCTATCCAGCAAGGTGAATCCATTTTTTATTTTAAGCTGTGGTTTGTCACGATGCTGGATTAGTTGTTAGCAATTGTCTTTAGATTTCTTTTTTAAAAAAATATTGACCTCAACCCAGCTTTGAGCTGTGCAATATTTATTGATGGGGTTTTGGGCATTAGAATGGAGTGTTTTACAATCATCACATCCCAAATGGTTCGCTCTACTACTTGCTACTGTTTATTAACCAACTGATTGTATTTTGTTAGTTTTTAGCGTCATTTAAATGTTGCACAGTTAATACGCAATATCGCCTCTATTGTATGTATCTGCTATATAATATGAAATAAAATTTATAATAAGAACTTCCATTTGATCATTAATGGGGGGGGGGGCGAGAATTTTAAAATAATGTTGTTGAGCCGACAACTCCAAGTTATTGTTGTCAGGCTTCACACTTGTCACTAGTTGTCTGGCGGATCGCCTATAATTAGCGCACCTGTGACATAGTGTCAAAGGAAACCTAAAATTTTATGAGACTCGTGTGCCGTTGTCATGGCATATCAGAGTTGAGTGCTCATCCACATGATTTCTCTCGCTGTCGGTAAGTATGGAATTAGTGAAATAAAGATTGTTGTGAGTCATCATTACTGTTAGTGTTACAGAACCGGCTAACATCTGCCCCCTCTTTTCACTCCAGTCTTGATCATGTTGTTGTTAGTCGTTCTCACAACCTTTCCGTTGTATACCAGATTGGGCCATGCCAGATCTGGTGCAGTCGTTGACTTACATTGGTCCCACTTGTACCAAATAGCCAGCCCGTTCAGTTCCCCCTGTAAACAAATACCCAGTCAGCGACCCTGATACAGGTTGTAACAGTTTATATGATTAGTGCTTGTCCAGCACGCAATTCCTGATGTACGAAATCACATTAACTTTTTCGAACCCAGGTTTATATTTTACCTGGAAGATACTTGACTCGCTGAACTGGTCTGCATCTCCTTGATCTAGCTGTCCAATGACAAATCTGCCTCCTCCATCAATCACTCTTGATTTAGATAAAAGTTTAGTTGAGTCGTCAGATTTTAGACTGAGACTTGTCGTCGTCGTTCCAGAGTAGGCCCTCCATCTGCCTGTCAGAGCAGCAGATATTTTATTGGGTTAACAGATTACTTGTTTATCTCTATGTATATTAGCCAATGCCATCAGATGATATATCTATGTCTATGTATACTCACCATCAGATGATATGTCTATGTATACTCACCATCAGATGATACATCTATGTATACTAACCATCAGATGATATGTCTATGTATACATGCCATCAGATGATATCTCTATGTCTATGTATACTCACCATCAGACGATATGTCTATGTATACTAACCATTAGATGATATGTCTACGTATACTAACCATTAGATGATATGTCTATTTATACTAACCATGAGATGATATGTCTATGTATACTAACCATTAGATGATATGTCTATGTATACATGCCATCAGATGATATCTCTATGTCTATGTATACATACCATCAGTTGATATGTTTATGTATACTCAACATCAGTTGATATCTCCATGTCTATGTATACTCACCATCAGACGCTCTCCATGTCATACACACTGTGTGCCACTTTCCATCTGTGACACTAACACCAGTCAGCCACTCTTTACCGTTCACCTGCAGCATGTGCTCTGGGAATGTCTTGATATTGAATATTTTCTGTCTATTGGGTAGACCTGAGAAGACACGCTAGCTGGATAATTATGTATAAGAACTTGATAAGTCAAGCGTCATGGCCCTGCCACACGAGCCAGAATATCTCCCGTATCCGGCGTGCTATCACGCGGGATGGTACATCTTGCGCAGAATGAAGCAGAACGAACATGATCGATTTTTTATCTTGTCCGTCGGGTTGTGATTGGTTGATTAAACCACAGCAATTCCATTTGGCAAGGTTATATTGACTTTCTGGGTGTTTACAAAGGTCATATATATGTGTAGTATAACAGAACATATTATAATCATTATATGATCATCGATGTTTACATGAAACACACGGGTTAAAATGATTATCGTTTGTGGTGGAAAAACTTTATAAATAAATAATTAATAGGCATAAGAGATATAAATTATAATGAATCTTATACCTGATAATAATAATTTATTAATTACTTTGCCAATAATGGTAAACTTAGCAATAAAGTATCGGTTTTTAATGAACAAAATAATCAGAAACAGGAAACCATGTGGAACGCAACAAGATGTTAATCCTGCTCTTATTTGCTCAATCGAACACTACGCGTCCATTGTTTCAGTTACCAGTCAGGCTCGTGTGGCATGCTATTTGTCGCTAGACTATGACTCCGGTTACAGAAGAGAGGCTCTTGTGGCGAGCGCATTAGAGGGGTTACATCTGTCACTTTAGCATGCTGGAATATGGAGAACGTGTATAAGCATTGTGTGTTTTTATATGCAATTTATATGCAATATGCTCCTTTTTACGTAAAAGACCTTAAATGATGATGAGGGGTCGCGTGTATATGGCACACCCTAGAGCATGATGTTCCAGCACGGTAAAACATATCACAAAGGGTTATAGCAGTGTATACATAATCAACCATAAGAGATGATGGTGAGGTATATATAACATTCCATAGGAAATGATGATGAGGTGTATATATAACATACCACAAGAGACAATGGTGAGGTTATATATAACATACCACAGGAGATGATGGTGAGGTGTATATATAACATACCACAGGAGATGATGGTGAGGTATATATAACATACCATAGGAGACAATGGTGAGGTATATATAACATTCCATAGGAGATGATGATGAGATATATATAACATACCACAGGAGATGTTGGTGAGGTATATATAACACACCACAGCAGATGATTGTGAGATATATATAACATACCGCAGGAGATGTTGGTGAGGTATATATAACATACCACAGGAGACAATAGTGAGGTATATATAACATACCACAGGAGATAATGGTGAGGTGTATATAACATACCACAGGAGACAATGGTGAGGTATATATAACATACCGCAGGAGACAATAGTGAGGTATATATAACATACAACATTAGATGATGGTGAGGTATATATAACATACCACAGGAGACAATGGTGAGGTATATATAACATACAACAGGAGATGATGGTGAGGTATATATAACATACCACAGGAGACAATGGTGACGTATATATAACACACCATTGTAGATGATGGTGAGGTATATATAACATACCACAGGAGATGATGGTGAGGTATATATAACATACCACAGGAGATGATGGAGAGGTATAAATAACGTACCAAAGGAGATGATGGTGAGGTATATATAACACACCACAGGAGATGATCGTGAAGTACATAATATAACAAACAATAAGAGGTGATGGAATGGTATAGATAACATACCGTAGGAGATGATTGTGCCATAATGCGCACTAAGCCCCAGATCGTTGCTCTTCATTGAGAATTTGATTGTGATCTGTGATATTGGGCGTATCTTAGCAGCTGGGTCATACACAACGTAGTCTTCTATTGTGTTTGGAGTCATGTACAGGTCAAAGCAGCTTGACAATTCTAAATCATAAAAAAATTAATTTGACTGCCATGTGTGTGACACGGAGCGAGTGTCAAAAACCTTAGGAGTTGTCTACTTTCTTAAATGCATTCATATCCATAGTTTGAGTATTTCACACAGTTTACAGTTAGGAGAGTTTTAATTACTTTTGAAGCAGTCTTTTCCACCGTACAACCCAGTGCAAGTGCATTTGTAGTCATTGATGGCGTCTGTACATACTCCAGATCTCTGACACGGCCGTCTGGCACAATCGTCAATGTTAACCTGACATTTAGAGCCTGAGAACCCTGGCATACAGCTGCATGTGTAACTGTTAACTCCATCTACACAAGTTGCTCCTGAAATAGAGAACAGACAACTCCTTTAGTCCAGTTGACTCAGAACCGTTTAAAATAATGCTAACTGATTATTTATTTGCTGGTTTCATTCCATTCTGTTTATGGAGCTGACGCTGCCATAAGCCACTGACCATTCTTACAGCCATTATGCTCACAATCGTCAATATTTTCTGCGCATTGCTCTCCTCTGAACCCCTTGGCGCAATCACATCTAAAGCCGTTCACTTTGTCATAACATTTACCGCCGTTCATACAAATGCCTGGCGAGCAGTCGTCTTGATTCAGCTGCAATTAAATATAAAATTGTGCAGATAATAATAGCAAATGAAGTTCTTTTTTTTGTCCCTGAATTTATAGAAAGTTTTCGATGAAAAAGGCAGACATACAGTGCAAGTTTTTCCTCCGAGACCAGCTGGGCAGGAGCAGTCAAAGTCGCCATTGATGTCTATGCAGATCCCTTGGTTCAGACATGGGTTGTTTTTGCACTCGTTGATGTTTTGGTTGCAGACTTTTCCTTGAAATCCTGGAGGACAGACGCACTTGAAGCTACAATAACAGAATAGAGCAGTTGCGGTTTACCAAAGAGACATTTTCTCAAGTTTAAATTTCAGAACCTTGCAACGAGTGAGCGGCGCTAAGATACTCAACAATCTTCATTCCCCAAATATAAATTAAAATTAAATCAAAAACTTGAGACAGCAGTAATAACAGTATAACTGTCAGATGCAGCACAGCCGTAATTGATGCAAATACTGATTAAAAATTTTAGTCATTTCGCTTAAGGAAGACGACTCCGATTTGATAGATTTGCAGTTTATATAAAGAAGACAACTCACCCAAAACTTATTAGTTTCAAATAGAAAATATAGGAGTTTGGTATCTTTTCATGGCCTTCAAATTGCTTGTTTTTTTTATTTTAGTTTTTGTTTCATGGTTTATATTTGACGTTTGACAGCTCTTTTAGCAAATAACATTTAATCTAATGGTTTTAGATTATGAAGCGAAAATAAGTCGTCATACAGGTACATATTCAATGAAAACTGCTCAAACATTGCTTCTGATTGTCTTCGAACTAACTAGTGAAAAAGATGGCCGCTATGCTGTCAAAGCTTATTCAAAGTGTTTAATTGGCGAAGGGAATGAGTAATCTATGCAGATGAAATATCACTCATTCACTCGGTTTAAGCAGGTAAAGTACTCACTCATTAACTCGGTCTATGCAGGTAAAGTACTCACTCATTAACTCGGTCTATGCAGGTAAAGTACTCACTCATCAACTCGGTCTATGCAGGTAAAATACTCACTCATTAACTCGGTCTACGCAGGCAAAATACTCACTCATTAACTCGGTCTACGCAGGTAAAATACTCACTCATTAACTCGGTCTATGCAGGTGAAATACTCACTCATTCACTCGGTCTATGCAGGTAAAGTACTCACTCATTAACTCAGTCTATGCAGGTAAAGTACTCACTCATTAACTCGGTCTATGCAGGTAAAGTACTCACTCATCAACTCGGTCTATGCAGGTAAAATACTCACTCATTAACTCGGTCTACGCAGGCAAAATACTCACTCATTAACTCGGTCTACGCAGGTAAAATACTCACTCATTAACTCGGTCTATGCAGGTGAAATACTCACTCATTCACTCGGTCTATGCAGGTAAAGTACTCACTCATTAACTCAGTCTATGCAGGTAAAGTACTCACTCATTCTCTCGATCTATGCAGGTAAAGAACTCACTCATTCACTCGGTCTACGCAGGTAAATTACTCACTCATTAACTCGGTCTACGCAGGTAGCTCCACTCCAACAAGGTTTAGACGCGCATTCATCTATATCAACTTCGCACATGTCTCCTGTCCAACCAGGGGGACAGTTACAAATAAACTTGTTATTTCCATCGACGCACGTGCCTCCGTTTCTGCATGGGTTAGAGCTGCATTCATAGATTACTGCAAAATGGTAATGTCTATGAATTTTGTAACTTCAACATTTGAATCCATTTATGCTAATTAAACTGTGGTTGTTGTTTTTATATACAATGGATGAGACCGGAATATAATTCAGTTTCAGTCATAATTGAACCATTGCAGTACAAGATTGGTTCAGATATAAATATTGTGCCGGTGGAAATCAGGAGGAGACAATCACTTACCCAGACACTGAGAGAGTTGAGTAGAACCTTCATGCAAGGTACTTTTGCCCACTGGACACTTCAAGCAGGTTTTGAGACCAACAGCTGGTTGGTAGCTGTTTAGAGGGCACCTGTCACAAGGTGCCAGCCCATTGTGGGAATAGTAACCAGCTGGACATTGCACTGTAACCAAAATGGCCACCAATAAATATACTGTAATCAGAAACATAAAAACTTTAGGTTACAAACTCATGAAAGACTAACCTTGACAATAATCTTTATCCTTTGCTCCAATGTCACTGGTGGTCGTATCTTTTGGGCACGTAATACAGCGCTTCAGCCCTGGTGTATCAGCGTATGTACCGACAGCACAAGCCTTACAGTTAACGGGTTGCATTAGACCATTGGTGGAGTAGCGCCCAGGAGGGCATTGCTCTGAAATATGAAACGTTCTTTGATATTTTTAGCATGATAACTTTCCAAACCGACAATCTTCTGTTAACGAGTAACTTACGGACACAAAGGCTGACATTTCCGGCACCAACAGCAGCAGTGCTAGTTCCTGCCATGCATGGAGTACATTCATCTATAGTTGAGTCTTTGATACTGTAAGTACCTATCGGACAGCTCGTACACTTTCTAGTTGACCCTGACCAGAACGTTCCGGGGGGACATTTGACTAAGAATACAAAATATTATAACAAGAATCCGTCTGACATGACGAGCTTTTATTTTTGTCATTTAAACTGTCTTTTGCAACTTTGTCAACATAAATGTCTTTCATCATTGCAAATAAGTTTTTGAAAGCATTTTAAAGCACACACTTGCATTTAATTGACAGTTTTCTGGTTGCCAGGCAAATTTTTATGATCAACTAAAACATATTATCATATAAATAAAATAGCCAAAAAAACGCCTCTCATTTATAATAATTGTTCCAAATATTTGTTGCCATGTTTAAAAACAAATAATGAAATCACTAGCGTACACCATTTCCACCAACAGCTAACAGTTAACCACTTGCAACTATCAGATATCTAACGGAATCACTCACAACAGTATTTTTTTCCATTTTCTGTTCGCTCTTCATTTCCAGCGGGACATAATCCTGGGCTTTTCTTACCTGCTAGCAGCTTTTTTATAAAATCATCCAACTGAGTCTATAAACAATAGTTGATTGCATTCAACTCTAAGGCTATAACAGAGTCGGTGAAAACTCCAAGACTGTAAAGGAGTGAGAGACAACCCCAAAGCTGTGAACGAGTCAGAGACAACTCCAAGGATATAAAAGAGTCAGAGACAACTCCAAGGATATAAAAGAGTCAGAGACAACTCCAATGATATAAAAGAGTCAGAGACAACTCCAAGGCTATAAAAGAGTCAGAGACAACTCCAAGGATATAAAAGAGTCAGAGACAACTCCAAGGATATAAAAGAGTGAGAGACAACTCCAAGGATACAAAAGAGTCAGAGACAACTCCAAGGATATAAAAGAGTGAGAGACAACTCCAAGGATATAAAAGAGTGAGAGGCAACTCCAAGGATATTAAAGAGTCAGAGACAACTTCAAAGCTATGAAAGAGTCAGAGACAACTCCAAGGATATAAAAGAGTGAGAGACAACTCCAAGGATATAAAAGAGTGAGAGGCAACTCCAAGGATATAAAAGAGTCAGAGACAACTTCAAAGCTACGAAAGAGTCAGAGACAACTCCAAGGATATAAAGAGTGAGAGACAACTCCAA
The DNA here is from genome assembly GCA_945261195.1 of Cryptosula pallasiana. Classification (NCBI taxonomy): domain Eukaryota; kingdom Metazoa; phylum Bryozoa; class Gymnolaemata; order Cheilostomatida; family Cryptosulidae; genus Cryptosula; species Cryptosula pallasiana. Next base: position 43,616,211 of record OX183132.1, on the reverse strand, counting down.
GGATATAAAAGAGTCAGAGACAATTCCAAGGATATAAAAGAGTCAGAGACAACTCCAAGGCTATAAAAGAGTCAGAGACAACTCCAAGGATATAAAAGAGTCAGAGACAACTCCATGGATATAAAAGAGTCAGAGATGTTCTTAAGATTGGCCGGAATACTTATCAAATGGACAGACAAGGTTTTTTTTCCTTTTAAGTTTATTGGGTACCTACGATAGTTTCATGTTTTATAGCGCTGGAATATGCTTTGCTATAATACAGAAATTGCTGACACACATGTCGGGTTAGGCAGCACAAAACTAGTAGTTCTGTAACTTTAAATGCAAACCTTAGTCAACTCTCTTTTTGCTCGAAGTTTCTCCTTGGAGATCCAGTTGTCTTGTTCTACAAGGGATTTAAAGCAGACCGACAATGTATGGTGGTTTTATAACCAACATTCACCACTGATTATTTTTGCTGGTACAAAATGGGTGAACACAGAGACTATTCTATAGGGTTAACTCTGGGGGGCTTCTGATGTAACTATTATGTAATTGTTACATAATCAGTCGATATTAAAAAAAACATTTGTTTAAAGTTTTTACGCTATTGGTGTACAAAAATCTGAAGCGGTGTTTTTTGTTTCATTTTAATGGGGTTAAACTTTGAATTTTCTTCACCTGAAACCATTTTATTAACAACACTATTTTTTTTATTCGAGTTTTGATAGCGTTGCCGTTTTTGTGTTAAAAGTTGTGACCTCACATTCTGTCTGTGAAGAGTGAGAAGATTGTAGTTTATCAGAAAGTCAGCTCTACATGTTTGTTGAGACCATCAGCAAACAAGTTATTATTTTTTTCAAAACATGCTACTCGTCGAAAGTTGAACCTCGGATCACATCGCAAGAGTATCTTTTAGAACTCACCACTTTCAAAGGCTCGTCTGCGTCTAACTCCACCTTCGATTATCGACTCATCCTACAAAAGTACATACAAAACTATTTATACATAGTCAAAAGTCTCCCTAGCACCTTCAACATGACAGCCCAAACCACAGAAATATAGCGTTTAGTGATAAGGTCTCAACTTACAGATAGGTCATGTGACCAGACACTTCCTATATATAACACAGAAGCGACAACTACTAGCTGTACTAGAAGATTCATAGTGAAGACTTTCCCTCACTGGAGGTAAAGCGTAACTAACGTGACTTCTTTACTCGTCTAATCATCCCAATCAATCTTAGCTTAAGGTCTTACCAAGTTTGTATATCTGATCATTACTGATTTTCATGGCTACAAAGTCTGTAGATCACAGGTTAATTTTAAGATAAACCTGTTGGTACTGCGATACAAACAACTCTCTTTTATCTACGACTTTTAGGTAAATTGATAGGGCACTAACGTCATTGTTTACTTTCCAAAATCTAGCTGTTGTTTTACTTGGGTGGGTTATTTGTAAGCCATTGTTTTCTGGACATAGATTTTCGTTGCCATGGTGATGGTAAAAAATTTAGTTGGCTAATGGCACAGTGATAATACAACAACGAAACAGCCGAGTCAATTCTCTATTGCTGCTAAAGTGGCCATAAGTTCACAGTCTATATATTAACCTTAGTTCCACAAGATACCCTGAAGTCCTCATACCCAAGGTCATGGTGTAGGATGAAGGCTCGACCAACCACAGAGCTCTGGAGATGATTAAACGTACTCATTTGAATATTTTTAACAGCCTCTTCATCCTCACAATCACCATCATAGGATAGCGTCAAACCATCGTCCAACTCTGTTCTTACTGCAAAGATATGACCATGAATGTGAACGGGAATAAAAATTAAAAGAGTGTTTACGGGGCAATGAAAAAATATTTTAATGTTTATTCTAGTAAGTAACACTTTTTGTTTACCTTTTGTTTCTGTTGTCATTAACTTTTAAACCGCTAGTGTTTTTTGTTTACGAATTATTCAAACTTTTATTGATCGCGCTGTTGATAATTAATGTTACAACTATTCTGATAGGTTTGAGTAAACTAACTAATGATGCACCTCACCCCGTGGTACTTCCTCTACACCCAGATCTTTCGTCGGAAACCCAAGAGACTCGGTTCACTCAAACCTAGCTTTCACCTGTATCCAGTTTTTTTTACAGTTATTCCATATTAATTTCAACTAATAGAGTATGGGAGTTGCCCTCTCTTAGTTATTTTTTTCCATGTCGTCTTTTATCATTCTATTTGTTTTAATCTGCTTTTAATAGGTTCCTCCTCTTCCACACAGCCCATTACCAAAGGAAGTCAACAAAAAGGAGTTACAATCATTAGGAGTTACTTCCTCGTTCTCTGCTACAAATGACAATGAGAATGGCTTCCCACCCGAGTTTTTACAAGACTGACTTTTGAAAAATTAACGGAATTAAAAAAATGGCAGCAATCACTCTAATTGTTTAGGTGAATGGTTCTTGAATCTGGCTGTGATTAAAGTACAAGCGATGATGCTGCTGCTGTTGCTGCTGCTACTTTTACTGCAGTTGGAATACTACTTCTAGTGATACAAGTTATACTAAAGTTGCAAGTAGGATAACAGCTTTCCACTCACTGGCACAGTCAGCCACATATGCATGACGAGGGTTCCATTGCCCACTGAGACCACACAAGTACTTGGTGACATGCTGCGAGATGCCTACAGGATAGAGGGGTCGCAGTCCATTATTGCAGTGCGGAACACAGACCGTACCAAAGGTTACTTTATCACAGACAAGTGCACCGTTGTATGGCACATGTAGTGGTGGACAAGGTGTACCTGAAACAAAAACATATACCACTTGTGAACAATTATACCAGAGTTGTCTATGTACAATGTTCATTTCATCAGTAAATAACCAACAAGTGTGCTATTTGCAAATTGTCATTTGATGCTGTTTTCAACCCAACATGGCATTCGCTACTTACGCTTGAAATCTGCCAGTGACACTTGGCATTTGCTAGTGACACTTGGCATTTGCTAATCACACTTGGCATTTGCTAGTGACACTTGGCATTGGCTAGTGACACTTGGCATTGGCTAGTGACACTTGGCATTGGCTAGTGACACGTGGCCATAGCTAGTGACAGTTGGCATTTGCTAATCACACTTGGAACTTGCTGGTGACAGTTGGCATTTGCTAATCACACTTGGCATTGGCTAGTGACACTACTTGGCATTAGCTAGTGACATTACTTGGCATTGGCTAGTGACACTTGGCGTTAGCTAGTGACACTTGGCATTTGCTGGTGACACTTGGCATTGGCTAGTGACAGTTGGCACTTGCTAATCACACTTGGCATTGGCTAGTGACACTTGGCATTTGCTAGTGACACTTGGCATCGCCAAGTGACACTTGGCATTGGCTAGTGACACTTGGCATTGGCTAGTGACACTTGGCATTGGCTAGTGAAACTTGGCATTTGCTTTTGTCATTTTCCAATAGTCAGTTGAGCTCAACACTTACTTGTGACTGTAAACTCAAATGCGCAGATTGCTGCATTTCCAAAGCTATCGGTCGCTGTGTAGGTGATCTTGTGGGTGCCCAGTGAGTAGTCACCAGGTATGCTTGAAGTATAGATCTTGGGCTAAAAATTGTGTCGTGCAATGAAATAGCATTCACTTCTTTCATCTCCTACTATTTAATTCTACCTAAAAAGTACTGAAAGTATTTGCATTATGTTTCGATAGCTGAACCAGTTTAATGTAAAAAAAACTTACATTTTTTCTGCTGTTGTCAGCAAATACTGGTGTAGTCCATGTTACCAATGCCGAGTTTCCTGATGTATAGATATATGATTCATTAGTAATTGGTCCGTCGCATGAGACAACTTTAGGTGCTTCAACATCTGCAATGTACAGAGACAGTTTTGTTGGGACCACACAAGAAGATAGCTCACTTCTGTATCAGTATTCAGTATGTAAAAAAGCTCTTCAGTAAAGTAGTTGGCATATTGCCAATTACTAGCTCATTGCAAAATAGATTCAGTCTATTTGGGCAACGGTTTAAAATATGTAATCCAAAAGTTTCATATGCGGTAATACTCAATTTCACTTGGATGTCTTATTGATGAAAAGGTGAATGAATCAAGCTTTTCTACAAGATTAAACTTCACTAACACATGTTTCATTGCAGTTGATCTGTTTTGCCATAGGCGATTAACTTTTGCAAACACACCAAGAGCTCATTCAGTTACGACAAATTTTAACTTTCAGGCAGTTTTACCTTTTACTGTTACATCAAAACCACGAGACGCCAAGTTTCCAGCAGAATCTGTGTAGGTGTACTTTACTTGGGAGGTTCCAATGGGAAACAGGAAGTCTTCATCAAAGTTTACTTTGTCTATTGTATCGTCTGGAGTTTTAATGAGCACCTTGTAACAGGAAGAACCAAAGTTTGGAAACTTTTGCATAGTTTCAATTCCTCGGTTTTTTGCACTCTGTGCTTGTTTTGTTTTTTTTATAATTTTTTGATGACAAACCTTGAGTTTTGGCTTTTCATTGCAATTGTCTGTTGCTGTTGGAGCCGTTAATTTTAAGCTTCCATAGTTCAAGTTTTCATCATTCTGCAGGTGTACATTTGGTAGTGTTGCAGGTAAAATCACAGGTGGTTGAATATCTGCAGCAGATGAGATTTGCACCAGTTTTTATGCAAGAGACAAAAACGGAAAATAAATAATTAATACATAATTGATATTTACCTAAACATTTTACTCCAATATATGGTTTGTCCCAGTTACCGTTCTTTGTACAAGTGTATGTAGTAGTGACACCAGTTTCCAGTTTAAATCCCTGGTGACAAATCACCTGACATTTGGTTCCGAAGGATAATTTGCTGGAGTCTGAGCTACATGACGGAATCTGGTAACCTCCGTTGCTTACAAATGGCAATGTAGTACAGGTTCTAGCTAAAACATTTGTTTGAATTTCGCCTGATTGTAGATTTTGCAATCTAAATTCATAGCATAGGTCAAAAAGCCAGCCTAAAACTTGAATATATAACCCGGAAAATTCATTTTAACTTACCAACACATTGTAGATTCACGCCAGACCAGGTTCCATCAGGCTTGCAAGCCCTCTGAGATGAAGTGCCAGCCTTAGGCACAAATCCTGTATCACAGGCTGACAAACAAATAGTGCCAACTTGGTTTACTTGAAGTCCTGATTTTGCTTTGCATTTCCAAGGAGCTGCGTTTGATATTGTAGTCAACCCTGAGCATTTCACCGCTAAAAGTTTTATAGTAAAGGCAATAAAATATACAAAAGTCATTTTACCAAAGTTGGTAAACAGTGAATCATATATATTAAATTTTCACAGAAACTCTTTCTGTATTCAAGCTGAGCATGCTGGGTGTTGGATAAAACATGCCTCACAAGTTCAACAATTTAGTTCTCTTAATGTTTATGTTTACTGTCTCTCCAACTTAAATTTAACCAAAACGAGTTGGTGCCAAATTTGAAAAACCAACAATGCTTCACATGTGTTCTGCTATGATATAGGTGAATCAGCAATGCTCGTTCCAAAATGGATTTTACAAATTGTGCAAGCTTCCAAAATTTTAATGGTCATTTATTTTGTCTAAATAAAAAACTGTATCTTTTTCAATATTGATTACTTTCTTAAATTCTGGTTTTAAATAATTTTTTGTGGTTTCTAATCACAAATTTGATTTCTTTTTGTTGCCTGAATAAAATGTTTTTTTTTATTAAAAGCTAAGGTTTTAATGCTATTGGTTAGTATTTTATTATACTGTTTATTACACTCGGCTTGTTTGTTTTTTTATATAATATAGTTTCATTATTGTTCATAAGTGAATTTTTCATCATTGGTTTTTATTGGCTATAATGTACCTATAATTCCAATATAATGCAGACTTTACCTATTTTTCTTTTATATAAAAGTATGCAACTTCAGTAGATTTAAAATTTGAAAATATTATGTTGAAAATAATGCTTTGAAACTAATATAACAGGTAATTTTTTAACAAACCTACTGCAGTGTACGCATGAAATTTTGAGCTAATAGTAACTTATTTGGATCATTTTAATAATATAAAAATCATCAAAAATTTAAACACAATTTTTTATTTTCTATTTCTTTGTTTACTGAGTTTTATTGGCAAAAGAAACTGTAAAAAAAAAATGCCAAAAAAACTTTTTAAACAAAATTTTTTTTACAAAGTTCAAACTGTTTTTGGATGCCTTACTGATTACACATAACTTTAAAATAATTATTGTTGGTCAGGTATATTCACCAGTGCACTGAGGAAGGGCGTGTGACCATTGTCCATTGATAGTACAAGTTCTATCCATGGTTTGTCCTGAGGCAGTATATCCATATGCACACATGTAGCTGCATTTAGATTTGTACGTTGTCTGACATGAGCCAACCAACATTGTGTTGAGGCTCTTCAGCTCCTGGGGAACAGCTGCAGGACACTTTATTGCTGCCAAAACAAATATCTGTTTTATAATGCAAAGGCATTATGATACTGCTTTTTCTCAGCCAAATATTTTTTTAATTTAAGCGGCTCATAAATTCATAATCTGCCTGATCTAAGTTTTCTAGTCGCAATAAATGCATAAACTCAAAATTATTGAATGTATCGAATATAGAATTTTGTTTCAAAATCTTATTTCTATCACTCACTGCTGCATGGAGTCTGTTTGCTTCTTGGGTTTATCACATTGGAGAAGCCGGCAGCACACACACACTCGGCAGCGCTGGTCGACCCTGCGCGAGCTGTTGTTTCTTTACTTGGATCTCTAAAGCAGACAACACCGACTGAGCAGCAGACAACACCGACTGAGCAGCAGATGACCTCGGAGGAAAGTCTTTTATCTTTGTTCAAAAATAAAGCAACCTTTGTGAAACATATTTTAGTTTTGTTAAATTTATTAAACGAATAACATGTTGTCTAAAGCATTAACAGTACATTTAGAATTCTGGCGAAACTTTGTAAATACAGAATTTGGCTGATAATATCGTATTTATTTACAAAAATAAATATTTATGTTTTTTATTTCCTCACCCACATTGCTTACAACTTCGTCTTACAGACTTCCTGTCAGTATATTTTCCCAGCGGACAAGCTAAAGCAGACATACATCAAGCTGATCGAATGTGGAGTTTTCTTCTCATTACCTTTATTATAATTACTAGCAACACAGCTAGTACTACAAGCTCTACTAACCTTGGCACACATCCAAGTTTCCAGACCTCACAGCGTATTTACCAGCTTCACATGCGCATTGATAGACTCCGCGACCCAGCGAATCGCAAGCACAGAAAGATTTACTTCTACCGTCACATGATGGGTTCGCACAGTTAGAGGAAGAAGTGGAGGATAGCTGACTGCCTTGCTGACCTAATAATCACCTGATTTAGTTATAAACAGGAATGGAATTTGTAGGGCATAGACGTGCAGATTAAATGAAGGCATAGACTTAGAGATACCTTTATGGAAATAGTGCGCTACGTTAGCAAATTCTGTGAAAGTTTTTAATCCAAAAATCATTTTTTTTCCACGAGAATCGGATGTAGCCAATGCTTCGAGATAGTTCTTGTAGTCGTTTGCTCTTCCAATAGTGACAACCATCACATGCGACTTTGGGTACTACAAAATATGGTACAGCGAGCTGAAAAACTTTAACCAAGTCTTTAGACTGGGAATTTAAACTCACAGTTGGCAAACAGTATTTTATGTTTAATGAAACATTGCAGATAATCATTCATCTAGATGTTATATTTATTCATAATTTGTTAAAAATCTACTTTATAGCCTTACTCTTCTGCGAATAGATTGTTGCGCTTGAAAGGGGTCTGGGCCTGTGGTATACCACCCGTCTGTTATTAAAACAACTAGCTTCACAGCCACATCAGGTCTTCCTTGTTGAATGAACATCATTTCAGCAAGCTTTAGCCCTGAATCAAACACTTTTACTTTTGTATGTTGGAACCAAGTCTATCCAAGAATTGGCAGCCATAAAAACAAAATTATTCGTGCGACAATAGCTAGTTATTTCACCGTCTCCCATGTTCGTTGTCCCGCTATTGTATGCCACCTTGTCTAGCGATTTCAGGTACGAACATTTATCAGTGCCTGTGTTCATTTGTATTTGGATTTTAGCCGTTGAACCAAAAGTTACCAACCCTGCCTAAAATTGAGAAAATATATTTCAAGTATCTAAATCATATAAAAAATAAAAGAGATTTAATCGATGCATAACGGCATGTTTATACCCACCTGTGTGTATTGTGGTGAAATGCTAAAAAACTCCAAGAACGATCTGATCCACACTTTAGCTTTGTAGAAGTTGTCATCCCCTACACTACCACTTTCATCAAGCACAACAACTATGTCTAACTTATGGTGGGCATTGTTGTCCACCCAGCCAGCGTCCAGTTGGATATTTTGGGCTATCTGTCACATCAACGAGGGTATTAGTCTTATGTATGACATAAAAAAATTCGAAGCTGAATAAACGGGCGCTGGCGATAATTGAAAGTATAGTGGTGGTAAATAAAAAAGCTCATTTTGAAAATACTATATAGCTAAAAGCCATTGATCGCTTATCAATGAATGTAGTTTATCAGAAATTTCTTGCACATTCACACCTAAAGACAAAATGATTTTGTGCCTCTATTACTCAAGCGAATTCAGTTTTTACGTTTTTAATAAAGCAAACTGCTTAAGATAGTCTTTGTCTGTTTTGTGTTTTTATAGACTAGCATTTGTTATTTTGATTTGAAACTAAAAGAGCTGAAGTCATAAAAACTTGGCTCGTTAAAAATACATTTTAATGCTGCTAGGTTAAGATATATACTTTTTCGTCTTTGTTATCTAACTCCCCTGGCGCATAATATCAGTAATTAAAAATGCCTATTGATGCTATATTTTTCAAATTTTTCAAAATGGTGTATTCATAAGCAGCAATAAATATAAGCTCACCAGTTTGTCATTGAAGTCACTCGAGACAGCCGCAGTGCTGGAAACCAACAGAACTGCTAGTAGAATTACTAACAATACTTGAGCCATCATTGACACTTTCTGTAGGTGTCACTAGCTATCCATGCTTTCAACAGATGAGCTAGTTTCTCACTAAGTAGTGACATAAAAACCAAGTTGGGCATCTGCAAATCCACCCCGTCTCGCTTGAAAATAATTTAATAACTTGGGTAATCTTTGATTAGATAGGTTTTATCTGCAAGCAAAGAAATTTGATAAAGACAGTAAATGTTGACTTCATAAAAAGTCTATTTGTCTATCCTTACCTCCGTAAAAATATTGAGTCACCGAAGCCTACATTGTTTAATAGTTTATTTCATCAAATCAACTGCTTTTGCTGTCCAAATGTACATAAAGCTGAAACCACTAAAGTTTAGCGAAGTTTCCTAGCTGTTATAGAGCTAATCCCAGCGCTTTTAGCTATTTGCTTCAGCCAATATTTTTCACACCAGTTTCACACTGACTGACGTAAGAGCAAGATCTAGAAAATATTTATCTTTCAATACTTCAAATAATTTATATTTGTATATCTTTATTTATTACAGGACATTAAATGCTTGTTTTGTTAGACAAGTGAGTTTTTTCTGAGTCGGCTTTCATACATGACAGATTGTGGCAGGTTTGAGAAAGACTTTCACTAGTGAAGTGTTCAAACAGGTACGTGTGACTATTTGAATGGTCCAAACATATTTTGAATCAAACTGCGTCATAAAAATGTTGTTTATTTTGCTTTAGAAATCCTATTTGCTCTGGAAACAAGTGAGTCACAATTTTGACAGGGTGATTACTAAATATCAAGATATTTTTAAAGTTTCAAAAGATATTTTTGAGCGCAAATTCTGTTTGTACTGCAGCTAACAGTACTTGCGCATACATTGCAGAATGGCCGAATATTTTGAACAAACAAGACATGGAGCATATCCAATTTATCGTTACACAATGCCGAAAGCGGAGGCAGAAAGGAAGTCGGATTCTGTCAATCTGCAGCTTCTCTTACACGCTAAAAGATGCAACAATTCTAACATTAGCAGCCATTCTGAGGTATTTTGCATTCATGTGGAATTATCCTTTTAATGAAGTGACAACTCCTAATATGATTTGTAAATTGTTTGAGTTTTGGCTTACAGTCTCAACCGACGGAAGAGGTTTGCAAAATAAATCACTGCAAGGAGATTAAAGTAATTCTAAAACATATCAGAGATTGCTTAGAAGGAAAGAAATGTGCAGGTACACTCAAAAAGGTTTTTACGCTTATAACAGCAATTTTACCAAGAACACTTTTTTGACAACTATTTGTAATTGTTTGAATAGAACCGTCATGTGTAAAGTCGAGGAGTTTGTTAGCTCACTGGAAAACTTGTGTAGGCCATGCCTGTGACATCTGCTTATCCGGAAAGACGATACATTTATGTAACATGCAGGACCCAACCACGAGATTGGAGACTGTACCAGCTTCCATGGCACCTCCAGCAAGCGCTAACCTCTTTGGTATCAATATGTCTGTTTTGTTGGTTTCGTTTTGATTAATAATCGAGAATGATCAAAGAATTATTGTAAGTGGCATTTGTACAGGTGATGATAGGGCACATTTGTTTACAGCAGAACTTAGTGGAAAGCAGATTTTTTGAGATGTCAGTTTCACCCACCCTAATACCGCATGTGCATATAGCCGATTTACTTAGCGATTCCGTGATTTTGGCAACTTTTTTTTCCGGCAAAATTGCTAAGCAATCGCTAGCATTTAATTTGAAGTTATCGCCTGGTTTTGATCCAAATCAAAAACTTGCTAGCCGATTTCTTGATCAACCAATCACAATGCACAATAGTGTCTCGTGATATGCAGCGCTTCGATCTACCAGTGACCCTATAATAAATTAAAGGCTATGCTTTGTAACAGCGAGTTTGACCGGAATCGCTGAAGAATTGGCAGTAGTAAAAAGTTTTGCAATTTTGGGGAGGGACTTCCCCAATCGCTAGCACCATCGCTATATGTACATGATAAGGCATAAAAGTTACTTGATTTGATTCACTTTTTCGATTGTGGAACCAAAATATTTTGTAGTGAGTTGGGAAAAATTGTTGGACAGTTGTCCAGTTTGATTTGTTTACTTTTTCAATAAGAAATGTTTCAGAAAACTGCATGTCAGTTACTTGTGGTTAAAATAGTATAATTGACACTAGTAGTTTTATCTGCTGGCTTTATAGCTTGATAGCTTGATAGCTTGATAGCTTGATAGCTTGATAGCTTGATAGCTTGATAGCTTTATAGCTTGATAGCTTGATAGCTTGATAGCTTGATAGCTTGATAGCTTGATAGCTTGATAGCTTGATAGCTTGATAGCTTTATAGCTTGATAGCCTTATAGCTGTAAAGCTTGTTATTGTAATCCCACACAACCCATAATTAAACATAAAAGCTGGGAATGATAATGTTTTTCAAAGAATTCAGGTTTCAGATAGTAACATAATGAAAACTCGAATTTTTTTGAAACTACCCAAATTTAGGAAAAAATTATGCAAAATGGTCGAGTCAAATGAAATTTTTTTAGATGTTTTATTTATAAAAGAATGGTATCTGGTTTTTGTATGGCAACAAAAATGTAAACAAAAATACTTAAGAGCTTGGCTAGTTATTTAGCATACGGTAGACCTTTGAGTTGTTTTACAGAAGAAAGCGTACTATCAGTGATATACAAAAGCAGGCACATATTCAATGGAGTAAGTCAATTAAACAACAGAAGACAACTCCAAATCTTTAAAAATTATATCCTGTACAAAAAAGATAACTCCAACTAACTGACGGTTTTTTCCAGTGAAAGAGCGATAACGTAATATCAGACTTGACATATATTTTAGTTTGTCTCCAAGCTCTGTCAAACTGGTCCAAAAATAAATGTTTCTATTTATAGTAATACAATAAAATGAGACTTTCATGTGGTCCATATGGCATAGTTAATCGACTTTCGTGAATGTGTATTAATAGGAGGAAGGCAAAATTCATCTCAGGTGAGGCAAGTTATGAAAGACCACATTGCTACAACTCCACATTTGACTATACAAAACAACCTAATCATTCCCGCAATGGAAAGGGAAGACGATGACAGCTCTACCGCCCTTCTATCAATGATTGAACTTCAGAGAGAGCATGCTGCCATTATGGAGCAGTATGTCAGAGAAGTGGAACGGCAGATTGAAAGAGCTGAGGAAGCTGCTAAATTAGTAGCCGAAGCAGCAGCAGCAGCAATGGAAGAAGTAGCTGCAGTAGAAGCAGCAGCAGAATCGGAAGATTCTAGACTACCACAGGAAGCAACAGAAACAACTGAACAACCGCAAAATTCTCACCAGCAGAATGATGAAAACATTGCGAAAGATACTTTTGTACAAATAGATATCCAAGAAATGGGAAATACTCAACAAGACGACATACATCCGCCAATGGACATTGCCGAAGATGAGAATAACAACAACAACAATAACAACAACAACAAAAGTGCATTTGATGTTTGATGTTCATCCAATTGATTTGTCCATCATTATGTAGCGGAACAGAAGGTGAAATCTAAAATAATGCAAAAGAACAGAATAACGACGACCAAATCTTACGCCAGCGAAACTCCTGACGAAACTCGTTCAAAGTGAGTGAATCCATCTGACAACTAGAGACAGGTCTAATATACTATATTACATATATATATATATATATTATATATATTTGTATAGTATACAAATAAATGATGAAATGCAAAAAAAATAAATATTTAATAGTAAACAATAAAATAAATATATAACAAATAATATGTTATGTAATATATATATTATATATATGACATAACTTGTTTTGGTTACGCCAATATCAATCCAACTCATTCTGAAACTATCACCAGGATTGTTATGTACTGTAAAAATGGTTTTCTATGTTGTCTGCTACAAAAGCTATTTTGTTAAAAAAGGTGTTAGCTTTTTCAGGTTGCAACCACTTAACAAGCAAAATGCTTTTGTTCTCAAAAATAACAATAGTATCACTGCTCATTTATGTACTGGAAAATTGTTGACATAAAAGCAATTTAATTTCCAAACCATTACAGAAACTTGAGGCTATCACAAGAAATAAAGTTCAAACTCTGGAAGTACTATATGTTGATAACAAACAACTATGACTTATGCATTCATCAAAACACCATTAAAACTAAGTAGTCACCACATAACAGATACTCCTCTAGTTCACCAGTATTCATGAAAAGCTTCGCGTGTGGAAATTGCAGTAAGTTTTTTCTAACCTCTTATTTTTTTCTGGATTACTCATGAATGTGATGAAATATCAGATGCGGAATCTAATGAAGTACCAGGTGCAGAATCTAATGAGACGCCAGGCGACACCAGTGGTAACTCCGAGAACACCATACAGCCAAACGAGACAGATCCAAAGGACAATGTATTCAGTTCATTGCTTATGTTATGTAAATAAGATACTTTGTTAGATAAATATTATGATGGGCCAATTATTGTTTGCCGGGCAATACCACAGCTGCTTGTAAAACCAAACGAAAAGCTGCCACAGAACCAACACAATCAACAAGGAAGAGCTGCAGATTAGCTGCAAAAGCCTTGCTGTTTAACATGCAGTAGAACTATCCGTCTTGTGTTTCGTTCTATGCATTTCCAGCCATACAACGCCTGTTGGTACAAATGTGCGAACTGGTTTTTGTTGGCTTTGTTTTCCCTGGTATTTGCCATGGTTGCGTCTAGTTGAACAATTCATGTGTTAAAAAATAAATTGTTCCTTCATGAATTTAATCTCTTCAAGTGCCAACTGGTTATTTGCGTGCCATAGGCCATAATGTGGACAGTGGGTAATGTTATCACTGCGAGTTAGAAGACTGTTAGAAGTGAGACAACTGAAAGCAAACAACTCCAATTTCTTTTGTAAAGTCAAATGGTGTTAACATGAGCTGTGAGACAACAACTGGAAAACCGAAAGACAACTGTTGGTAGAAGATGAAGAAAGTTTTTCTGTTTTGTTAAAAATGAAGCAAGCTTTGTGAAACATATTTTAGCTTTGTTAAATTTGTTAAACGAATAGCATGTTTTCTAAAGCTTTAACAGTACGCTTAGAATTCTGGCGAAGGTTTGTGAATACAGAGCTTGGTTGATAATATCGTATTTATTTACAAAAACAAATATTTATGTTTTTTTTAATTTCTCAATCACTTTGCTCGCAATTTCTTCTTACAGACTTCCTGTCAGTATATTTTCCTAGCGGACAGGCTAAAGGGGTGGCTACACACACTTACGTTTTGTCGGTATGCGGTGAAAACGCGTTTTTTTTTTCTTAGCAGGCGATGTCTTTTTTACAAAAAGACTCTCAATTTCGTAAACCAACATGTTTTTTTGCCTGACGCTTCGATGATTGGACAATTATTATTAAACAACCACTTTGATTGGACAAAATATAAGGACGAAGTTTGACGACTCCAGTGAATTTTTTTATAATCCAACCTTGACCTGGTCATTACTGATTGGCCAACGGACTATTTGTTACTTCTATCAAAGATGGTACTTTTTATTTATATACAACTAATTATTATTTATAAACCTTAATTATTTATTACAGATGATAAATTATTTATTTAGTATTATAAACAAACATCATAATTAATTAATTATTATAATTTATATTTATAATAGTTAATATAACGACTAATTTCAATAACTATGTCCTCTTTGCCTCACTGGACACTCCGCAGCGTTGCGGTGATCAAGCATCTGTGTGTGTAGCATGGATGAAATATACCAGGATTGCAAGCTGCGGCTGCGTAATAGAAACTTTGTGACGAGCCAAATGTAGCCATTTGTGGGAACCGCCATACTGCTCCGAAATTTCCATGACCACTTGAATCTCGTAATCAATACCGTTTTCTTATTAATTTTTACACACCAATTTCACGCCGTGGGCATACTGCGTTAGTTTTGACGATTCATGTATTGTTACTTACAATACCATATCCGCTCCAAGAACAGAATTGTATATGCCAACGATAACATATATGCAATCTTTGGTACGTGGCAAACTCGTTTAACAATTTATTGATTTTACGCAGCTTCCGCTCCGAAGCAAGAAAATCAGAACATCGCGTTAATACAAACATTTATGATTAATTTTGCGAGGCGCTATAGTAGTTTATGTTTCCGCTCCGAACAACCAATTCAATATGGGCGCCATGGATGACTTCCCATTGGCCAAAATTGGCTACACCCCGTTCGGGTTTCTGGCAATCCTGCTATATTTCATCCATGGTGTGTAGCCACCAGAGTGACGCTAAGAAACGTATTTTTTGTCATATTCCAACAAAACGTAGTTTTGTGCAGCCACGGCTTTAAGCATACATATATCAAGTTGATTGAAGGTGGAGTTGTCTTCTCATTACCTTTATTATAATTACTAGCGACTGAGTTAGTACTAGTAGCTCTACTAATCTTGGCACACATCCAAGTTCCCAGACCTCACAGCGTATTTACCAGCTTCACATGCGCACTGATAGACTCCGCGACCCAGCGAATCGCAAGCACAAAAAGATTCACTTCTGCCGTCACATGAAGGATTCGCACAGTTTGAGGAAGAAGTGGAGGATAGCTGACTGCCTTGCTGACCTAATAATCACCTGATTTAGCTATAAGCAGGCATAAAATTTGTAGCGCATAGATGTGAAGGTTATAATGAGCATAGACTTAGAGACACCTTTATGGAAATATTGCGCTACGTACCAAATTCTGTGAAAGTTTTTAAACCAAAAATAATTTTTTTCCCCCGAGAATCGGCGGTAAATAAAAAAGCTCATTTTGAAATACTATATAGTTCAAGTGATTGCTAAAAGCCATTGATCGTTTATCAATGAATGCAGTTCATCAGAGATTTCTTGCACATTCACACCTACAGACAAAACGATTTTGTGCCTCTATTACTCAAGTGAATTCAGTTTTTACATTCTTAATAAAGCAAACTGCTTATGAGAGTCTTTGTCTGTTTTGTATTTTTATAGACTAGCATTTGTTATTCTGATTTGAAACTGAAAGAGCTGAAGTCATAAAAACTTGGCTCATTAAAAATACATTTTAATGCTGCTAGGTTAAGATATATACTTTTTTCGTCTTTGTTATCTAACTCCCCTCTCGCACAATATCAGTAATTAAAAATGCTTATTGATGCTATATTTTTCAATTTTTTCAAAATGGTGTATTCATAAGCAGCTATAGATGTAAGCTCACTCGAGACAGCTGAAGCGCTGGAAACTAACAGAACTGCTCGTAGAGTTACTCACAATACTTGAGCCATCCTTGACACTTTCTGTAGGTGTCACTAGCTATCCATGCTTTAAACAGGTGAGCGATTTTCTCACTAAGTAGTGACATAAAAACCAAGTTGGGCATCTGCAAAGCCACCCTCTTGCTTGAGAATAATTTAATAACTTGGGTAATCTTTGATTAGATAGATTTTATCTGCAAGCAAAGAAATTTGATAAAGACATTAAATGTTGACTTCATAAGAAGTCTATTTGTCTATCCTTACCTCCGTAAAAATATTGAGCCACCGAAGCCTACATTGTTTAATAGTTTATTTCATCAAATCAACTGCTTTTGCTGTCCAAATGTACATAAATCTGTAACCAGTAAAGTTTAGTGAAGTTTCCTTGCAGTTATTGAGCTAATCCCAGCGCTTTTAGCTATTTGCTTCAGCCAATATTTTTCATACCAGTTTCACACTGACTGACGTAAGAGCAAGATCTAGAAAAAATTTATCTTTCAATATTTCAAATAATCAATATTTGTATATCTTTATTTATTACAGGACATTAAATGCTTGTTTTGTTAGACAAGTCGAAAATATCTAGTAAGTTTTTTGTGAGACGACTTTCATACATGACAGATTCTGGCAGGTTTGAGAAAGACTTTCACTAGTGAAGTGGTCAAACAGGTACGTGTGACTGTTTGAATGGTCCAAACATATTTTGAATCAAACTGCGGCATAAAAATTTTGTTTATTTTGCTTTAGAAATCCTATTTGCTCTGGAAACAAGTGAGTCACAATTTTGACAGGGTGATTATTAAATATCAAGATATTTTTACAGTTTCAAAAGATATTTTTGAGCGCAAGTTCTGTTTGTACTGCAGCTAACAGTACTTTCGCATACATTACAGAATGGCCGAATATTTTGAACAAACAAGACATGGAGCATATCCAGTTTATCGTTACACAATGCCGAAATCGGAGGCAGAAAGGAAGTCGGATTCTGTCGATCTGCAGCTTCTCTTACACGCTGAACGATGCAAAAATTTTAACATTAGCAGCCATTCTGAGGTATTTTGTATTCATGTGGAATTATCCTTTTAATGAAGTGACAACTCCTAATATGATTTGTAAACTGTTTGAGTTTTGGCTTACAGTCTCAACCAACTGGAGAGGTTTGCAAAATAAATCACTGCAAGGAGACTAAAGTAATTCTGAAACATATCAGAGATTGCTTAGAAGGAAAGAAATGTGCAGGTACACTCAAAAAGGTTTTTATGCTTATGACAGCAATTTTACCAAGAACACTTTTTTTGACAACTATCTGTAATTGTTTGAATAGAACCGTCATGTGCAAAGTCGAGGAGTTTGATAGCTCACTGGAAAACTTGTGTAGGCCATGCCTGTGACATCTGCTTATCCGGAAAGACGTTACATTTATGTAACATACAGGACCCAACCACTAGATTGGAGACTATACCAGCTTCCATGGCACCTCCAGCAAGCGCTAACCTCTTTGGTATCAATATGTCTGTGTTGTTGGTTTTATTTTGATTAATAATCGAGAATGATCAAAGAATTATTGTAAATGGCTTTTGTAGAGGTGAGAATAGGGCACAGTTGTTTACAGCAAAACTTAGTGGAAAGCAGAGGCCCAAGTTTTTGAGATGTCCTTCAGTTCGAACCAAAAGATAACACTTTCACCCACCCTAAAACCGATTTACTTAGCGATTGTTTAATTTTGGCAACTTCTGTTTTCGGATAAATCGCCAAGCAATTGCTAGCATTTCATTTGAGGTTATCGACAGGTTTTGATCCAAATCAAAAAGTTGCTAACCGAGTTTTTGATCAACTGTGCACAAATGCTTTACCCTTGTTTCCATTAAGTGTCTCGGCATATGCAGCGCTTCGATATCCCAACTATCCAATCATGATTGAAGGCTATGCTTTGTAACAGCGAGTTTGACCGGAATCGCTGAAGAATGGGTAGTAGTGAAAAGTCGCGCAATTTCGGGGAGGGACTTTTCCTATTGCTAGCACTATCGCTGTACGTACATGATAAGGCATAAAAGTTACTTGATTTGATTCACTTTTTCGCTTGCGAAACCAAAATATTTTGTAGTGAGTTGGGAAAAATTGTTGGACAGTTGTCCAGTTTGATTTGTTTACTTTTTCAATTAGAAATGTTTCAGAAAACTGCATGGCAGTTACTTGTGATTAAAATAGTATAATTGACCCTAGTAGTTTTATCTGCTGGCTTTATAGCTTGATAGCTTTATAGCTTGATAGCTTGATAGCTTGATAGCTTTATAGCTTTATAGCTTTCAGCTGTAAAGCTTGTTATTGTAATCCCACACAACCCATAATTAAACATAAAAGCTGGGAATGCTAATATTTTTCAAAGAATTCAGGTTTCAAATAGTAACATAATGAAAACTCAAATCTTTTTGAAACTAACCAAATTTAGGAAAAAATTATGCAAAATGGTTGAGACAAATGAAAATGTTTCAGATGTTTTATTTATAAAAGAATGGTATCTGGTTTTTGTATGGCAACAAAAATGTAAACAAAAAATACTTGAAAGCTTGGCTAGTTATTTAGCACACGGCAGACCTTTTAATTGTTTTAACAAAAAGGCGTACCATCAGTGATATACAAAAGCAGGCACATATTCAATAAAGTTTGTCGTTTGAACAACAAAAGACAACGCAAAATTTTTAAAAATCATATCCTGTAGAGAAGATAACTCCAACTAACTGACGGTTTTTTCCAGTGAAAGAGCAATAACGTAATATCAGACTTGACATATACTTTAGTTTGTCTCCAAGCTCTGTCAAACTGGTCCAAAAATAAATGTTTCTATTTATAGTAATACAATAAAATGAGACTTTCATGCAGTCCATATGGCATAGTTAATCGACTTTCGTGAATGTGTATTAATAGGAGGAAGGCAAAATTCATCTCAGGTGAGGCAAGTCATGAAAGACCACATTGCTACAACTCCACATTTGACTATACAAAACAACCTAATCATTCCCGCAATGGAAAGGGAAGGGGATGACAGCTCAACCGCCCTTCTATCAATGGTTGAACTTCAGAGAGAGCATGCTGCCATTATGGAACAGTATGTCAGAGAAGCGGAACGGCAGATTGAAAGAGCTGAGGAGGCTGCTAAATTAGCAGCTGAAACAGCAGCAGCCGAAGCAGCAGCAGCTGAAGCAGTAGCAGCAATGGAAGAAATAGCTGCAGTAAAAGCAGCAGCAGCAGAATCTGAAGGTTCTAGACTACCACAGGAAGCAACAGAAACAATTGAACAGCCGCAAAATTCTCACCAGCAGAATGATGAAAATATTACAAAAGATACTTTTGTACAAATAGATATCCAAGGAATGGGAAATACTCAACAAGATGACATACATCCGCCAATGGACATTGCCGAAGCTGATAATAACAGCAACAACAGCAACAACAACAGCAACAAAAACAATAACAACAACAACAGCAACAACAACAATAACAGCAACAACAACAATAACAACAACAACAGCAAAAGTTCAGGCGGAAATGAACTTGCTGATGTTATTCATGAACCACTAAAATTACTCGCTGAAGCAAGCTCTGATATGCAGAGACTGGAGGAAATACCTGCAAACTCAACAGTACAATTAAAAAAGCGAGAGGAGACAACTCCAATATTGAGTCTAAAACGAATAAAAAAGAATAAGAAAGCTTCAGTATCAAGTGAGTGAGTCATATAAAATCTTTGAGAATGTTCGATTTCAGCGTAATTTGTTGGAATTGAAGTTTTTTATCAATGTTGGAAGGCGCAAAGTATTATTTTTTTAAAACTTTGATTAGCTAGTTAAGCAAAGAAGCGTAATCACAAAAATAATATTATTACATTTCAGTGAAACAAAAATAAATTGATTCAATACGGATGTTGTTCATTTGATGTTCATCCAATTGATTTGTCCATCATTATGTAGCGGAACAGAAGGTGAAATCTAAAATAATGCAAAAGAACAGAATAACGACGACCAAATCTTACGCCAGCAAAGTTCCTGACGAAACTCGTTCAAAGTGAGTGAATCCATCTGACAACTAGAGACATCTAATATACTATATTATATATATATATATATTTGTATAGTATACAAATAAATGATGAAATACAAAAAAAAAAATATTTAATAGTAAACAATAAAATAAATATATAATAAATAATATGTTATGTAATATATATATTATATATATTACATCACTTCTTTTGATTACGCCAATATCAATCCAACTCATTCTGAAACTATCACCAGGATTTTTATGTACTGTATAAATGGTTTTCTATGTTGTCTTCTACAAAAGCCATTTTGTTAAAAAAAGTGTTAGCTTTTTCAGGTTGCACGATGCTTTTGCTCTCAAAAATAAAAGTAGTATCACTGTTCATTTATGTACTGGAAAAATAGTTGAAATGAAAAAAAAAACTAACTTTCAAAACATTTGCAGAAGTTTGAGGCTATCACAAGAAATAAAGTTCAAACTCTGGAAGTACTATATGTTGATAACAAACAACTATGACTTATGCATTCATCAAAACACCATTAAAATTAAGTAGTCACCACATCACAGATACTCCTCCAGTTTATCAGTATTGATGAAAAGCTTCGCATTTGAAAATTGCAGTAAATCTTTTCTGACATTGTATTTTTGTCGGGTGCAGTCATGAATGTGATGAAGTACCAGATGCGGAATCTAATGAAGTACCAGGTGCAGAATCTAATGAGACACCAGGCGACTCCAGTGGTAACTCCGAGAACACCATACAGCCAAACGAGACAGATCCAAAGGACAATGTAATTAGTTCATTGCTCATGTTACGTAAATAAGATAGTTTGCTAGATAAATATTATGATGGGCTTATTATTATTGTTTGCAGGGCAGTACCACAGCTGCTTGTAAAACCAAACGAAAAGCTGCCACAGAACCAACACAATCAACGAGGAAGAGCTGCAGATTAGCTGCAAAAGCCTTGCTGTTTAACATGCAGTAGAACTATCCACTTTATGTTTCGTTCTATGCATTTCCAGTCACATCACAACTGTTGGTACATATGTGCGGACTAGTTTTTGTTGGCTTGGTTTTTTCCGTTATTTGCAATGGTGTTTATAACGTTGCGTCTAGATGAACAACTCATGTGTGAAAAATACATTGTTCCTTCATGAATTCAATCTGAGTGCCAACTGGTTATTTGCTTGCTATTGGCAATAATGTGGACGGTAGGCAATGTTCTCACTGCGAGATAGAAGCCCATTAGAAGTGAGACAACTGAAAGCAAACAACTCCAAATTTTGTTGTAAAGTCAAATTGTGTTATTATGAGCAGTGAGACAACTGGCACTGTTTGTAGATGAGCGATAGCAAACGGTCATGTAAGCCTTTGTGAAACAGAGCCTAATTTTGAACACCCGCTACCAGTCAGGTGTAGGAGCAGTAAATTCATGAAAAATTATAGAAAAATTTTTCTGCTACAAAAAACAGTACTTTCTTCTACTGACATTGTTGAATGAGTTTAGAACAAACTGTTGACAATGTAATCAAGTTAGGAAATCAGTTGATATGAATGTCAATGTTGTCAAATTTATTGCGAGGTCACAGCTAAGCAGCTGTCGAACAAGTGCAATAAATACACGAGGATATCTCAGCAAGACGTTATATTTGGTGGGAAGAATGTGTGAGAGCCAAGACAAATACATTGAGCGGTTTGAGTGAGGAGAAATGACAAATACAGCTCCCAAACAAACGCCATCAAACAAATTATAATGTTAACAAAGTCTATAAGTACATACAGTGACTTCCATCGATGTGAAACTAACAAAATATATATGTATATATAGAAACATCCAGGAGCTAGGCTAGATAATTGCTTTGAGGGTGGGTGTATAAGCACCCGTACTAATTACCACATAGAGAACAATTGCCACTCTTTCATTGATGATATACTAAATTACCAAGTCTCGTACTATTCAATAATTGCCGAGAATGAATCTGGGAGATTTAAGAAGCCAGCCACAATTTCTTATAAGCAAACATGTTACAGTTCTAACTGGCTTCTCTTTGAAAAAAGGTACATAAATGTGAGGCGGTGGTCATTTTTCTATACACGTGCGTCGATGCACCAATCAGAACCTAATCGGCTTTGTACAGCGAGAGCTTGTCACCTTCAAAGACGGCTGATACCAAACAACAGACAGACAAGTAAGCCATCACTACAAGCTGTCTACAAATCTGGACAGTTCCTCACTCTGAGAGGTGCTACCACCAGAGTCATTGTTATGAGGAGAGAGCAGACCGCTGCTGCTAGGGTCACTGAGGGGTGATAGAAAGGACTGCTGACTGAGACTAGAGCTGGCTTGTTGTGGGTTACGAGAGAGGAGACTTGTGCCAGGCATAGCCAACTGCTGGCTGTGAGCCACAGTAGTTTGTGTTGCCTTCTTCTGTTTAATAAACATCTGAAGAAGCGCGGGATTGCTCTACAAAATTTACCACCAGATGTACACTCGACAATACAAACAAATACTGTATAACTCAAACCATGCACAAACCTCTACTGTATAACCCCAACAATTACCTTGAGAAGCTGCACCAGCTGTTTCTTCTCCTCAGGAGTTTTCCCACCCTTCTTCAGAGCAGCAAATATCTGCTGCACTTTGATCTTGGCAGCATTTTTAGCTTCCTCGGACATGGGGGCAACGGACTGAGCATGCGCTTGTGCCACCCTCTGCTGCACATGCTGAGGTCGTTGACCTTCGTCCATTTGCTGCTGCGTAGACGGCCGCTGTAGAGGATGAACTACTTGCACATTCTGTGTCCCCTGGTTGAGTATGATTGGCTGAGGAACTGCTGAAAATAAACCAATTAGCACTTAGACAACGTAGCAGAAGCAAATTAACACTTAGACAACGTAGCAGAAGCCTATCAGCATTTCGTAGTAGCTATAAGCAGCCAACTAATACCCCGCGTACATGACTAGCTCCAGATTTGCCCTTACCGATTGGGTGATTTTGCAGCTTCTGTTTCCGGATAAGTCGCCAAACGATCGGCAAGGCCTGATTTGAGGCAGTTTGCAGGTTTTGATACGAATCAAAAGATCGGTAGACAATTTGTGATTTGAACAATCATATCACAATTCGCTGTTTTAATGTTTCTAACATAACTGTTTCTCAAGCGCAATTACTTATAAATGAAGAGCCGTTTTTTAGCGTCCCGCCTTTGTTGTTTGAAAGCACTTTAAGGCAAACTATGACATGAATACCGCGAGTTTGACCGGTATTGCGTGAGAACGGCAAATGGAGAAAAAAATATGGGAAACATCTTGACGTCATCTCCAATTGGTAAGGACAAATCGGTAGCTAATCGGTAGATGTACATGCAGCATTAGTCAGAGAACACCGGTCAGTAAACGATCAAGTACACAGAGGGAGAAAGAGAAGACAACTTACCAGAGTTGCCAATAGTTTGCTGTTGTCGCTGCATGTGTTGCATGAGCTGCTGTGATTGGGTCTGGGACTGCATTTGCTGCACCCTCTGCTGGTGGTTGTTGGTCATCTGTCAAACAAACACACTGCATAGAGAACACAGCAAGGAGGGGAGAGAGGTGAGGAGACAAAGAGGACAACTCCTCAAATTACAAACTACCGGCAATGAATGTCGCTAGGACTAATAGACAGAGAAGAAAGAACATTGAGCGAAACCATAGACACTGATACATACCATAACCCTTTGTTGCTGTTGTTGCTGCTGCATCACCTGGTGCGGGGGTTGAGAGAGGGTTCGTGTGTAACCGCCGGTGACCACAGGAGACTGTTGCGCTAGGAGGCTGGTTGACGCGGTGGAGTATGCCGGTCCAGAGGAGACTGCTCTCATCACAGCAGCTACACAACCAGTACAACACATCAGTAATATTGACTGAACACAAACAGCTCACCCACTGACACATGCCATCACCAAGCACACGCATACTTACCATTTTGAGTAGGTTGTGCATGACCTATCGTACGAGCAATGGCCGAAGAGACAACGGAAGGAGCGGGGCCTCCTCTCTGCTGGGCGACTCGACGCTGAAGCAGACGTTCCTGCTGGTTTCTTTGATTTTGTTTCTGCATTCTCAGCTTGGACTTAATGTTGGCACAGAACGGTACCAGACACATGCTCTCCTTACAAATCTTGGCGTGGTAACAGCACAGTGCAATCAGTTGTTTGCATATCGGACATCCACCCGTTGTCTTTCTCTGCACAACCAATTACAGCATGTCATTTTCTAGGCAACATTTAAATTTCCACAAAATTTTTTAATAGGTTATAAAAACATACAAAATCAAATTTGATTAGAAAAAAATTCTAGTAAGAAAATCTATGTCTCTCAATGGAAATTGAAAAAAGACAAAAAACCTACAAACAAGTTTCATGATATACTACTTAATGTTGCCAGTTAATTACAGACAGACTACAAAAGTGATGCGAGGACAAAGTGGGCGTTACCTTGCACATCTTGGTGTGACTCACAACTCGTTTCATTTTCTCACAGACGGATTGCTTGCAATTTGCATCCTTACATTGACTGGCATGCTGAAGCGAGTCTATGCATCTAAAATTATCCAATCATAAGCGTGAGTATACTTAGCAACGAATCAAAAAAAGCTTAAAAATCAATCAAAAACAAAGATGCATGGACGCTCGCTCACCTCTGCAGACTAATCTTCCTCACTTCATCTGGCGAGAGTTTGGAATCGGTCGACTCGCCACCTTCAATGTCTAACCCAAGTTTTTCCATTTTATGCTCGTGGCCATTCTTCTGGTAGCACGGAACGCACAAATCAAAATCCTGAAACAATAAATACTTACATTGTATTCTGCCTACTAAATAAATCAAAGGGTAGAAATGTATTTTTTTATGGGGAAAACTTTTGGTGTAACATGTTATTATTTTAGCCCAAAAAAGCGATGTAAATAAAGGGAATACCCACCTCACAAGTGGTGCAGTGGTACCTGGTTTCTACTTGGTTCTTGCACCCGTTACACGTGTAAACAAACCCGTCTTTATTGGTCGTATGAATCTCATGCAAGAAAGCCATAGTACTGCAAAAGAAAAAAAACAAACAATAAACGATTAAATTCAAAATATATATAAACTAAGATGAAAATAAAATCAACAGAAAATTACCGTTCGTTGAAGACAGACTCAAGACATTTCGGAATCATTTTAAAGATTGTTTTTGCAAAATTTTTTTCGTGAAGACGATGAAAATTGCTTGCGCTCGCTCTGGTAGTCTCTAGAGAAGTGATAGCAAGAGGACAAACAAGGAAGTTATATAGCTGGACGAAAACTTACAGCAAGAATCTCCCACTATAAGAAAACTGTCGCATGCAAATCTATACAACGATACATGAATGATAGGATAAATGTAAGTTTATTTTCTTCTAGCAGATATAGAAACTTGGAAAATCCAACTTTGTAAATTAGGAATGGACAGTAATAATAAATAAGCTGGAATGTCCATTAATAGGAGACATTGTTATATCAGTTGCCACTGACATCAGCCAATGAGAAGATCGCTGGTCTACTGCAGGCCTTTCACTAGATAAGAGGAAGTCAAAATACAAGGGTAAAAGATCAACATATAAGCTATGATCACAAACTAAACAAAGTTTTGCAAATGAAACACTGAGCATTCAACAGTAAGCTAGGGTGGACAACAATGAGCTCTAGAACGTGTTTTGTGGTAAGTGACCTTTATTTGGATAGTAAGCTTGTAAGAAACTGAACGAGTGCTTCATGTGTCACTAGATGACATCACTGATCGCCGGAAGGTGCCTACTGAGGTGCTAGCAATACGTCGATGGATTTCCCAAAAAAGTTGTTATATTTCGGATTTTCCGAGGATTAGCAGTTGGCTGCAGGAAAAAAGCTACCAGGGAGTCCCCCGCAGTTATTTCCTTATAACAAGATGAAAAGGAAAAAAGTAATAAAAGAGTCAGCTGGCAAATTGCAAGAAGAAACAGCGAAAAACTTCAATGCTCCAAAAATAGATCTTATACCAGCCCTTTCATTGAAAGCTAAAGCTGTTTATTCAAGAGGTTAGATAACGCGGTGCCTGGGGTAGCCATTGTCGACTTACCCGAGATCAACTTAGGCAACGTCACACCGGCGCTAGGGGTTGTGCGAGCAGCAGCGCGCAAGCTCTGCCCACAACGGTGAAAGTTCACAGCGCAAAAACCGAATGACCTATCCGGTGACAACTTCCAGGAATGACATAATAACGTTCAAGCATTGCAGACAGTTGTCCGCCGGTAAAGCAGGCATCAGCTAGTGTTACTGAACAAGCAGCTGTGCAACTAAACTAGTAAGTAAGGTTTTACAAATGTTTTGCGTTTAAGACAAGAGTGACTCTAAGAAATCTTACATACATCAATTGGCGACAAAACAGAATTAGAATTAAAAGCGTAGCAGAGACTGGCAGTTGTTTCTCTGAAAGAAACCGAGTACAAAAAACTATTTATACAAAAAATCTGCTCTTTTATTGAAGGATAAAAAAACCTGTGCCTCCTCATTAGATTCTTATATATTGTTCATTGTTTGCATCTAATTAAAATTAATAATGTATGAAAGGTGTTGTGAAATACGTCTCTACTCTCAAGACTTGAGTAGGAAATATGCAAAGCCACCAATAACACCAATAAGAAAGAGTAGGTAAAACCTGCACAATCCTAGCTCAAGTGATGAATGCAGTGAAAAATACAAGGTGAGAAGCACCAAACTTCTTCTTCAACAATGAAAGCTAAAAGACTAATGGAAAAGCAACCAATTGAGGTAACTCACAGCAAATGTATCTCAATCATAGCAGCACGACACGGAGTAGAACGTGACCACTCACAAACAATCACATAACTTTAAAAAAACAAATCTTTGAGCACTTATGCAGTTGTTGGCCATTCATTGATCAGTTATTGATCCGTTATTGATTGCACAGTTGTTAAAGTCCGCATGAAGAAGCAGTGAGTAAGGCATCAGTTCAAGGTATTCACAGATAATACTAATAGCCTACTAGCCATAATAACAAGCAACTAAACAACAATAAATTATTCATCCCAAAGGTTTCTGTGAACAACCCTTTGACCCCAAGTGCAAGAGTATCGTGTAGTATTTATGGCGATCACAAGCAAGCGTTACATGACAGCATCACAAGACAGCACTTCCGCTTTCATTTATATTTCAGCAGCGAATGCTGACTGCCCACAACTAAACCATCATATTTATTACACTTGAACAGTTTAACCTAACCTGTCAACTGGGAGCTCAACAAACGCCTCTACTTGTTTATATAACAAGACCTCATAAAATGAAAGGTTAGTCAAGTCTAGATCTACTGACTGAGTTTAACAGCGCAGTCAAAGACAAAACAGGCAGAGAAATGAAATGAATAAATAGCATTACTGATGGTCAAGGTCAGTCCGTCAAATAAAATGTAAACTTTTGACATCTAATGACCACAATAACATGTTTAACATTTTTCTGGCTGGAAAATTCCCAAAACAAGCAGGCTACTCGCATGATTGAAACCGCGATTGAGGATTTCCCCCATTCAGGAGAATCGTTGAGGTATATATTAGCGTTTTATTTGAGGTTACTGCCAGGTTTTTATTAAGCTAAAAAGATAAAAACATCGCTAGCCACTTTCCTGCTGATCAAGAATACGGAAATGTTTAACCACCATTTCCAATAATAACATGTAACATGTAGCAACCTGATCTATCAACATTATATAAAAAATTGTACACAATAGTTCGTAACGGCAAGTTTGAGCAATGCAATGATGATCGGAGATTACAATGCAGACTAAACATTTCCACGGCAGAACAGCTCGAGACATATCCTTTCATTTATTGTAATTAGATTGATATGGAAGATGTCAGCCACCATAACCACAACATGAACACAAGGGCCGGGTAGTAGACCATTATATACTATGCGCATGGTTCACACAGTAGCAAACTCTCTCTTACCTGTAAGCGGCTCTCCGTAGACTAGAGAACTCCCAGTGCTTCTCTCTGCACATGGTGAGAAAGCTATCTCGAGCGTCCATCAGATCAGAACTGATGATAGAATCTGGGTCTACGATGTTTTGTGTGTCCACACCAGATATAAAGGACTCATTCTTGAGCCTGATTACGAAGAACATGTCTCTGTGCTTCTCCAGGTTCACAAGGAACTGTAAATGTATAAAACAGGCAAAATGAAATAATTTAGTAGATAAATTCAAAAGAAATATGGACAAGAGGGTCTACAATGGCAGGTACTAGGCACATCATATTATCAACTGGTAACCAAAGTTCTGTGAGCCAACAAAGGCAGTGAGTGACGGTGCAGGTACGTCCCACTCATGCACATAAATCACAAGCTGACCGTTGCACTAGAACTTCCTTGTAAGGTGCATGTGAGTGTAACAAAAGCCACATTAAATGGCTTAGCTATCAGATTGCGGTATGCATTTAAGATAAATAATTGTGCCTTTGACCTGAACCAGGAACTTTTGCACATAAACCCCCTCCTTTGTGCTGCATTACAAGCAGCTGACAACTTGGCAGCTGACACGCAACAGCAGCAAACATCAACTTGAAAAGAAGACATTGAGGTGTACAATAGGTGTTGTTAATGTATGACAGAAGGTAATATTACCTCAATCAGCTGTCAGGATTCACAAAATGAAACACTTAGGTTTGTAGTTATTCACTAACATTTGTGCTGGAGTCCCTACTCCATACCACAGCCATGTACACAGTTAGCGAACAGGAAATATTACCATGGAAACAAACCCAAACAGTTATGACCAATAATATACGTTACCATAAAAATTGTTCACTTGTTCGGAAACAAGAAGTTGTTTTACTGTACAAATGTTTGTCATCTCTTGCACTTTTTTTTACAAATAAATCTGCTGAAGAGTTTACTAGACACACTCAATAGCAATTACATGGCTCTTGGTAGCTAATACATGAAATTATCTATGTTGAACATGATCAATTGTGATTGTGAGCATGGACAATATGAATAATGGGCATTTGGCTGCAGTAATATTTTGAAAGACTATTTCATATTACTAGCTAGCAAGGTATTTCATTGGAGAATGATATCAACTTATGGAGGTCATTTTCATCTGAAATGATATATTTTATAAAAAAAAAACCTTAGCTGCCCATAGAAACTTAAAACTTGCGCGCTTGTGTAGATAAAGAGGTTTCCTTTCATATTTTATAATGAATGGAAACTTAACCGCCATACTATTTCCTGCAGATAAATTCCTAGTCGGCTTTATGAGTTTTTTTCCATTGTAACTTGTATAAAAAATAGGCTCCGCCCCCTAAAAGTGGACCTCAAATCCACTTTTATATAAGCTGCATGATTGGACGGATACGACTGTACTACCTACGATCTAGTACCAAATGAGAGAAAAATGACCTCACTATCCATACCGTGGAATGTGAAACAGCCAACCGTATTCATACAACAGCCTCCTAAGTGTTTGTTTGAGCAAAATGAAACTGCAGTCAAGGAAGTAAAAGATGAATATTACTGGTCGCCGCGGCTCATAGAGCCTTCCAGCACACACCAACTTCCTTCATCCTTCAGCCAATCAGAAAGACGAACATGGCACAGCTTGTGTACACAGTAGTGACCCTGTATAGAGAGATACGCCAATCATTGCGCAGTATAAAACGCACGTGCAACGGCTTTTGGGTTACAAGCAAAGCTGTTTCCGGTCAAAATTTTATATAAAATATCATTACGCCAAAATACTAGGGTTTAGAAAATAAATCATAACTTTTTACTGAAAAATCATATCTCAATAATTCGTTGGGGAAAATAAACGAAACATCCTGCTACAAGCAGTGATATTTTTTTTGTATGACAAAGTTGCTCTAAATTTGGACTAATGAAGGGTCAAAGTCCAGGGATCCAGATTGACACCATTATCATTACCGTAACTTTCGTACAGAATTTGCTACGATAAATCTGATTATCCTCCATTGTAAAATTTTATGATCAGAAATGCTTATAAAACACCTGGAATGTAATAAATAAAAAATAATTGAAGTTGAAGCTAAGCTCCTTAATAAAATGATGGTTGTTGTTGATTATAATTAAAAACTAAAATAATAAATGTGTAAAGGTGACCAATAATAATTAATAAATATTATTATCCGATCTTGTTTGTATAATAACATGTAAGTAATACGATGTAATATGACCTATACTTTGAAACAATTTTAATATTATTTGCATTATTCATCTAATAATAAATAATTACATTTTTATTAAACTGCAGTTTTTTGTTATTATTATTATTATAATTATTATTATTCAGCACAAACAATGCAATTAGTTCCATATTATAATTATTATTATTTAAAAAATTAAAATTTACCGGGCATATCAATTTTTCTAGTACAGTACCTATTTATTATAACAATAATATTGAATAACAACAATAAACAAATATTTGCTACTAGATTTCGCGGTTTTATTTATTATCGTAAACAAAGCTATATTCTGTATATAAACAATAAAGCTGCGCTGCCAAAAGATATTACGATCAATTAATCAGGTTATCAAAAATACCTAAACCAAGTTGATTTGTGACGTTTTTATTATTTTTTCTGATAGATAAAAAGGTTTTCTCTTATTTCCCCATAATCTTTTTTAAGATTAACAATGTTGTGAGAAATTAAAAAATGATTTGTTGGCGCATGTACTTCAACCGCAATGATAGCATATATTAGCGTGATTGCGTTAATTCAATGTTTGGATCCCTAGCCGATTGCACGTGGCTCATTAGCGTATCTCTCCCTACAGGGTCACTAGTACACAGGTCCTTGGTGTTCACTCACCCGTAAAAGATAAACAAAAAACAGCTGTTCTCACTGGTGTACTTGCCAACTATGTAAAATACATTAAACTTCCGCGTCTATTTATGGAAAGCAAATGGTGAACAAAAATGTTTATTTCAAGCAGTTGAATAACAGTCAAATTGAATAATTACAGTGAGAAACTCGGCAACCGATAATAACAATACATGTTTTGATCTACCGTTTTCCTCCCATATTTTGCATGTCAAAATAATTTTTATTCACGTTGAGAAAATTCCACACATTAGAACATTTTAAAATTTACTTTAGAACGAGACGGCTGCAGCAGCAAGGTATATTATACTAACGAGACGGCTGCAGCAGCAAGGTATATATTATACTAACGAGACGGCTGCAGCAGCAAGGTATATATTATACTAACGAGACGGCTGCAGCAGCAAGGTGTATTATACTAACAAAAATAAATGCATGAAATGCTGTGGTATTCTGGCAGTAATAACAGCTGTGAAGTTTGGTTACCAAATATACAGATAACTTCAAGTAAATTACAATTTGCAGATCTCTAAACAGACACATTTTTTTGCACCTAACCAAACGCTGTGTTCATTTAGGTTACAGGTTCTGTCTAGTTGCTCATTCCAGATATTCATCTTTTTTATCATTGTTGTTCCATTTACCATCAACAACAAATGGTCGAGATGTCTCCAAGAGATACTTTTTACTCAATAAGAGTATTCACGACTTCCGTTCGCCGAACACAATGCAATAAAAATAATCAGACGGGAATAAACTTAATCAATAAATAACCATTTTGTTTGAAACTCGTTGGTCAACAAAAAGTAGCTCACTGAATAAAAAAAAACTCAACGAGTATTTATTTATATTGTTCGTAGGTCGCGAATGAAACTGAACACTAAATAAATAATAATGAGCGAGTTGATTTTTTTCATTTTCATAGACTGGTTTTATATGCTTGAAAACAATTTAAAATAATTGCGAGAGTTCAAAATTTACTAAATTGAAGGGCAGCTTGACAAACTATCCCAGATTATAGCAGTTTAAATTTTATTATTTTCTTGATTATTTTAAAAATTGGGAGTTATCTCCTTTATGATTTGTTCGATAAACTATAACATTTCATTGAATACTTATGTTGTTGTAAACTAATGTTCCGTTGCATACGCGTTGTATTGAACTACGGACACCTATTATTTTTTGTATTTTGCTCGACGAACAGGTCGCGAATACTCTTAATGCGTACAAATAAATAACACTTAAATAGAATTATTTTTATGACGTAAACAAAATTCACATCTCTCATCACCTCTATTCATTTATTTGCATTGTTTTACTCACCCTACTTTGTAGATCGGTGGCCACACCCTGCCCCCCTCTCCTACCAGTGTTCTTCTTTGGATTCTTAGTCTTGTTACCCTAAAGCATACATGAGTACACTTGTACTAGCTGCAGACATGCAGGAATAGCCCAGCCTGGATATTACAGCGCAGCTACAAGCTCAGTTGACTGGCAACAAACTTCTGCACAGTCCGAGATGCAGTGACACAGCGCTAAGTAACCATGCAAACAACCATACAGAAAACTGTGCAAAGGATTCGAGTTTTTCACTGCAAGCATCTCGTTTTCATAAATTCAGTGCTATTTTTTCCAATTGAGAAAATTGTAAATTTGTGTTATTTATGTCGAAAGCAATCATTGGCAAAGACAACATTGATAGAATCATAGTAAAGGTATATCACATAAAGACTAATAGTGGCTATAGCAAAAAGCCTGCATACAGATACTTGAATGCATGTAAACTTGTACACAATTTATGCGAAAGCATCACCAAGTACAATCAATTTGCTTTTTAGCTCATCACTTTCGATTACATTTTACAGTAGTGTTCCTTGATTACCAAATGCAAGAGTGATGAAACCAATGAGCGTAGCCTGAGCACCCACCTTAGGTTTCTTAGCCTTCAGTGTAGGAGTGAGCGCAGAGCTGACAGGGTTGTCTGATGTCATCGCTGCATCCAGGGCACTAGCAGTGACATCATCATCTATATCGACATCCGGTTCTGTGACCAGGGAAGCCTCCTCATCCTGACATTCCTAAACAGGTGCACAAAACATTGCCAATACTGTGAGGGGAGATAGAGGGAGACAACTACTTGTATAGCCAGTTAGATGTTACATGGAATGGAGACGACTCCACACACGCACGCACACACGCACACCGAGTATCAGTGATAAGCCAACCTTGATGCAGTCCTCTAGTACAGTGGTCCAGAAATCTCCCTCAAAATATGGTAGTTCATAGGGCTGAGTGGCACGTTTCTCTAATGCATCCTTGTAGATATCCTTGTAGTCTTGCACCACTCCCTCTATGATAGACTACAAGAGACAGGTGCTTTGTTGACTCGCTCATTCAACCCACCACTGCCCATCCCTTGCCACCATACTAATTACTGTTGAATTAAACAGCTGAGAAAACAATATTAGCAGCAAAACTTCCTCAAAACTAAATACAGCAACCCGCAGCAATAGCTCAGGGCTTGACTGCAAATAAAATAAGTTGTTACACTTGAAATAGAAAGTGACAGAATCTAAAGCGTGTTTGCCACTCCTAAAGCATATTCTAACCAACTAATCTTACATTATACGCGGTTACTTTCTCGGATGAATGCAAAAGCAATGAAGGCAGCGGCAGCGAGTAAAACGCACCTTGTCAAGCATCTTCTTATACCAGTCCTGCAGTCGCTTAGGTTTGGGTACCTTTTGGTCGGGAGGGTGAGCGTGGAATATATAGTCATCTCCTTCCGCCGGTGGACACGCCCAAATATGGCCCCATTTATAGCCTAATATCCTAACATGGTCAAAATATCCTACAAAAAAGAACTCAACAAATATTGATGGTCTGTAAAAGAGAAACCCGCACTTGTCTCAAGTGCAAACACACACGCGCACACACTTAGCACACATAGACACACACTTAGCACACCTACACTAACCTATAAGTATCTCGTGGTAGACGGCAGTCTTGTAATCTCTGGGAGTGAAGAAATAGACAGAATCCAGGTAAGAGATGTAGACTCTGCTGGTGTTTGGCGCAGGTGCACTTGAGTCGTACTCCTATTCAAGAGAAAACAACCCACACTATAGATACAAGGACACAACTTACAAGTCAGATACTCCAAGAGGCAACTCTGAATAGGTCAAGTGATAAAGGTCTGGAGTTTTGTTGATGAGGAGCTTTTATTGCCGTAACAACCTCAAAACTACTGCTTTCATGGCAGGGTCTAGGCACAGCAATTCTACCAGGGTTGTAAAAGACAATGGTTTTTTTTTATGAAAAAACCAAATAAACCAGTTTTTTATGGTTTAAATATTTGAGTGCTGTCAACGCTATATATTTGGCCTGCTGGATGGTTAAAACGATGGCAATCCATATGTAGTAGCCAGTTTGTTACGAATGTTTAATGTTTATTATCAAACAGGGCAACTGCGTGGTACAGCAAAGCGTTAATATTTAAATAATTTACTGACTGTACAATAGAACTACAACAAATAGAAACACTATACACACTAACTGCCACAGCTACATGACATTACCAGAGCAGGACACAAGGTCATTGGTATTTTTTGAGCTACTTTCGCATTGGGGAGTTACTAAATGAATACTTTCGAATTTTTTAGCGCCAAGTCGATTTCACAGTTGACAGTGAGAGTATTCGCGACCTGTTCGTCGAACAAAATTTAAAAAATGATAGGTGTTCGTAGTTCAATATGTCGCGTAAGCAACGGAATATTAGTTTAGAGCAACATAATATTCAATGAAATTTTATAATTTACCGAACAAATCATAAAGAAGATAACTCGCAATTTTCAAAATATTCATGAAAGTAATAAAATTTGAACTGCTACAAACTGTAATAGTTTGTCAAGCTGCCCTTTAATTTAGTAAATCTTGAACACTTGCATTATTTTGAATTATTTTTCAAGGATATAAAACCGGTCTATGGAAATAAAAAAAGTCAACTCGCTCATTATTATTTATTTAGTGTTCAGTTTCATTCGCGACCTACGAACAATACAAATAAATACTTGCTGATTATTTTTTTTATTCAGTGAGCTACTTTTTGTTGACCCACGAGTTTCGAACAAAATGATTATTTATTGATTAAATTTATTGGCGTTTTGATTCATTTTATTGCAATGTGTTCGGCGAATGGAGGTAGCGAATACTCTCAGTGTATCATCAAAAATTTAAACTTGCATCAGTAATTTATATGGCTCATATCTTCAATAAAAATTCCCCATTTCTCTATTTCAGTGATTAACTGAAACCGAGTTGAAAAGTTGGTTTTATCATTTGAGATCTTCAGAATAACCAACATAAAGAGACCATAGCATGAGTGATTGCTATAGAGCAGATAAAGTGAAAATTGAGCTTTGAAAACTCTAAATATTTGATGAACAAACAAAAAACCATAAAAACAACAGAAACTTGACACCTGGTTTAAACGGGGCCAACCCTGAATTCTGCATAATGAGAAAACTAGAGATGAGTGATTCTTTGTTCCTGTAGCTAATTATTTAATTAGCAAAGAGAAACTGAAGGGCATAAGAATTATACTGCAGTTCATTTCCGAAACAGCTGCTAGGCTGATGGTATAGTCCAAATTACAAAAAAAATCTATCGACTGATTCAAAGGAAACTGCCATGAGAACATTTCAGAGCTATTCCAGTTGGTTACACTGGAGAATAATAAACTGACAAAAACCAACAGCAAACGTTTAATGAAATGGAGAGAAAGACCGATAAAAATCCAAACATTCATCTAATCACGTTTATACAGTTCTGACACCAGAAAACATGACAGGCTGAGATTCAGTTAAAACATCGTCTATGAACGCGCTGAATGATAAATA
Organism: Cryptosula pallasiana; assembly: GCA_945261195.1. NCBI lineage: Eukaryota > Metazoa > Bryozoa > Gymnolaemata > Cheilostomatida > Cryptosulidae > Cryptosula > Cryptosula pallasiana. Next base: position 43,580,075 of record OX183132.1, on the reverse strand, counting down.
TCTAATCACACGAATAAATATGCAATGCACTTGATCACCATGATAGGGTCAAACATTCACTTTTAGCTGTCATTGCAAAGTGTTTGTGATGAAAGATGAGCAGAATGCTTCCAAAAAAAATTTTCTCATGCTATTACCATTATTGGCAAACTGCCATCTCATACACTGATCACTTGGCAAGCGTGATTATCCATAACACACTGTATAAGATGTTAAAGCAAAAACACCAAGTGATATCAAGAAGTAATAACTCCAAATCAATTGGCTTCCTCTCCACTCTACAGGCAACAAACTAGTACACAAAGCAGATTTATTGGACAAAACTGTGGCCATCCGCTAACATTTGACATTTGCACCGATGAGCAAGCAAGAAATTACAAAACTAGAGACTATTTTGTTAGTATTACAACCAAAACATTTCGTATCAACGAACAAAGAACATGTTGGTCATAGATCTGACACATCCATTGGCAGAAAAAAAACACGTCAGCTAACGGACTCTCCATTCATCCGCTGCTACATTACAAACTTCCGTGTAGGTGCCTTGAGCCTTGGTGTCAGATTATATCGGTGAGAAATGAACCAATAGGCAACAGCATCGTAGCTAATTTCAAAGGTTCCCTATTTTTATCTATCGTATAATCAATTAGAAATTTCCAGGAGGTTATTCCACTGCCGAGAAGTGAAACTACTAACAATACAACTAACAAGTCATTTCTGCCATTCGGACTTACATAGACGAAGACACTCACCTGCACTTGCATAGCAAAGAAGCACAATTCCCTGTTTTGTTGCTTGCAGTACTGAAATGCAAAGATAGCCTTACATTTGTACGGGATTACGGCAGCCATCTCTGGAAACCGTTCTTTCATTCCTAAAACATGATACACAGGCTATAGGTAGAAACTCCACTGCGAATCAAATTATAGTATTCGTAAATGACCAAAGAAACGCAACATACATCCCGCAAAACTCTACGGACAATTTTGGATTTTTGGCAAGTGACAGAGCTTATGGGTGAAAGCTTTCGACAATGAAGCTAACTTATCGCGTTTTATGAGCGGTATCAGTTGGTGGGATAACTCCTACATTCAAGCAAATATCCACTAATAGCACACAATCCCTTAGCAAATGCAATCGACAATGACTCTTTTGTAACTAACAACAGCGACCCAAGTAGAATACCAGGGGACTGACTGTTGCATAGATTGATTCCAATTTCCGCTCCAACAATTATTTTCTTAGAATATTCCAGGTAAATAAAACGGTAAAAAACCAGGAAAAATGAGACGCGAGGAGGTAGAGACTGACCTTGTTTAATCTCATTTTCTTTCTCGGTGAACGACAATACCCGTATGATCACCTCACCAGTGATGTTCTTTCTCTCCAGGTAACGATTGACCCTATCTTCTATATGCATAGATAGCTTACACGTCGGTAACCCTGCAGACATAAACACATCCAATGGCTATTGTACAGCATGGAAGAGAGAACACAACTTACAACGCATCCAATACAACATAACAGCTATAGCCACAATGCTCTGATACATCCATAAACGAGGCAATCAATTACTATTTGCAATAACAAAAATAATAATCCATAAATGTATTGACTGCACGTCAACGTTCCCATTGGGCGACTCGCATTAAAGTATTTATGAGCCACATCGTGGGAATATCCCCAGTAGCCCAGACCAACTAAAACTTCTAATTCAGTTTAGCCAATTGAATCATAAACAATCAAAATATCACGTCATTATTGTGACGTAGTAAATTTGATAGTGCGAATGTTACAAGATTGCACTAAGGAGAAGGGAACTTTGGTGAGGTTATTTATTTGGTTCCGGTGGCCGATGGAATTTATAGTGAATGCTTCAAGCACGAGCATCCTCCGGTACAATATTTATGAATCACAATGAATAAACACATAAAGCTAGAAGACAGCATAGAGTACAAGAAATGAAAAGCTAGCGTACGTTTAGCTGTGTATTTGTTCTCTTTCCTGGTCTGATTGAGGGCCTTGAGGCAGCCGTCGCACACGTATCCGCTGTCATAAATAGCCTCTATGTACTGGACGCAGATAGAGTGAAACTTCCTCTCACAATCCTTACACTTGGTCATCTGTTCAGGCTCCAGTACATCATTCTATGTAATATGTACAGCTCTACGGATTGTGCGCATGTACACAAACAGTCAACCCTATGTACAATATATCTACATGTACAGCTCTATGGAATGTGTGCATGTACACAAACACTTGACAAATCAATGTGTGACAAACCTTGGTTTGCACAAACTGATTCTTTGGCACAGACAGGGGCTGTCCAGTCATCTCATCCGTTAGATCCACAATATCAGTGGTTATGTCCATAAAACATTTGTCACAGAAGGTGTATCTGCAACGGATAGCATAGTCGATGCTTTCGCTGCGAGATCCAGGTCCAAAATATGAGTAAATCAACCTTTGATGGCGTTTTACACAACACAAATGGCAACTGCTACACCCACAGTACTTACCTGTTCTCGTATGCGTAGTAGACCTGATATTGAGCTATGGTACAGCCTACTGTCTGTTTGCTGTAGCACACCAACACGTTGGGGTAGAAGACAAACTTCTTACCACAACAGTATCCCAGTCGCTTCATCAGCACGTTAATCTCCGCCTCAAACATCTCAGACAACTACAACAACAAACGCTCGTGTACTCTCTACTAGTTAACTGCAAGACCCTTCTAACTGAAATGATAACAGGCTACTAACATAAATATTGTAATTGCCTTTCTAATATGAGAGGAGACAAATCCAGAAACTAAAGAATTAGATCAGGTTTCAAAATTATTAATCACTAACTACGCTTTCAATTATCAAAATATTGCATCAGGTACACAATCAGTCCCCTTTGTGACACTGCCCACTCAGATATAGCAAATCGTGTGTGCTCATAAAAACTAACAATCATTATCTATCAAAACAAAATATCAAATGATCCAAGGATAGCATAACTTAGGAAGAAGTATAGAACTGTAGCCTAAGTGCACTATAGTACAAGTAGATGGCAACGCTCATATAAGGGAAGATGGATAAATGTTATATATTATAATGGTGGTCGATGATAGCTTATATAATCTACAGGGCACTGCGCGGAGACAACTCAATATTATTTAAGTTATAAACAATCGCCGTTATATCAACAATCATATAATATGCTCGTTGGTATAATGGTGATAGTCTATATCTTATATAAAATTGAGTTGTCTCCACGCAGTGGCCTGAGATTTATACAAGCTATCATCAACCAACATTATACTATCGTTGTAGATGGAAAGGTGAAGTCTCACTCAGGCTAAAAAAAACTTTAAATGTAGTCCAGACTAGACAAAGAAAATTTGAAAAAATCAATTGACTTAATAACAACATGAGTCTATGAAATCCAATTTGATCAGAATACCATTTCTGGTCTTACAAAGAGCATTAAACAGGAAGTGATCGCAAAGCAATGACATACTTTGGTGCAAACTTTGTGAACCTTTGAGCTTTTTTTGTTGTACAGCCAGGCATTGTCAAACATGAGCCACACATCATTGACAAAGTCCCACGGGCAGTTGTACACCCCATCCTCTAGCTTGTTCCTTATGGTCGACAGGTCCATAGGCTTTTTTATAATATCAAAGTAGTCCTAAAACAACGATAGCCTCAGTACATCTCACATCAGACAACACAGGGCAGCTCTCACACCAGACAACACAGGGCTGAAATAAGTGGGCTATTTCCCATTCTAAAGAGCTACTGCCTAAAAAGTACAAACCGTACATCATACTAAATATGTTTGCTGAATGAAGACCAACAAAATCAATGGCAACTATCCTACAGAAAAATATTGTATTATTTTGTGCACATGTGAACCCATTTTCCAACACATAAATGACTCCGTGAAACTCGAACTAGTGAGAGAACAACTCCCTAACCATCACATACAACATTACAGTTTCTGCTTCAAAGTGTACGCATCTGAAAATGGATTTTTTTCTACATAACTTCTCTCTAGACACGCAAGTAATAATATGATTTATGCTTTCATCTTGTGAAATCAACACTAGACCTTGTGAATTTAGGTGAAAAGATACCAGCTTACATTCATAGACCCGTAATTGACAACACTCACCATTGATAAAGTGAAACCAATCATCGATAAGTCATAAGTCAATGTGACCAATTTACTTATTATTTATATGTACATTCAATCATATATAGCATGACTATATTTATATGTACATTCAATCATATATATCATGACTATATTTATATGTACATTCAATCACATATATCATGACTATATTTATATGTACATTCAATCATATATATCATGACTATATTTATATGTACATTCAATCACATATATCATGACTATATTTATATGTACATTCAATCATATATATCATGACTATATTTATATGTACATTCAATCATATATATCATGACTATATTTATATGTACATTCAATCACATATATCATGACTATATTTATATGTACATTCAATCATATATATCATGACTATATTTATATGTACATTCAATCACATATATCATGACTATATTTATATGTACATTCAATCATATATATCATGACTATATTTATATGTACATTCAATCACATATATCATGACTATATTTATATGTACATTCAATCATATATATCATGACTATATTTATACGTACATTCAATCATATATATCATGACTATATTTATACGTATCAACCCTAAATGTACTTACAATAATAATTCACTGAAATTCTTTCTATTCTTTCATATCTGCATTATTTTACTACTTACGGTTTTAACCACTGACTTGACCAATGAACAACGAGGCGCATACATCATCGTCCAATAAACAACTGCGCTCATACATAATCAATAAAGCCAAGTTGTATTTTAATAAATTTTAATATAATCCTTTTTTAGTTTTCATGTTACCATTGAATTAAAAGTAATGATTATATGTAATAAGAATATCAAACAGCAATGTAATAATAATATTATCGTACAAGTGAAGCACTCTATAGGGTAAATCACCAGCTCTATCATGAGTTACACATCCAACAACGCTGTTACAAATGGTACCAGTTTCTGTCTTCTTTCTAACTCTAGTAGTGTTCAACTAAAAACTGAAGTGACTGCACATTTGAATATTGCATTGAGCAACTGTCAACCAAGGCTTTGCGAAAACTTCCACCTGAGATAGAAACAATCCTATTATGCTGTTACTATGACAGACAACACCATACATCGCCAGTAACCTTAAACAAAATCTGTTTCTATTACGACAATGTCACAACCTGGAACTTTGGTAAACGTGTTTTCATAGACTTTTATCATTACCATCTTATGTAAATTATTTTAGTAACATTGAATAAAGCGTCCCACCTACATTTGGGGTTAGAAACCGCTATATGCTGATAGATGCTTCCTGTATGTATGTATCTACATACGGATGCTTCATTGCTATTACCTGGGCACATTCTGATGCATTACATAACCACAGAGCAAGACAAGACCAGTGCTGTAGTGTTCAAAGTTTATAGCTGGAGGGACAACAATGCAGTGCTTTACCCATTGCCAAAGATGGACAAGAAAGACATGCGTAAAAGATCGGACAGTCAACGAAAAATGGCTGTCCAAAAGCATTAACGGAACAAATTGTGAGGGGCCAGTCTGCCCATAACATCAATTATAAAGATCGACAATAATCCAAATTCCAGTTGAACCTAAACTCACCATCTTACACGCGCGTCTTACTTTACTTTTCTCAAGTCTTCTCTGCAGAATACACAGGGTACCAGTTGTGCACGCAGCACATATACAACGCCATTAAGTTTGACACGTAGCACTATTGCAACTTGGCATTCAGATACTGATGGCGTAAAAGTGTATGGGGGGAGTGGAGTTGCCTTTCCACAATTTGTGATAGACAAGACAACTCCCACTACATCCCGTTATGCGCGTTATTGCAAGCTCAGTTTAAACCCAACAGAACTTGTATAAATGAAAGTGACGTTTAATTCAAAGCAGTTCATTTAAGTCACGAATGAAATAGAGGACATGACTCCCTATATATTATTATCAGTAAGTTTATATTAATACCATTTATTTTTATTACTAAACAAAACAAACCTGTTTCCATAATGTCATAATGATCAGTTTATTTATAAAATTCCTATAATTGCACATGAACATGATATTTATTATAATAATGATAATTATTGTTATTAACTTTAACTAATGCGGCGAAATTGTCATGTCAAAAACATGACATGTTTTCCATAACAATATATATCATTATATTTTGTGTGGCCAAATAAAGCTTATGATATAATACAATTTGGAACTGCTTTGCTAAATGTCTGATACTAAAAAACAAGATATTAAATTGATAATAAATAACATATAGGGAGTTATCTCCTCTATATAATTTCATAGATGAACTGCTTTGAAATAAATGTCACCATAAATAAAAGGAAGATTTGACAACTTTTCCCCAACCGCACCTCTACTCATAGAGGTGCGGTGGTATACCCCTCCCCCCTACTCACCGGTATGTTTAGGGCCTGAGGGTCGACCGGTAAACGCAAGAATATGGATTCCTCTTGACCAATCATTTTCATCACTAGAGGCATGAGCGAGGTCTTGAGCTCCACCCTTGACCAGATTTTCTTTGGCATCGACTTCCTTGCTGGCGCTGGTGCTGCCGCTACAGGTGGCGCTGCAGGGCTGGGCAGCGTGGGTTTTACCTCGGGGCTCACTGGCTCCTGACAGTAACAAAAACAACATTGGTGCTGACTCATGGGCATATAGCAGGTGTGTGAATGCATAACCACAAAATGTCTTCATTTGGATATAATGGGCAGATAACTCCACAAAGTGATTGTATGGAAAACAGCTCTGATTTAGATTTCTCACGACAACCAAGAGCTTTTTGTATACGAGTCGTTCAGTTAAAATAGGAACCTTCAAAATTAAAATCATACTCAAGTTTGCGGGTCCATAAGTCATAAATCACACATACCATACACTGTGTGATTACAAGTACATATTGTCTCCAGAGACCTTTTCTATACGTGGTTTTTATCATTTGGGGATTGAACGAACAAACAAAACAGAAAAATTGTTTTTTTTCCTCTCATTTATTTTGCGTGTAGCTGGCTGAAAAAAATAAAAAAGCTAATATTTCAGAAATAATAACTGTTGAATTTAGTAACAGCACCGAGTCAAAGTAAAAATTTCTGAAACTACCAAATCTGAAGAACAGCCGGGAAGTAAATGTTTTTTGACAATCATTAACACTTAGAGAGAAAAATGTTGTTAAATATAAAGCTATTAGTGTAAAAAAGCCTCCGTGGAAACATATTTTGTTTTCAAAAACAGATTGTTAATAACAGAACAATACTTTTGAGCTAAAACTTACAAGAAGTTGCGAGCAATTCCTAAATTATACGAAAATAACAAGTAAGCTTGGAATTTCCGACCTAAAATGAAACTGCCGGGCAGTGTAGATCAACTCTCACCTAGTCTCAGTTCCAATCACTGTAACGACAAGCTCACTTGATATGAGCACTGCAGTTGTTATTTATGAAAAATACTTTGAATCTCAAGCTAGTTTAGCTGATACAATTTTCTATGTCTCTCACATAAAGTGTTGTTTTGGAAAATGTGCACTATTTTATTGCAGCGCACGGTATAACTGTTACAAGTTACGATTACTCATCAATGAAAAATTAATTCTAATAAGCTAGTAATATTACTAATTTCTACAACCAATAATGAAAGTTATTGTTTCCAGGGCATAATGGTTGTAGAAAACACAATGTTATCTATTGTTACTATTTATTAATAATATTTAAATAATTATTATTATCAATTATATCGATATTATTTATTTTTTATTATTATTTATTAATTACTTTTTTATCACCATGGATAACCAAGTAAAATTGCTGCTAGTAAGTTATCAAGTAACGTTTACCAAAACCTTATTTTATTTAGTATGCTGTAGTAGGTGGTATGTGTATGTGATCATCCAATTATCTATGATAATAATTAATAATTGCAGTGATTATTTACCGTTCAATTTTTGTGGGTCACATGAAAATTAATAATAAGTAAAAAGTAGTGTTTATATAATTATTTCTATCTTTTATGTTTATCATTCTAATGTAAGCTGGTTCTTATTGAGAATAACAATGCTGCGTGTAAACAACTCGGGCCAGAGTTCCACAAACTTTTTTGAAAAAGTTCCCTATTACGATGCAACCAAAATTAGTTGGTTCTGTTCATTTATGGCTTCTCATAAAGTGATTTTCGATCCTTTTCATGTAGATAAACATTGAACAGCTGATAAAACTGCATGTAAAAAATGTGTAAAGCTCGAAAACTGCTGTTGTTATACTTCAACAGAAATAAGAAAAAAATTCGGTTTCAAAAACTGGTTACCACCAATCAATGCAGGGGTTGATTGTGCCTGAACTGGTGATGATCCCAGAAATGTTTTTTTTTATGCGACTCTAGTGATCATCTTATACCATCATGGTCTAGAGTCTATATGGTGAAGCACGCACATACAGCTTTATCGGCCAATTGGTAAGAGTATTTGCAGCCTGTTCGTCGTACAAAATAAAAAACCCTAACATGTGTTCGTAATTCAATACGTCGCGTATGCAACGGAACATTAGTTTTGAACAACATAATATTCAATGAAATGTTATAGTCCAAACAAATCATAAAGAAGATAACTCCCAATTTTTGAAATAATCAAGAAAATAATAAAATTTGAACTGCTATAAACTGGGATAGTTTGTAAAGCTGCCCTTTAATTTAGTAAAACTTGAATGCTTGCAATTATTTTGAATGATTTTTCAAGGATGAAAAACAGGTCTATGAAAATGACAAAAATCAACTCGCTCGTTATTATTTATTTAGTGGTTAGTTTCATTCACGACCTATGAGCAATGTAAAATGTTGATTACGTTTTTTTTTCATTCAGTGAGCTACTTTTTGGTGAACCATGAGTTCCGAACAAAATATTTATTTATTGATTTGAATTTATTGCCGGTCTGATTAATTTTATAGCAATATGTTCGGCAAACAGAGGTCGCAAATAATTTTGATGTTTCCAGTGAATAAAGTTTTGGGCACCAAGAACAGAAGTGAAATTAGAATTATTTTGAATTGTCAGCCTGTGTTTTTTTTCTAGAATTAGTTTTCCAGTGACTTTGATGAGATGTCTTGAATTTTGCAGCTGTCAAGTTTGTATTCATGAAAAAATTACGTATGTCATTCTCCGTTTCAAAATATTGTTACAACCGATAAAAAAGGACTAATTTATATATAACTTCTCTTATGACAGTGACTCGTATACAATGTTTTGGCATATTGTTCTTTTACACGAGAGGGTTGCCGCAAAAAAATTGAAGTGGATATGAGGAACTTTTTTTTGATTTTTCAAATCTGAAGTGTCCTATTTTGAGCAAAGCTGCGTTTACACTAGGTGACTTTCCTTTGAAGTTTACCTCTGCAACTTGCCGCACAAAAATTGCGCAACATTTGGTGGAGACGCAGGATTATCGCAGGCTGAGACGCAGCAACCCAACAGTGTCGAGTTCGAGCGTCAAGTCTCAGCGTCTTCATAGGCACGTGACACAGTTCAACCAATTGAGTTGCTCTATAAAGTGGCTCCAATATTTTGTTTATTCTAGTCTGGATATAATGTAAACAATGATTGCTATAAGATCGTAAGGTTATTATTAAATAATTAATTATTACCATCATTGTTGACATGTGTGTTTATTATTTTTCTTATCAAGAGAATCAAACTCTGTATGTGTAACAATAATAACTAATTCATATTTGGGGTAGTTATCATTATCACACAAAGAGAACTTCAGATTTTCTACAAACTATTATTGAATTTTAGTAAGTGTTATTATTATTTGTAGATAGGTTGAAATTTCATATTATAGGTAAATAAAAACCATTAGACGCATAGAGAACTACTGCCTGGTAGAAAACTGGTAATAATTAAATCACAACTCATCAATCCACCTGCGTGAGCATGAACGCAATAAATTATTATAGCTAAGATGGTTGGATAACTCCAAAGTTGCAAACTCGAAAATTTTGGGTGTTGCAGCAGTGTAAAGATAACTGGCATCTGCGACCATCAATAGAAATGGAGACGCAGTCGCTCTAGTGTAAACGCGGCTTAAACGGACTCACATTGAGTCATCAAACAACAGCAGCCCACAGCACTTAGAAAAAATTCTTGACAACACAAACCTAGAGATCAAAAACGAAAACCAACGACCAATTGAGCGTTTGTTCAACAGGTCAATGATTTTCGAGATACCAACAAAGTTGACTTTTGGTATGACAAAGTAAATACCAGCCTAGACAGTATGGGACGTTTATGTACAATATCAAGAGAAGGTTATGGGTCACTGCTTACCTTCTTCTCAATTTTTATTGATGGTTGTTGTAGGAGATTCTTGGTGACAGAAAATGAGGGCTGGCTGTTGGAGACGGGGGAAGAGACACCCGCACCAGAGGAAGAGAAAGGAACAGCCATCGGCTCAACTTTAATATTTATCATATCAGGTTTGGTGCTTACAAGCATTGGGTCCTCCGACGAACTTAACATAGCTGTAAGTAACAGGTTATATGTAAGTATAACAATAAGTAACAAGTGCAAGTGTGAAACTCCGCTAGCTACCAAGTTCAGCTGAGTTTCACCTAAGACGAGGGTCATCAAACTGCGTAGCATTAACACAACGATTACACTCAGAATTAGCTAGCGTTACATGAAAGGAAACTTTACCAATTGAATCAATATTAAGAAACAAAAACCAAATGGAAACTTACCGTAATATATTAAAATTTTCAAATCAAAGCCATTCGATTCAAAATAATCCTGAAGCATATCCTAGACCTTAGCCAATTTATCGTATAATGTCTCAACCCATATCGCTCAAAAGGTTATTCAAACACACCATCACTGATGAAGAAAATTGTAATATACAATGGGGTCTTGGCAGAGCAGTTTCACTTTACCGATACAACGGGAAGTAGCGCGCCCTCTCATTTAACTATCGTTACAATTGACGACTTGCTTGACTATTATCCTGATTTGTGACATTTTAAGCAGCTGATATGACAAAAAAGATGTTGTTGAGAAAGTTCAGGGATCAATATCACCCTTGCCAGTTTTTTCTTGAAAATATTTTTGTTCAATTGGTTAAAAAAAAGTAAATATTATGCTCACTGGTAGAGCCATAGTTTCATATTTCGGATTTGATTGAGATTGCCAATGTAAAGTAATGAGGGTGCGCCGGTAGTGAATTACTGTGGCTTGCTTTCAGTGGCAATGTATTGTTATAATTTATGTTAACGGCGCATCGTAATTATAACACACCCCATACCTATCTACTACCGGGAACGAAGTTTCATTATCTTGTTAAAATGAGTTGACTTTCGCGTTAATGGAATGGGTCGTGGCAAGCGAGCTTCCAGTATCTTCATTACTAGCGCCACCTATAAAACTATCGAGACCCCATTAGACTAAACGCGCACCAGGGTAGGAATGCTTTGGCTGTTTCTTGTTATTACTCGAACAATATTCGTTCTGGAGTTGTGCGCCCAACTATTCTAGGACGATCGCCATTTGTCAGTGACAGCGAACATTCTGGATTGTTTTTTTTTTGCGTACGCTTTCTTAGTTTGATTTACACAATTTTCATACCAGAAACTGCTCTTTTCCGCTTTTTTTTGAAGACTAGGAGAGTTTAAACGGAAACCGCCTCAGATTGCCTTGAACCCCGTTTCCTTTCATCACTGTCAATAAATTTCTTTTGAAAAGCTTGACATTTTTTTTTGTAAAACAACTAGCCCAGTTATTTCTTTTTCCGATAAATAGTTTATCATTATTAAAGGGGTTGTGCCACGGTGTTTTTACCAAATTTCAATTGCTTTTGTCTGTATCAGGTCTGGATAATAATAAAATTATTTGTTGGAGTTGCGTTCTCCTCCCCGCTCTCATTCATATAGACGCAATTGCGGCTGACCTAAACGACTTTTAGAAAAATAGACGGCGCAAGTCATATAACGCTATAAAGCAGAAAACCAAAAAATTGGCTTGTTTAACTAGTTATAGGTCGTTCTATAAAAATTCTGGATGCAAGCACTATACTGAATCATAAAAAATGATATTTGAATGGTTTCTAGAATTATTTGGGGGGTTTTGAAAAGTCAGCAGGTGCCTGTTGACTTTGATAGGATTGCTATTGCCAAAGGTGTCCGCCGTTTTATCAAAGATATTGCTATGATATATGTAATCTTTGGTTGTAGCCTCAGAGGTGTTCTTTGAATTACTAGAGAGTGGGATACCAAAACCCCCAATAAAATGATGAGCAGCACAGTTGTTGTTAGCTATGCCCGTGACCGCAGACTGCGTCAACCCGCTCCTCCTATTAGTACTACTACTTGTGCTGCTTCAGCTCCTCGCCTGTGATTTACACTCCATTCAACAACTACTATATACCTTCTTGGCCCTTGGGTTTACTATTTTATGCTATTTAGAATCTCGCTACTCAGCTCAGGTGTGATGCCAATACATACTACATCTTATTTTATAATGGTAGTTAGTTTTGCTTCTTCTTGCTACTACTACTAACAAACAACAACTTCTTCGTAGGAAGGTAGGTAGTAGTTGTTGTTGTTAGTTGCAGTAGTAACGAGTAAGTTATTACTACTAACTACCTACTTACCCCTTGCTTAAAAACTATTACTACTATTATTATATTTTATTACTACTATTCATATAATTATAATAATCAATAAATATAAATTTATTATCATTATTATTTATTATAATAATTATTATTAATTAAATATATTATATATTTATTATAATAAACAAACTATATATAAATATTTATATAAATAATAGTAATAATACATACATATACTGCAACAAAAAATAACAAGTAATAATATTACAAATATAATAACATAACAACAACTATACTACTACTACAATAATATATGATAAATAATAATAATACTACTAACAGTAGTAGTAGTATTATTATAATAATTATTATTGTTTGTATTATTATATGTACTTATACTACAACAGCAGTAGTAGTGTATAAGTATATATACATACAAAGAAAAAACACAACAGACGGCAACAAAATTATTATGCTACTACCTACATTATTGTACTACTTGTTGTTACTACTGATACTACTACTACTATGACAATACTGATTTTTATTATTATGCCAAATTTTTTTTAGGATTAATTTGCATAATTTATATAAATTAACTTATAAATAATCGAGAAGTAGTAGTACTACTAACTGATAATAGTAGTAGTAGTTCAGTGTTCTAATAAAAATTACAAGTTATTTTTCCTCTACTACTGTTGCTGCAACTGCAAGAGGTTCTTGTTGTTTATCATCAGGTTGTTGTTGTTGTTTTAGTTTTAATTCTTCATTTTTCTGCTATTGAAATTTTATTGATTGTATTTGATATGCAATATTATTATAATAGATAATTACGATCAAATAATTGTTATCTTACTATTGTAAATTATAATGATCTAAAGCAATAAACAAGAACATCATAAATGGAATTTATAGGAGACAGACAAGTAGTCATTGTGGTGGTGGTTACCACTTTCTTAGGTTGGAATTTGAATGTCTGTAAAGTGCATAATGATACTGTATTACTTTTAGTATGCATAACACGATGAACTGTTCGTCTACATGTAACAACTGTCGTGTCATTGCAATTTTTAGATGCACTAATTAACTACGCTTGTTATTTTTGATTGACTTTACTGAGTTGTCCTTATGTATTATTATGGCACTCTTGTGCTAAGTTGCAAAGAAACATTAATCACAAGGTAATTCTGTTATAATATTTGATGTTTTGTTTTATAAAATGTCGTTGTTGGAAGTTGTTACACACTCATGGCATACAATATACTTCATAGAAATGCAAAATTATACAGTGTAACATATTGCCTGACTGCAAATAACTATTATGGTTGTTTAACTTTTGTATGCATAAAAATGGCTTGCCCAAAAAATACAAATATCTAGCCCGGCATTGTGTCTGGTCACATTCTTTCACACGCGTCGGGATATTTCCATTTTTTATAGGAGTCCAGTGTTGCCATGGAGAAGCACGTGTTTGTTGAAGGCCTGGGGGAGCTAAAGAGCAAGCTAATCATCAAGGATGTGGTAACGGACAGGCACCCTGGCATCAATGCCTACATGCGAACTGCGCAGGAAGTGCCGAGAGTGGCACACTAGTTTGATTGCTGGCATGTGGTGAAAGGTATCTATACAAGTATTACTGCGTGTTATATGTACTAGCTCTTATCTATACAAGTATTACTGAATGCTATATGTACTAGCTCTTATCTATACAAGTATTACTGAATGCTATATGTATTAGCTCTTATCTATACAAGTATTACTGCATGCTATATGTATTAGTTCTTATCTATACAAGTATTACTGCATGCTATATGTATTAGCTCTTATCTATACAAGTATTACTGCATGCTATATGTACTAGCTCTTATCTATACAAGTATTACTGCATGCTATATGTATTAGCTCTTATCTATACAAGTATTACTGCATGCTATATGTACTAGCTCTTATCTATACAAGTATTACTGCATGCTATATGTATCATTAGTCAGTCAGTGCAATGGGAAAACAACTCATGTGAAAAAGTGTGCCAATGGAGAATAGATGATGGTGATACTTTCTGGATAGCTGCTAACGTATACATTTGCTAGCTACTACTTGCTATTTTGTAGACTATGTCCGGAAGCTTCAGGCTGTAGTGCTGCGTATGATGACAGACGAGGAATTTGATTCCACTCTGCATCTGCCAACAGCACCTATCACCATGACAGATGCTCTAAATGCTGTAAAAGACAAGGAGGCTGCTATTGCTCTGCACGAAACCAGATTCTCGTTTGTGTAGAGACGGTAAAAGGGTGGCTTGGGAGTGATTGTGCGTCAGGGTGAATAAGGGCTAAGTACCCTCACCATCACTTCCTTGTGCACCGCCAGGTAGGGTGTGCGTGGCGTTAGTAGGTTGGTGCCCGCCCCCCGAACTGGAAGGTGAGCTGTAGTCACTTTAACCTTCACGAGGTGCTCTCTGTGAGTAGTCTATCACAATTGCTGGTCAATACTTTGTGATAGATGAATCTAATAGGTGGCTGACATGCTTGTAGATATGTTGTAACATTTCCTACTGCTTAGCATATAACCCAGTGTTGTAGATGAGGCTCATATTTTTTACCCATGCCATTATTAAATTGTTGTGCGATAGTTGCTTGGATGGTGTCTTATCCTGTCTAACAGCTATTTGCATTAAAACACCATATGGCATATGTGTCACTTGTAGCTTCCATATTCAATTTATATAATATAAGGTTAGTCTAATGATTGATGAGATAAATTTCTGTGCATGTCATTTTTTTAATTCTGTGATAATATTGTATGAATGATATTACATGGTGCCTTGTTGTATATATGTTTATAAAACAATAAAAAAATTTATTTATTGTTCGTTGTAACTTTGTCGCTGGTATGTTTTTTATTATCGTGTCAATAACATGAAAGATTAATTAGGATTAAATTATCGCAGTGTTAAAATTAATCGCAATTGAAAATCTAGCCTCTGCTATTGCTTTGGTAAATGGGCTACAACAGTCAACCGAGTTTTTGAACATAAATTTATAGTTATGTCATTCAGTAATCTTTTCGTTTGGATGAACTATGTATATTTATAATGCCAAACTAATTTTGATTAATTAATCTTGAAGATCGATAAAAATATATTTCCCAACAGCACATTGGCCTTTACAATATTAACGATAAACTTACGGTTTTATCAGCCAATGTCTGCATGCAGGCAGGTGAATGACTGGAATATTTACCGAATAATACAAAGGCTGAAATCCTTCACACAAGCCAATCTGAATGAAGTTTATTTTGTATAGTAGTTGTAACAGCAGTAATTGTGTTCATGAACAACTCTATGAATTGGTGACTCTGAAAAGAGCCGTTAGATAAGGAAGCAAGTGTACTAGGTTAGGACAAGTGGTAGGTGACAATCACTCTAAACCTCCTGGATCATAGTAGTTGTCAGCATAGTGGATCTCTGCAATCTCAGCTTCTGTATACTGTGGTTCTAACCCATAACCTTCGGAAGATGCATCACTGTCATGAAATGCAGGCCTTTGCTCAGCATCAGGAGCACTACTGCAAGGAATGCTATATCGGGCTCCCGAATGTTGAGGAGGTTGATGTGATTATAATAAATATTAATTTATTATTATTATTATTTATTGTGTTGTTGATGGATGCTCAATATTGATTCTTCTTCAATCATCTACATAACATACATTTCCAAATCAACTGAATCTAATTACCTTTAGTTAATTGTAATTATATAGTTAATCACATCAACCTCAACATTCGGGAGCCCGATATAGCTTTTCCTTCTCTCTTTTGCAACCTGCGTCGGCCATGTTGTTATTTGTATAGTTACCCGTGAAATAAACAAAAAGATTTTTATTAAAAAACAGTAATAAATTTGGTTAAAAGCTAAATTTATGAAATAATTCATGAAATTTATTTCGCTGAGTTATATTGCATTCTTTATTATTGCATATATTGTATTTTTGCATATTAAAGTTTATTATTGTAGATTACACCAGCGATTCCATTTTTCACTGTCGGAGATAACTCTACAAACGTATGTCGTCTATTTTCGGCGTGGCACGACCCCTTTAAAGCTTGTTTGAGCGTTCTGACGGAAAAAGTGATGGTTAGTATGCTGTGAATTAATTATTTACGATAATAATTATTTTAATTATTCATGGTGATTGCGGTAAAGTAATTGATTATTGTTTTTTATACCAATAGGTAACCCTGAGCATTTTTAGTTTATGTATGTAAATTTTAGCGCTTCATCTTCGCTAATATCAAAATAATTAATTACTTTCTCAAAAAAAAAAAAACATTTCAAAAATGTTTGAATTCTGTACAGCATTCAGTATTCTAGCTCTTGTTTTGCTTAAAATTTCGCAAGTAGTATCAGAATTTTGTCCTCTTTCCAGCTGTGCTATCTGTTTTCTGTTTGGACCAAAACCTGCCCTTCTATTATCTGATATGTGAAGGTGCACTGCCAAAAAATACTGCCCATTAAAAAAATAATATTTTTGGTCGAGAAGGGTCAAGTCGAAAGTTTTTTTATGTACTTGGAGAGAAGAGAATGCTGATTCACATGAAGTTGGAAATTTAATACTATACCGCAAACAGATGAATTTTAATCAGTTTACAAAATTGAAAAATTTTTTGAAAAGAGAGTGAACAGTGTGAAGGCGTGAAACGAATAAAAATGAAAGGGACTGGAGAAGGGCTATACATACAAGCAGATGACTCACCCCTGGCTGCCTGCTTCTGCTGCTCCTGCACCTGTCGCTGCTTCCTCTTCTCCTTCAACTCGAGTCTAATTTTATAGATTTTCTCAGCCAGTCGCTGGTAGTACTCATCCTACAGGAGAAGAATAGATGAGAGAATGCAGCCAACCAATGCCAGTCTAATAAAATGAGTGTAAGTTGATCAACTATGTGTTAAGTTCACCCTTCAAAGGTCAAGGGTCTACAAAATAGGTAGCGTTTCTCTGACAGCCCTAAAAGTACCGTAATGGAAACAAATTCATTTAAACAACTTCCTGTACATGTAATGAAATTGATATAATGACAATGTACATTCAATCCTTGATTTTTTTCTTTATCGATAGATGAAATAATTATATATGTTAAAGCAGATTTAAAAACTTGAAAAGCTTTCTTTTATTATAATTTTGTTTATAATACTTGAAAATTATCAGTTTATAATTTATAATTTTATTCATTACGAGTTAGCAGCTTCATTTATATCACTTTCCTAGTTCTAATGTGTATCACTCAACGTGTTGAGATGAAATTTTGCTCTATACATCAAGTGTTTGATTAAAAGAAAACTTTTGCAGTAAAAAGCGAATACTTTTCTAGGAACTACCTGCACTACAGTAATTTCAGGGCTATCAGATAAACGCTATCCACAAAATACATCTCACAAAATATATAAGCCAATGTTTATCATATATGGCTGGCAGCTTTTGGAAGCAGCATAATACTTCATAACTAAGATACAGGCATTAGAATGTTTCATTTAGGAAGACCAGACAGACATACATAACAACAAACATTTGTAACATGAGTTTGACATAATAATAATAATAAATGCCATCTCTCTAAAAGTAAAAATCAATTTCTCAATGTGCCGCTCAGTGAAACACTCATTCCTCATTAATTCTTTGCATATGTTCAAAATTAATGTATTTTTGCCGTTTGTTTCACAAACATGGCACAAGCACCTTTGACACTTTTATACTATTATTATGGCAGTCAAAACAGGGTTAACGTCTGTAGAGACACACAAACGTCCAATGGCATGCAGAGATAGATGTAGAGAAAGTTTGGTTTGAAAAAACAAGTGCGATAGGAGTGAGCGGGAGGTGAGACCGATAAGATTGGGCCGAGCTTACCCGAGTAGAGGACAAAGCATATACTTTGCTTTCAAACTTGGTTGTGTTTGCAAGCATTTGGCGCACACACTTCTTAATGAAGTCTGACCGTTGAGACTATAAACATGAGCAGACGATCAAGTCAATATTACTTACTCCCTCAATAAATATATTGCTATCACCAGAATTTAGCCTCATTTCTATTTGTTACTGTAGAATTTTTGCCAGGAAGGTTCAGCCTGACTTTTGGAATCAAATCACTATTAAAAAAGGTTTTTGAGGAGCAATAAGGAATCAGACACGTTGAGGTCGGCTGAAAGAATCAAATAAGAATCTGCAGCAGAAAACAGCAGCAGTGCACAAAGCAATCACA
Organism: Cryptosula pallasiana; assembly: GCA_945261195.1. NCBI lineage: Eukaryota > Metazoa > Bryozoa > Gymnolaemata > Cheilostomatida > Cryptosulidae > Cryptosula > Cryptosula pallasiana. The sequence goes on along the minus strand of OX183132.1, from coordinate 43,561,045 downwards.
GATCATACATAAACTGCTGCAGAAGACAGCATAATTCTGCCATTCATATTAGTTACAATGGAATGGGAGAGGTTTCCGCTTCAACTCCATAAAACATTGTAATAAGCCGTAAAATTTTGAGCAAATTCAGTCAGTCAGACCAGTAATTATGTCACGATAAATGGGTGAAACACTGTGAGGGACCAATGTCAATCGAGCTTGCACTTCTGTACAAACAACCACGGCTCAAACAACAACACTAAGTGTAGACAGCAGAGAAACTAATAAATCAATTTTGTTAAATTTTACCGAAGCAAATATTTACTGATATATTCGCACAGCATCATCAAAGGATGCCGTCTTAGGATTGAACTAAGTGCTTTTCCAATTGGAGAGGGAATGCTCGCAAACTGTAAATCATAGCTACTAATTCGGCATAAAATTGTCAATTGCCAAAATTGTCAACAAAAGTTTTAAATTTTGCCAACTTGGTGGCAATACTTGAATTTTGATACTTGTCACCATTTCGCGAACAGTGTAAGAGACCCACTCTCGAGCATTGTAATCGTTGCGTTTCTTTTAGTACGTTCAAGGTAGGTAGGCTTATTGCGCTAAAGATACAAATATACTGTATCTCAATTACAAAAAACCAAAGAATAGTGGGATACACTGACTTAATGAATAATGCGGGCGTATCAGCAAAATCTTGGATAAAGCCTGGTTCAAATACATATCGTACGTAGATGCTCGCAAGTGATCGCAGATCCTCTTACAACAATCCGCGATACATGTTCGCATAAACTTGGCAAACTCACGATCGCAAGAGGTATAATCACTCTCTTGAATGGGAAGTAATAAAATCTCAAAGCGCATCTTCACTGACCAACGACTATATCCATACTAAATGAAATATTGTTGTTCAATTACATTGAATAATATATTATTTTTAACAATTTTAAAAATTTTATTACATTTTTACTCATATTATCATTAAATATTACTCCACCTTTTTTAATTAAATTTATAGCTGTTGTTCAATGGTGCATTATTACTTTTTTTACCATCTCTTCATTAATATATCATTTGTGAATCTCAATTTTCTATTATAATATATTAATTATGCTATTATATAAAAATTTACAGAAAAAATATATATTTATACATTTGAATCAGCTATTATACTATTTCATTCGAAAAAAGTAATAGTAAATAATACTTGATATTCATAATTAAATAATAATAATTTTATTACTTATTATAATTTTTTGATGGCAGTGATGTTTACATGAGTAACCTCACTGCGGTTTTTGAGAAAGAAAGTAAGAAAATTGTTACTCCCTATCGTACGACGGTCGTATAAAGTTTGTTCAGCTGAACTTTTTTACGAGTCTTTGCGACAGCGTGCGACGTCGTACGAGCCACTGCAAATCCAGGTTCACATACATCGCAGATGCTCGTACGAGGATCCGCAATCACTTGCGAGCATCTACGATATGCATATGAACCAGGCTTAATGGGATGTACTAATTTTAGATCTAGATTTCAAATCAGATGGAACTGTTTATTTCTTTATAAATTAGCTGTAACAACTTAACTGCAGCCATGCCGCGTGGTAGCGCTATTTGACACAAACCAACCAACAACTGCCGTACGATAGCCGACTGCTGTAAGTAGGAGATGCTCTGAAGGACAAGCTGTGTACTTACACGACTGTTGGCCAGAGTGAACATCTCACCCTCAACCTTCTTGGCATACGAGAGCAGGTTGTTCATTCTTGGGTCATTCTGTACGAGTGGGTCAGGCTTTGGGAAGATGGCCGACACCCTACACATATAATACGGGTTTATAAACGCAAGAGTGGCTTGTGATTCAACACAATAAACAGTACATATACCCTACAGGATGAAAGTTTTCGTTGGAAGTTAATTTCGCGTTTACACGTGTTCTAAATTCGCGAAATATTATTTCCATTAAAAATTAATGCCATTTTTACATTAACTTTTATTTTTACTCGATTTTTCGGCGGATTCATAAAAAATATGTGAAGTTGTCTTCTATCTCGAATGTTTCCCGATTTGCAAAAAATAATATCCGTTAAATCATCAGAGAGAAGACAACTCGCAAAATTTAACTTCCGTTAATAATTTCATCCTGTAGGGTACGTATAAAACAATGGCAAGTGTAAGTATGACGTGAGTGTAAGCGTAACGTACAGTTTTGCAATGAGGTACTTCCTAAGCTGTACATTAACAGTGCTGTGCCATTCCTTCTGTACATTTGATGGGGCGGTGTTGGCACCTATATAACACAACATGGACACAGTTTGTAGAAATTTCTAACAAACACACAGAACTGATACACTATGGTATAGATTTGACAGATTGTACTGAATCCATTTCCCACCCAATGCACAATGAACTTTGAAGCCATACCACAAGAATCTGTGCATGCGGCATATCTCAATTAGATGAAAAAAATGCGACTGCTACGTTCCCATCAAACACGCAAGAGAGCAGACAATTTCAGTACTATTCACCAAACGAACAGCTCACCTTGCTGTTGGAGAGGTTGCTGTAGAAATTGTCCGATGGATTTACCGTTTGGGTTGTAGGGCAGACCGAGAGAGGCGTAGGCGCTTCTCATATCCTCTGCATTGTAGGTCTCAGATTCATTGGTGGAGCCTTGCTGGGGCATATTGAGCATTGAACCAGCTGTAAGAGAGCACATGCAGAGGTGTGTCATCTGTGCTTTGGCCACTCACTAAGTGAATGAATACAACTACAAACACTCACTTCACCCACTTCTGTTTAATTACTCAAACTTTGGCATTTGAAAACTTTTTGTTGTTGTTATTAGCTTCGCATTGCCACTAGTAGCTAGTATTTTTAGTAGCCAAAGCAAACAATTCTTAGTAAATGTCACTGCCATATTAACCAATCATCATTCTAAAATCTTCAAAACAACGGACTGCCATGGAAAATGTGGATTGGTCACAATGCTTAGAGCTAACTGATGGTGAGACGCGTTTGAATTACAAAAAGGAGTGACAGCAATCAAAAACACTACCAGTCAACATCCAATCCCTGACTAGCTACTTATTATGTACAGTTTGAGTGCCGATGCCTGATTATCAGCTCCAATACCCATTTTGCATGTGAAGTAAAAGACTACCAAAAACTGCAAATGGAAGTTTCGTTGCTAAAATTGGGGTGATACTGGTGTGAAGCGGATTGGCTGCAAAGAAGCCTGTAACAAAATCTATGGCTTAGTTCCATTCATAAATTCCACAACTCCCAGAAACGAGCTTTTAAAAATATTTTAGGAACAAAAACACATTTAATAGACAAGTTACAAAACTCATCGTAAACAAATACAGTAACATTTACTAACAACACCCACAAGAGTTTTGAGTCAGTTATACAGCTTGCAACTACATAGAGGACAAAACAAGGTTGATAAAATAAATTTAAACAATTAAAAGCACGCATAGCAAAAGGAAGAGTTTATTTTAATAAGGCCCATATCTGGCATTGACACACGAAACACTGGCACAAACAAATGACTATCTCACTTGGACTGATGGTGCTGAGAGAGCTTTGACTGGCTGTAGGGGACTGGTGCTGCATCATAGCTGACTGGTTGGTGTTGATGACCCTATTGGCCATGGGGCTGGGCATCTGAGAGTTCATTGGCTGGTGCTGTTGGCCGGTGGCTAGCTGTTGATTGGTTAGTTGCTGTGGATTGGCTAGTCGCTGATTGGTCAAGTGTGCCTGTAGGGTAGGACTGTGCTGCTGCTGCCCGTACTGCTGACCGAGAGAGAGACGTCTCTGGGCAGCGGTGTGCTGGTTTGGTCCAGCTTGTAGAAGGGAACCTAGCCCTGCAGGTAGAAAGAGCAAGTGACCAGAGGTGAGAACAGCTAACTGCGCAAGGATAAACTTGAGAAATACACAGACCAGACTCAATAAATATCCACCATGACATTAAACCTCAACACATCAATTACCAACTGACAATAGCTTGTTTGAATTTATCATTTTGCAATAAAAACATTTCCTTTTGTGGCAAACTATATGCATATTTGAGTTGTTATTTTAGAAATAAGTGAAACTTCAAGAATTTTTATGAACACCAGTGAAAGACGAAAATAAAGCATTTTACTTTTCCAGTGTCGCGTTCTCTCCACAATCACTGTTTATCTAGTAATTCTAGTGACTCACACTTTATTATTAATTGTTTTGTTTATCATCGGCAACAAAAAGATACAGTGTAGTAAACGGGTGATTAGTAAGTACAATTATGACAAAACCGCTTACACAACATCGACAATACTAGAGCATACTTCAATCTAAAATTTTTACTATCAATTTCAATATAATTTTCTCAAATTTTTCTTGCAAAATACCCTTGAAAGAGAATAAAATTGCAATAGTATCAACTAAACCGTGACTGGTAAATTTTTTTTTAGAGAGGTGCTGAGAAAAACTTTAGAAATTGCTAAACTGCTATATTACAAATACTCTAATGTACAATTAATAAATAAATCTCCCAACTACGATATTAGTATGACAAATGGTGCAAATCAACGAGGGTTCTATGCATAACTTCCCCAGGCATTTACGGTAATGACCATAACTGAAGCCTTACAAGGAGCACAAAATACCAGTATAGGTACTCCGTTGCAGTCGACTGGTTCTACAACTAGACCCGTCCTTGGGTACAGTTGTCGTACAGTAGATACAGAAACTCACCATTGGTAGTGGTAGGACGTATGAGACTGGCCCCTACAGAATTGCCAAGCACCGTGCCAGTGTTGTCACCCATGCTTACAGCTGTAACATTGTTAGGTTGAGGGGGGCTGGTGAGGGAGGTGTTGTAGGCACCGTTGACGAGGCCAGGTAAACCATTCTGTTGAATACGAGCCTTGCGAGAGACAGTTCGCAGTGGAAGACATACGGGACAAGAGGGGTTGTGGCAATTCCTCCAGTGAGCAATGATTTGTCTGGATGAGACACAGTGTGACTCTGCAATCACATGATCAGCGCAATGACAACTAGAGACATGTTCTCTTATATTAATTCTGGTTGGTGAAATGCTTTAGATGCAAAATAAAGGGTAAATAGGTCGTCTTAAATGATGCCATATCGATGATAAAATAGATTTGCAACAAACAAGATTCATTCCTTAACTGAAGATCAGTAACTCTATTTAAATATTGAGTAAACATACAAAAATGACCGTTTTAAATCAAAAATCTTAGAAGCCATGCCTATATGCATTCTATAACCAATAATGCCAGCTCACAATTAAATTTGGTTATTGTAAGTAAAACTTAAAATTGAATTGAATTTATTTCGATAAAAACAAAAAACTTTTTTTTTTTTACATATTTTATGGTTTTACCGGTCGTTCACCTCTAAAAACAATGTATAACCAACTTTTGGAAAAAAAAAACTAACAAAATAAAGGTTTCAAAAAAAAAGTTGATCATAGAACTGAAATATTTAGTCTATAAAAACACTGACCTTGACACTGTCTGCCGTTCTGACAACGTTGCATGTGTTGTAGGGTATTCTTCATAATCTTACAATGGTGTAGCCGGCAAACATCAGGATCTGTCCTTGCCTGTACGGGGAACAGAGAAAGAGAGTCACAAAAAGTCTACAGATAACAAAGCTTTATTATTATAAAGGGAAATAAAGTTATTAATTCGTTGGCACCAACTTTGGGTGAATGATGATCCATCTCTTAAATCTACAAGCTTCTGAAGTAAAGCATGAATCAATTGAAGCAATGGGGTTCCGGCAGTTTCACTTTGAACTTATCGTTAGAAATTACAACTTGCTGGACTATTATTCTGATGTGAGGAAATTTGAGCAAATAACTTGACAAAAATGATGTTGTTGAGAAAGCTCAAATAATCATAAAACCTTTGGAAGGTCTTTTTGTGAAAAAATTTTGGTTTATTAAGTTAAAAAAAGAATAATTAAATATCGTGTTCCGAGTAGAACCATACTTTCGTATTTCGGGTTTAATTGAGCTTGCCAACGTAGACTTATGAAAGCGCGCCCTTGAACGAGTACTGTGATTGTCTAGCACAGTGCCGATGTCCTGTTACGATTTATGTTGATGGCGCATCGTCAGTATTATATACCCCAAACTTATCAGCCGCCGTGAATAAAAAGGTTTCTTTAGTAATTGTTAAAATAAAGTGACTTTCGTTTTAATAGTACTGTTGGTGGAAAGCGGGCTTCCAGTTTCTTTAATACTAGCTCCGCACAAAAAAGAGCCGAGACCCCATTCCTACAAGCAATTAGTTAGTAAGAGGTGGAAGTGTCAACTGATAATTTCCTTTAAAACTTCTAGAACTTTGATTAAGTATTTGAACTACATAATAAAATATATTGGAAACGATTGGACGAACTGAGCTTTTGTGAACTGGCAAGGAATTGACATCTGATGACTCAAATTGATGCAGTAGAAGCTGCCAAGCTGTCAAATTGCACAGAGCGAAGTAAACAGACAACAACTGTGATCAATCAACCCATTATAAACTACCAGCTCTTCTAAGATATAAAAGTGGTCCAGGCCTGCAGACATACAGAGACACAACTGACCACAAAAGCTCAACCACAGAGATGAGATAGAGCCCATAGCTGAGTGCTGGTACATCCCTTACATGGTGTGGTCAGACAAACCAAACTCAACTCAAATAAGCTTCTTAAACCGGATTACACCTTTTTCATTGAAACCAAAAAACTGCGTAAGAAGATAAAAAAAGTCATCAATGTCCAAGTGAAATAATACTAGTATATAAAAGAAAGAAATTGGCAAAAGAAGTGCAATTTTTTTGGTTCCACTAGCCAAATTCACAACTTGATGAATTGAATTAGAGAATATAAAGCGTAGATGATGGAGCAATAGAGAATTTGTACAAAAAGTAGAAAGTTAACTGCCCACAACATCAAGGCTCTTTGAACAACTAACACAAACTAAACTAACTGCTAAGACAATCAGTCAACAAATGTTATTATAATTTCCATGAAAGTGTAATCAAGGCTACACATACTGATCACTACTAAATACATAATGACAGGTTGATTTCTACTACAGCTATTTATTCGCAAGGGATTATCTCTGGCTAAAACAAATTCACTAACTACCACTATTAACAAATGATCCTGTTCAGGATGATCAACATGTTGTAATTTTACTGATCACAACCAGAAATAACTGGTTTACAGGCATCTGCTGAATTGAAAATCCTAACAAGTCGATGAATCATGGAAATAACATTTATTTGTTGAAGCTAGAACAGCCATGATGGGGGAAGCCCAAAATACTAGATAGGACAGCTAGCCATCACTAACAGATGGGACAAAGACAACGCAGATGTTGCCTGTAAAACTAATTCATCACGGCTGCTATGCTGAGCTTTGACAAGAACTTAGCTCTCTCAGGTGATCGATGTACTAGAGGAAATCTAGTGGGGTCAATAAACTACGATGTAAGGTCAGGATTACAACTATGAATGGACTATGAGGTCAGAGAGAGGTCACGGTACATAACGGAAGAGAAAACACTTTACATTGCAGTGGTTAAAGCCACATTTTGTAGATTGTGTATACTTTGGTCAGAGAAATAATCTTTGGCAAGTACAAAAATGTTTTCTACAAACCAAGAATAATACAAAATGATTAATTGCAGTAATAAATCAACTCGTTGGAACAATTCCAATTTGACAAAAAAACTTAGTTAACATCTGGCTAGTTTCACATCGGGATAAACTGGAATAGTTTGACCAAGAGAAATCATGTCTGTAACTCCAGGCCGATTATTGTCCACAGATCAGACTTATAATCTCATTCACAATCAATTATTAAATTATTGTGAAATTTTAATAAACAATGATAATAAAAACCGCATTACCACACCTAAAATAGACTATATTTCAAAACAGGACATTTTAGTGACTAAAGAGACATCGACTGTATGGAAAAATGTGTACAAGTATGATTTTTATACATCTATTAGCAGACTTGAACAAACCAGTCATTGTAGAGAGGTTTTCGATATCACACAACCAAAACGTGAAATCACAGATTTAGACTTTAGCAACATAGCAATGTGAACTAAGTTCACTGAAGACTTCACAAAGAATCGGTAAAAACTTAACAAATTTTAATCATCATTTTATTTATAAAATAAAAACATTGAAGTTTATCATCTTACTGAAGAATAATTCATTACAATCAAAATTTCAACAAGCACATATTTGGTTAATTTCATGTTGCCGTACTCAAATGTTTCTGGTTTAGTCATAAATATTACATACACTTTGAATGACTGCAAATGTATAGCATCGACTCTTCGTGTCTATTTGATTGCCCAAGACGCAATTTTCCAATTTTCACAGGGAAGGAACAACTCAATCCAACTGCTAGATGACCATTTCTCTGTCAGAGACTCATTCCAAATTACAACCACAAAAATCTCCACTGACACAACTTATGAACCAAATCACATCTTCAGAAAACCGAACTTGTGATTGGGTTACCAGACTGACCTGAGCCCGCGACAAATATCTACACAGGTATAGAGAAGAAAAGATTTGAACTCACGTCATCTGGTCCATTCATGTTCCTCTTCTGACACTTGTGTGCGTGAAGTAGCAGCACCAACTGCTGCGTTATCAACTTTCTCTTCTGCGGATCGCTGGTGATGGAGGCCTGTGACATGACATTAGGAGAAGTTTGCGCCACCACTTCCCGCGGGGCCGATTGCATCTGTTGTTGAGGTTGGGTGCGTATCTGAGGGCGAACGGCGGAGACTAAAGGTTCCCGCATCTGCTAACAATGCATTGAGTAATCTAGGACACGCTGAAAGCGAAGTTGAAGGAAGCACACGCTACAAGGGGTGTGAAGTTACCAGTTTACACTTCAATACAACCCTACGTTTCAGAGAATGAGATGGCTCAGTAATTTAATTTTCTGTTACATACAACCAGCCACATGAAGAGATTTTTCCATAAATGATTCTGATAATTTAGGAAGACGGACTTTGATATGCTGTTTAATCAATGCAATTGCGTAAATTGACCTGAAATGTAAATACATGCGATATATAACAGGGTTGGCAGGTTTAAACCCGGTTTAAATACCTGGTTTTTTCCCCGGGTTTTTATGGTTTTCTTCATGAAAAGTGATATTAAAATCAGATGTAATGAAAGTTTAATGCATTTAGGTTACATTGTACACTATTGATCTAACAAACAAGACACTACAATATTCATATGGATGGTACAGCTATAGTGTAAGAAAAATACACAGCCCAGATATTGCCCTTTAGTTGGTTGGACATGTCTATGACTTATGGGATTACTGTAGATGTAAGGAGAGTTTGATGCATTCAGGGTACACTGTATACTATAGTTCAAAGCCTCAATCGGGCCAGGGAGAGAGTTAAACAGTAAGATCTAATCTTGCATCATCAAAGACACGGAGATAATAATAATAATATAACATAATAATAACTGTTGTTGTAAATTTATTTTAATATACATACACGTAAATTTGTGTAAAGTCTAAAAAAAAATAGTTTTGTGAATTGTGATGCCATATTTATTACACGAGTTAAATATCTGGTGTTTATGCCGCGTAACACAGTTAAAGCAGAAGCAGTGGAGCATTTATTTACATGAAAATCATAAACACCGGTTTAAACCGTTAAAACCCGGGTTATTATTTTTTTCCCCAAAAAACCATGGTTTTTACCAACCCTGATATATAATATAAAACAGCCCAACTAATGCTAAAAAGAGAGTGTCCATCCAAACATTAATAATAGCGGGACTCACCTGCGCTACCCCCTGTTGGTGGGCCAACATATGCGAGGGGCTGACCTGCTGAGAGGTGGACATGGGATGGGAAGAGGTGACAGCATAAGACATGGACATGGGCTGACTAGAAAAGACAGTGGCAGAGGTTGACGGGCTGATGGAAGTGATTTGATATGTGGTGGGCAGGAGGCCTCCATTCTGCAACATGGAGTTATTGGTGGTGGGAGAAGTTAACAGGTCAGTGAGGTAAGATGACTGAGTCGTTTTGTTTGTACTGCTGGTCTGTGGGGGTGCAGCCAGATTGGTTGTCTGACCAGTGAGTAATGCATCTGGTAGTTCGCTGAGTGCAGAAAGATCTATATCTGTAAAAACGGTAAGACCAATGAACAATCAATCAAAAAATACACAAGAAAATCGCATCCACAGTTAAGAAACATTACCACTATCATATTTGATTAGCAATTGAAAATAATTGGTTGGCTCTGAAAGAATCATACGTGATTAGGAAAATATTTGGCATTGGTAATGTCCAAAATTACAAATCTATTTCAATAAGACTGTCCATACTGGAGACTATTGTTTTGGAGATATTAAATCCAGAACATAAAAAACTACAAACACGTTGTAACCACACTAAAAACAGAATTTTAAATAAAAAAAAAACAAGAATCAAATATGCTTATGACTGGCTTGGGTATTGCACTATTATATAATTGGGTATTCTATTTTGAAGCAATGCAGTTACTCAATACGAAGGTAACATACAATCAAATTGGATTTCTCCAATTTCATATGCACTTCAGTGATTCCAAATATCGATCACAGCTGCTTGTAAAAGCAATGGCAGCACATTTGGCAACAAACTTTCACAAAAAATTAATGAATTATTGTACAACAATGGCCATTGTTGACTGTAGTTGAATTTGTGTAATCATAAAGACTTATAAAGAAAAAGACACAAACTTTTTTTTGCAAAAAAACAACAAAAACACGATTTGAAACTTCAAAGCTAAATAATGATGTATTCAAATTTGCTAGTTTACAGTATCTAAAACACCAGCTGAGTTGTCTCAATACAATGTGTAGCGTCTACAAATTGATCACGAAATATGACATCACACGTCAAAAGCATTAATATAAATATTTGTAGCACCCGGTTTTTTCAGTTTTCAAATGTTTTGGAATTACTACATCTTTAATAACTTGGGACCACAGGCTGCTAGAAACAAAATTTTAAAAGGGTTTAATAGGATAAACTAGTCCGGAGCAGATTAACCAATCACTGCACTGCTTACATAGCTGTCGACCTGAAAAAAATGTTCTGAAACCACGTTATAAACGAGCAATATCCCAGTGCGCTGTGGGAACTTATGATTTTAGTTAATGTTATATCACTAGCCTAGCACATTACCGACCAATTGATATACTATTTGCTATAGATCATTTACATCTAAACGCATGAAAATATATTTAATGATGCCCTTTCCAAATAAAAACGTAATTTTTTTTATATATTACCATGAAGTAATTAGCATTTACCGCAAATTAATAACGCATGCTTGGTCACGCATCACGGATATCGCTCTAATGTTCCAATAATGAGACGTAAAACTATCCGTTGTGCAAACATAAAACAAAGTAATTTTGGTACAGAGTCATTTTTAAAACTCATTTTCTCAGTAGCTATCAATGAGAGACAAAAAATTTTACCACTATTGTGACTGCAAGATATGATTCTACGCCATGATGTTTTTTAACGTCCCAAGGCTGATTTGAAAATCCATTTGTACTGGCTACAATGTGGGCAGCTTTTATTGCCATGTTATTTTTCTGAGAAAAACAACTTCTCACCATAATGATGCATGCAGCCTGAAATGAGATAGGGTTATTGTGAAGGTTGACAAACAAAAATTTCAGTGCTATAAGTAAAAGAAATAAGACTCTGTCAATGACACCAAGTGCATAGATACATTTTTATGCTTCTTACGTCAATATTTAATTTCTGGACGCTAAAATAATGCTGTTATAGAGACTGCATGAACAACAACGATGTGTAATTAGCAGTTGATATTCATTAATTATCACAAACAAAACTAAACATGTCATACTAATAAAATTTTATATATTATTGATCATAATTCACATTTATCGTGCAATTTAATAACTTTTTCAGTGTGATTACATTGGACATGTGGAAGTGGGCTAACATAAGTTGATGATGATTGACTAATCAAGACAATCTCAAAGCTTACTACTTTTTTGTTCCCTTTTTCCTCTCTTCTATTAGTTGATAATTACCAATACCCATTTCTATTATTATTATTCTATATTAGTCGATTGTTGAACAAAATAAAATGGCAAATAAGCAACAAAAAAGAATTTATTTTTCATAACAACTCATTGATGTAATCAATTATTAATTAATTATAAATAAATAATTAGTTAGTTAATTAATAGCAATAGTTATCATAATAATAATGATAAATAATAATTCCAACAATGAACATAATGATAATAATAATTATCAATAAACAATAATAATTACTATAAATAAATGATAATTATTAAATTTATTATAAATAATAAATTAAATAAATAATAATTAATTATTATTAATAATAGGTTTTTGTCAACTCACCTCCAGTAATTGATGATTCAGTTTTATACCGTTTACTTGGCGGGCAGTCAGCATCCTCTGACATTTGCATGATGTTCCACTGCAAATTTATAACGAACTACGATCCTTATTTCTACTCATAGGAGACAATACTTGCATGTACTGTCGGGCATAGCTAACTTCGTTTTCCACGGCTTGTCGCAGCGATAAGTTCACGTGAAATCTCGCTGGAAAAAACCAGGTGGAGACTTTTACAATTTTACTTTTAACAAGTAAACTATACCACTTGAAGGTCTTCTGTGGAAAGGGAGGATACAATGAAAACAGTTGTGTCTGTTGACCAAGCTAAACATAGAAAATTTCGCTAATATTTGATAAATATTTGACTCTCCAAAATTATTGAAACTTCCCAGCGAACGTTATTGACAAGATGGCGGCAGTAAATGTTAGTCTGAGAATACGCATCTAGATCATATTCTAAACTTGTTGTCAAATTCCGAATTATTTGACGTCTAACAAAGCACCCTACCGGTCTTAACCAATCTTCCAAGCATGGAATATTCGTGGGATTTGAAGGATTACGAAATGGCTATTTTGTAATAACAATAATATATTGTAATAGTAATAATGCACACTGATGGATATGAATGTTGTTCACTATAATTACTCATATTCATTCATACATACCATTTAACAGTCCGTCAATTCATCGAACAACATCGATCATTCATTCATATATATTATTACTTATTATTATTACTAATAAATAATTAATAATTATTATTATTATTATAAATAATAATCGGTATAATAATTTCATTTATTTATTATTATTATTAAAAAAGTATTGGTATTACTTTTGTTATTAGTATATATTATTATCATAATTAATTACTGTTATTAGCAACTATTATACTAAATTTTTATTATTAGTAATAATAATAATAATAATTATTATTGTTGATTATTAATTAGTATTATTATTATTGTTGATTATTATTATTATTAATAAATAAATAATATATTTATATATTATTTATTTATTAATAATAATAATAATCAACAATAATAATACTAATTAATAATCAACAATAACAATAATTTTTAATTATAATTATTATTATAATTAAAAATTATTGTTATTGTTGATTATTAATTATAATATTATTATAATTAAAAATTATTGTTGTTGTTGTTATTCGTTAATATTATTATTATTGGTTCATATTCTCAATTGTTGTTAATTATTATTATTATTTTTAATTATCAGTATTGTGAGGGACGCCAGCACTCGTCAAATTCACTACTTACTGTCTAAGCTCTGTTCTCATTATTACTCACTTATTGTACACTGTCTATGCATTATTATATAATTACTCAACCTCTATGTCCGTGTGCAGTTCTATTGTTATTGGTGTCTATGCATGTACAGTTCTATTGTGTACACAATTAGTTCTATCATTCTGTCCCACGATTTATTATTATTATTACCTTTTTGCTAATTGGTGCTTGGCAAGGCGTGGCTTGCCAGATTTTACACAAGGGTGTGACCTATGCTAAACATACCCGCCTACTTTATTTATATATCTGTGTTTGTGCAATAAATGTTAGAGTTAGCCTGACTCTCAGAAGAATCTTACTCTCAAGAAGCAGCACTGAGCACAGCTAGAAGCAACATAACTACAAGCGCTGGTCAACTATTAGCAAGCACGAGGCTTGGCGGAAAGTAAGATAGTTCACTCTCTTATTGCGTATTCCCTCGACCCGAGGTGTACGACGCAAAGCACCTGGTGCCCTACTAGTTCGACCCACATTGCAATCCGAACTGTGGAGTTCGAAACAAAACTAACACAACAATAATTTCAGCGTAATTATTGTCGGTCTCGACTGAGTCGAAATAGGCAAGTAGTGATTACCGCACCATTATTGTCGGTGGCCAAAAGTTTGCAACAAACTATAAACTAAACAGTAATTCCTGCGGAATTATTGTGTGCAGCAAAGTTCGAAACAAACTTTAAACTAGACAATAATCACGGCACTGATTATTGTCAAGCCTAGAGAGGTTCAGACGCAGCCAATAATTATTGAATAATTATTGCAACTGCCAGCACTTGTTCCACACCAGATTCGGTCGTTCTCTTGCATGACCAAAGTCAGTAGTAGCCTGTTAACAATAATTACAGAATTATTGTGCACTGCATTAGCTAGGGTTGGCAAAGCATTCGGAAGGTGTACAGGTGGCTACCACCCAGACAGTAAATTTCTGTACAGTATTACTAATTATAATTATTATAAATTACTATTAATCATTCTGTTGATTAGTATTGTAAAGGATTTTTTTAGTATGAGCAATGGCTCAACTCCTTCACCGGACCACTGTATACTTTAGCCTTCCTAAGCTATTGAGCACTAGGGCTAATGGTAGCGAGCCGTACTAGTGTCAAGGCACAAACCCGTTATACAGCTTCTACCAACCAACCGGTGGTATAGCTCTGCCGTATACAGTATTTAATCAATTAATTAATCACACTGTCTCAATACGGGTGACTTCTCTACACAATACGTGGATCTGTTACGCAACACAGCCAGATCTGTTTCCACTATCAATTCTGCTTAGTCAGCGCGTGCATAGGTTTCAGCAATTGATAGACTTTCAACAACGCTAACTTCAGTAATGGAGTTAGGCAGACTTGCAATAATTACGAAGAGTGTAGTTAATCTCTAAGTGTTTATTATTTAACAAGCGTTATTCTGCTTCACAAGTTGTACAGGCCAAGGAGAGTTGTACTTGACAATAATAATATATTCTTCACACAAGATACAAAACTTACAGCAAGAGGTGTTTCGAAGTGCTTTAATAATCCTGGCACGTTTGACAAAACGACTACTTCCAGCAAATAATTACGAGGAGTCACAACGTTACCCTACGCTTACAGTGATTCAACTCTTACACAACTACTCCAAGAACTCTGGAGGCTTGGGCGCTTGGCCCTAATACTTATAAAGTATAATATGTAAATAAGGCAGTTAAAATTCACAACATACAATTCGCTAAATTTACAACAATACATACATATATTATTTAGTAAAACCTCAAATCAACAAAGTGACGTACTGGAGTGTAATTCCACTAGAAAAAAGTTCATCAAATACAAAAGGCTAAAAATTATATTAAAACGGTATGCACTAATACAGTATGTAAAAAATTTTTTAAAAGTCCGAGATTTTACAGCTTTTCTGTTCTACATCTAGGCATCTGTGTAGACTGGTACACTCGTGATTGGCTAATTCAAACATAACTGACAGACAGAAAATAGACGCAACACAAGTTGCATACAAAAGCGCCAGACATAGACATATATATAAAGTGAACGTGCGCATTTGAACAACAACAAATAATAATTAATCTAAACAAAATGGCTACCGGAACGATCGTAGCTGAGTGTCCTTGCCTTGATCTTTCTAGCACGTCTTCAGGATCCGTTGGTGCACGGGCTTTCTAGGTTGCTAGGCATCCAGCTAACATCTTCTGTAGTCGAGGTAAGGCAACTCCTGGTGTATCTGCTTACACACAATCGCTCACCGAAATCCACCACAGTATCATCAATTAATTACTATTATCAATCATTATTATTGTTATTATTATATTATCCATCTATGTTTATAATCTCACTAAGTATGCTTTTTAATTTAATACTGCCCATTACTTTTTGTATTTTTTTCTGGCAATTCCACATCAAATTACAAAAGCTTCGCTGTATGTTTTTTATTTATATAGGTACAAAATCACAGCATGAATGACAGTTTTTTTATTGCGAAGCGTGTTAGTTGGAAGTTTTTAGGTTCTCCTAGTGAGGCTTGTTAGTTGTAAATGCAGTCATTAATTTTCTCTTGGTTAATTGTTGACTGTAAGTGTGAAAAGAGGAACATTCAGCACATAGCACAAAGTTTTCAGTTATCACACACCAAGCCCAAATAGCGTAATGGTTGATAACACCATGCTACTGTCTTTAACCCTTCAATGTTTATGCTCAAACACACAACAGCCATGCCAGCGAGTTATTTCACTTTGCAATGTAGTGATACTGTTATCCATAAAAAGTGTTGTCGAACAAATTTAACCTTAAAAACCGAAAAACCGAACTGGCCAAACTGATAACCGATAAACCGATGCTACAAATTAGAACCGACAAGCATCAACACCGAAAACTGGAAAAACCGAACCCAGGCAACAGAAAACCGAAACCGAACTGGAAGCTAAAACCAAATCAGCGCTAGCTAGTAGTATATATAAGTGACGTGGCGTCATTCGCCTCAGCAAAGTTTATGGCATCACAAAACTTTGATATAGGAATCAAAGTTAGCCCTGGAAATATAAGATTCCATACACAATTTTTAAAATTCTCAAGACTGGAGGCTTTTCCTGACTCAAATTAGCAGAGTGAATCGCAAGCGCTGAGACTAGCATCTCCAAATTATGTGAGAAGGGAAAAATGTCGGGATAGATTCTTACGACAATTACAACTGGAAAATAAAAATTAAACTACCATTAATATGCCGTAGATTTAATCTTATACTCTTTTGCCATATATTATTATTTTGCATTGCACGCATTTAATTCTTTTTCGTCATGATCATTTCATGTAAATTGTGTTCTATTTACAAATTACAACAATAGAACGACGATATAAGTCTATTTCACTCCTATAAGTTTACTAGGAATCGTCCCAAGTCCGTATTACTTGAAACTCATGAGATATTTTGAAGTGTTTTTAATTGGATTTTATGTGCGATGCCATCATTTTTTATCATTGAAAGTAAAAATTCACGGTAGCCTTGAATCGTGAAGTGTTTCGCTCCCTGTGGGAATAGCGTATGCATTATGTAGTGTGTGAAAATGTTAACTAGCTGGATTAGTAGCAGTTAAAATGTTGTTTTGTTTTTGCTGGTTCTGGTAGTTTGTTATTTTAAAAGAAATCATTGTCGGTTGCATTAGGTTATTTCTGTGGTAGGTAGTGCTACAGCTGATTACTTCAGGAACGCAAGCTTATAAGTACAGTTCTATTAGCCTCCATCTTCCGCCATTTCAATGGTAAGCTCTCTTATATATCTGATAAGCTTTTTTTATTTTAAATAAATCCTGAATATGTTAATACCGATGCATACTCGGTCACTCCCTCGTATTATCATGTTTTCTAGTATAATATAAAATGCGTACTTATCGGTCAATATTTCTACAGGAGAACGTTTTGTTGCATGAAAACTATTTAGACATAAATTTCCTGAAAGTTGCTTTTTAATTTCACAAAACATTATTTCGCTTTCGATATACTCAGAAGTTTTTGTTGCTAAAAGTTGTCTGCATCATATGGTACGTATGAATAACCTCCCTTGCATTCACTATGTTCCCATGGTTCGGTTTCGTTCAAGTTGACTGAATAAATCGTCCATTTGGGTCATTGGAATGATAACTCCATACGCTTTGGTTTGTTTTCAGTCGAGTCCACAACCCAAATTGATCATGGTTGCGCGTTTATTAGAATCATTGGTTTCATTGAAGTTGATGATACACGCTCGCTAAAGCGGTTCTGTTTTGAAGGCGTTAATCTTACATTTCGTCTGTAAATTACTGACAAATCAATGATTTAAAATTATTGTTGTACAAGCCCCTCATCAGTCTTTTTTTGTGTTTTCTAACTGCATTTTTTTTTAATTTTTGAAATTATTTTTCAAATTTAACGACAGCATGAGGTAAAGACGCGCACCCAAAAAAATACAGCCTCACGCTTATCTAAATCAATGGACAAAATCCCCAGTAAATGAAAACTTTCTTCGGGTGCGCATATCTGCGTAAACTTATAAAGTTTTTGGTATTTGTTCGGGAAACTGACAGTTTTAGAGGCATTGATGGCAACGTTTGGAGAATCATAGCTGTGTTTGATATGTGGGCAAATAAAATTATTTTTTATTATTATTTAAATAGGGCAAAACGCGCGATTTGAGGAAGTTTCCAAATAGCGGGAAAACTTCAGTTAAATACGGGGATTTTGGGATTTCGCCCATTGATTTATATAGGGTAGAAATGCGCAACCTGAGCAATCTTTTTATTACTAAGAAAACCCAAAAAGTATGATTGCGGGCTTATATAAAACAATGGACAAAATCTGAAAATACTCGTAAGTAATTGGGTATTCCCCAATATTTGAAAACTTTCTGATTGCGTTTTTCTCTAATGAGCAAAATCCCAAAATCCCTCAACCGGAGTTCCCCCTATTTGAAAACTTCTTCAGGTTGCACGTTTTGCCTTATTATTTGTTAGTTATTTTATTATATAGCTATAATCATTTACAATTAATCATCTACTTTTTATTATTAATAGTAGCTTGTGCTGCAAGCGTACAACAACAGCAGCCCTCGCCAACGATCGTATGAGGCAAGATGGATAACGGTTATATATTATAATGGTGATCGATGATAGCGGATATAAACTGAAAGCCAATGCGTGGAGACAACTCAAAGTTGTATAAGTTATAAACGATAAAAATTTTACGCTGGTATAATTTTGATCGTTTATAACTTATATAACATTGAGTTGTCTCCACGCATTGGCCCTCAGTTTATATACGTTATCATTATCATCGATCACCATTGTAATATATAACTGTTATCTATCTTGCCTCATACGATCGTTGCCCTCGCTCTTGTATTCATAACAATAGAATTTTTGCGCTCGCTCATGTCACCAGGTGGGGACAACTCACACATATAAACGGTTAGCAGTGACAACTTGAATGAATGCTTACCAACATCAATAAAATATGACCTCGTACGAACCCAAACTGTCGAAATAAGTTATTATGTAGCGAAGGCAAGTGAATCCATTTGAAAAAGTTTTGTACTATCAAATATTGGGTCTTGACTTGAGCGAAATAGTAATATCCGCTATCTTATATGGTGCAGGCAATTAACATCCTGTGTATTGTGGTGCAGACAAATTATGTCCTTCACCTTGTTTGATGCAGGCGAAGCAGCTAATACAGATTGTAATACAAGGGGCCACAGTGGTGGGCAGGGCCTTCACCCAAGCACTCAGACAAGAGATCAAATACAGCCAAGAGGCAGCTAAAAGGTCAGGAGGCGGAGAGCAAGGCCGCAAGTCAGCACAATCTGACCTCTACCATGGCATGACCTTACAAGTGAGTGCTTGTGCTATGCATTACGAGTTGTGTACCTTTTGTTGTTTAAAATACATCATTTATTGCGTTGGGTTTGTTTCTGATTGTGTAAGTCTTGCAAAAAATTTCTTCCGTCTTGCCCGCGTTTTCTTGTGTTGTTTAGTCGCACTATTTTACTATTTATTAAAGTTTTGTAACACCTTGTGGTTTTGTTGGTAACATCACAGAACATAAACTATGCTTGAAATGGAGTTATCCTCTCTCTCTTCGTGTTGAGCTGTTGTGGGGATAGCAACCGTCTTTCTCAATTGGTTCAATGGGGACCCGGCCGATTTTAGGTGCTCACCAGGGTGCTTTAATTTGATGATACCGGAAGTTTATTTACCGTTTTAGTATAATACCCTTGAGATTTTCAAAAATCCACCAATCTTTTCTTTTTTATTTGCTTTAGACTTCTCCTTTCACGGATATATTTGGATGGCATGAGCTTTAATGTCT
This sequence comes from Cryptosula pallasiana, assembly GCA_945261195.1. NCBI lineage: Eukaryota > Metazoa > Bryozoa > Gymnolaemata > Cheilostomatida > Cryptosulidae > Cryptosula > Cryptosula pallasiana. Next base: position 43,540,941 of record OX183132.1, on the reverse strand, counting down.
CTTATAGCTCACTAAGTATTTTTGGCGCAATAAACAATGATAATGTAACTCAAATAATCATTTTCTTACAAACACTAACAATACTGACTATGGATCTCTATATAAGATATAGAGTGAAGTCGTAGGAGTTATCTCCCATTTATTATTATTTAATTTTATTACCTATTTAATTATTGCGTGTTGTCATCAGGGACTCACACTTTTCATTTTATTTCAGTTTTGAATAATTTTTATTCATTCAGTTTGATACAACTTGTGATTACGAAATTACAAGTTTCACTCAACAACCTTTAGAAAATAATTAATTTATTTATTTTAATTGATAATTATTATTAAATTATGATCATTTATAATAATAAAATCAACGAAATGATTAATCAATTGCCCTGAAAGTTAAAGAATAAAGCAAAAGTAAACAATTGCCATTTATTAGTCACATATCAGAGGGCACACCACATGTTTGGTACAATTAGTGATGGTCAAAAGAGTTTGTTATTATTATTGCTAGTCTGTTACTAGAGTTAGGAAATTCGCAACAAACGATTCATGAGCAGTAAGTGGGGATGGAGTTTATAATACCGACAATGCGCCACGTAGATTAACCATCACAGTATATCGCCGCTGTTGGGATAAGCTGTAAGGGCGCACTGTAATTTATTTACGTTAACAAACTTGGTTAAGCCCAAAATAGGATATTATGGCTCAACTGCATAGTATCTATGAGCATCATTATTCAGATAGTTTTTTTCAAGTGAATAAAGCAAAATAGTTTTTGAAAATCTCTTTTAAAGGTTATGTTGATCCCTCAAGCTTTCTCGATCACATCATTTTTGTCATATCAGTTGCTTAAATGTCTCAAATTAAGATCAAAGTCAAGCAAGTCGTAAATTCTAATGATAAGTTATATTAGCAATCGAACTGCTTCCGGTTGCATCTACAAAGAGACACTACGGGCTGGATCCCCATTACCGGAAACAGTTTTTCGCCAAACTGAATTATGCTATTTAATTTGTTTTTATATTCTTATTTGTTTGTTTTAAATGCATATGGAAGTAAGAAAACATTAATTTCAAAGCAGAAATAAAAAAGAACTGCAAAAGTAATTCAAATAGCAGTTTTGACACAAAGAAATGGCATTAACTTTTGTACTTTTAAAAAACGGAAACGCACATTTCCCTATATATCGTGGCCGTAGACTTTTGAAATTATCTATAACTATATGACTGTAGCATCAACTCCAAAGTCGGTAAATTACCCTCTTTGTCGTATTATAAATAAATGTCATTAATGGATTCGGAGTGAATATCTCTTGCACTTATTTTGAAAGTTCTGGTTTGAGGCATCCTACCTGAAAACTGACGAAAGTTCCAGCCTATTTATTTTTTCATCCAATAGAGTTACCCAACTGGAAATTTTTTCAGCTAATAGAATAAATTACCTGAAAGCCCTGCGACTCCTGTGTATGTACTCTTATTGGCGCTATCCCCATAGCAGCTTTAGGAAACTGGACATGAACGAACTTGTTTACTTTTATGAGAATTGATGATGAAATTATATTTTTATTGTTTTGTGTTACAATTTGACATTTAATTATATTGTCTTGGCTTGTAGAAAATTTGTTATAGTCTTTACAGTTTTTGTTATGTAATACATATGTTGTACGTGTATGTAATTGTATAGTGTATTTGTTGTATTGTGTTAAGTATATAGTGTATTGTGTTGTATTGTGTTAGGTATATAGTGTATTGTGTTGTATTGTGTTAGGTATATAGTGTATTTTGTTGTATTTATTATGTATATTAATGCAGGAGGCAAGGCAAATACTGAATGTAGAGAACGAGGCAGACATGGAGGCGGTACAAAAGAAATACGACCATTTGTTTAAAGTCAACGACAAAAAAACTGGAGGTAGTTTCTACCTACAGTCTAAGGTTGGTTTGCTATCGGTCTATCACTGAATACAACCTCCGTACCTGTAGTACCGGATGTATCGCCTCCTTTAACTGTAACGTATCTCTGTATCATCTCTCTCGGCTATACTTGGAGTTGTTTCCTCTTGACAACAAATTTCATCTTGAGCAGTGGGCACACAACTCTTGTAAATATCTAAACAATATATCTATTTGTTACAGTTCTGTCAATTTGATATTTGTCGATATACTTTTATATATTTGTACCAGAGTTTGGTTATCTCACGATAGTGGATGCACCGTGGTGTGTGTACCTGCAATTTTTCCAATTTTACCCTCAATATCTCCATAACTTGTCCCTGCTCACCTGATATCTACTATTTCCCTTCAGTCCTTCTAGGTAATGTCAGATTGGGTTTATGTTAAAGTTTGTAGTATTGGAATTTTCATTCTCCCTCTGAGGAAAATTTAGTCTTTGAGCTCAGATAACCAATAAAATCCGATTTTGCTGCTACCTATACTTGTCTTAAAAAAAGCTGTTGTGTTTTACAGGTGTTCAGGGCTAAGGAGAGGATAGACTTGGAACTGTTTGAAAGAAATCAAGGTGCTACCTCAGATAAGAGAGAAGACAATGCCAAATCTGACTCCAAGAGCTGACCATAGCTCTGAGATACACAATTGTAGATTATTCTTATAGCCTCTGTGCCATGTGTACAGTTTTGTGGTGTTCTACGTGAACACAGGTTCCACTACAGCGTGCCCAACAAACTATGCTGCTGTTTTATAGGCACAAATGAGCAGCTGTGTGCATCAACAATACCAAAAGCATTAATTGTGCCGCTGTAATAATTCTATTACTTTGTGTTTGGTGACAATGAGTTCTAGGAAAGACAACTTCTTCGATATCAAAGATATTTTATAATGATACATTTCGTGGTTTTATGTCAGCCCATCACAGGTGTATCCAATTAGCAGCTCCTGTAGCGCAGAATTTAATAAATAATTTATTTTGTAAAGTTTTCGCAGAACTCCTGATATTTCATCTGTCACTTGTATTTGTTCCATTTAGTACAAAGTAACTAAAACTGATTTGGTCTATACAACAATGTACTCACTACCTTTTAGATTGTAACAGTAACATAACATGTGATCTACTGCTATATTTAGAGCTAACATTTGTTAGTCTTATATGCCAGTTGACTTTGTTAATTGTCTGTGATAGTCACATTTGCATGATCGTTGCATTTGCTTGTTGTGTATATCAATTGTATTTGTTAATTGTGCATGTCGGTTTTATTGTTGTGTTTGCCATTTTTCTCTTTTCCAGCCTTGGCTACACACACACACCGATAATTTGTTGATATGTGAAGATGATGTTTGCTATATCTGCAAATCTTTTGCATTTTCCTCTGCGTCCCAGTGGGCAAGACTCTTTTATAAGTGATTCATTTTTTTTGTTAAATAATTTATTATTGGGCGAGAGTGTTTTGGCCACAGCATATAAGAGCATTGTAAATGATGTGCCATGAGTCGTTAGTGTGTGTAGCCAAGGCTAAAGTTGTGCAACTGGTCAGTTGCCACCTGTTAGTTGTCCATGTGGTCACTTGTACTTGTGGCCAGTTGTACTTGTTGGTTGTACATGTGGTTAGTTGAGATACTACTTTCCTACTACAAGCAAGTGTCTATAAATAACACACTAGTGATTTTTCATTAGGTAGCATATTTCAGTAACTTTTGTATGCTAAACAGCAATAACCCTTACCAATCATAATCTCTCCTAAATAGCCAGTATTGGGAGAGTCTCCTACTGGATGTATGCAAGATGATAATAAGATAATATATGCGTCAAACAGCTTATACAAAATGTATTAGTTTGTTTGATGGACAATTAGGGTTCAGAATATTATACATTGCAACTAATATCCACAGAGTTTGTGACTGGTTATTGGAATAAATTAGCTGTCGCAGTAACGGCTCTTCTTAATTGCATTTGAGCTCTAGGTTTTCAATCACATCTGTTTAATAGGATCAGTGAATGAGAAGATGTATCATTCCTTCACAACAGTACAACTCATACGTATCAACAGCTCAAGTCAGGTAAATAAGTTTGTTTTTTGCACCTTGTAGCGACAGACAGATGAGTACCTATCGTATCTCCTGATTTGTCATTGAATCTCTTGTGGTTTTAATAAAATTGTTTCCTGAAAACTTGTGAACTCTCGATAGACTCAGAGAAATTAAATTTTTTCCCTAAAATCTTCCACGAACATAAATTTTGTTCCTATACTGCGCACAAACATACGTTGGGGTAGCTCAGCAAGTATATTATTTTTGTATATACGACTTCGGTTTGTTTTCTCCAGCAATATTCTTAGGTCTTCTTACCTTTAGCATTTAATTACTTCAGCAGTTGGTTTTATTACCTTGAAATTATATTATTGTCTGGCTGTATACACAGAAAATTTGCCGTTTCAAACCCTGAAATCCAATTGTGACTAACCAAAGCAACAGGTCTAAAATATCTCCATTTTTTTCCTTCCCTAACATGTCAGATATTGATAGAAGTGCTGACCAAGATAAATTTGCAAACTTGTGATCACTTTATTAGTTTGTTGCATGTATTTTTATTTCTCTAACAATCTTTTCTTCATAATAATAATAAAATAATCGAAGGCAATTTTTGTTATGAGTGATATCTCATTGCTCTATTATTTGCCTTGAAATAAAATAACTTGCTGTGAATAAACTTATTAATAACTTGCTGTGACTAAATTTATTAAAAACTTGTGCACTTGTAAAAGAGTACTTGAGCTGCTCGGCAGCACCCTGATACAACAGTATCTCCGATGGTGCAACAGGGTCATTTAATATATCGCTGACTGATCAGCTGCCGGAGTATTATGTCTAAATCAATAATGTAATTTACATAAACACCTCTAGGGGAAAAAAACCAGTAGCTAGCCTTGGATCCAAGCATTTTTTAGTCAAAGAAATTTATTTGATGTATTCCCTGGCTTTTCTTACAGCAATGTTGTTTCTAAAAACAAAAATAACAATATACTTGAAGGTTTGTTGGAGTTATCAGCTCTTGCTGTGATTACAATTTTGTATGTTTTTCCAAGGTAAATATGAAAAGGTAACAGGATGCTTTTATTATTTAAAGCTGCAGAGCAACCAATTATATTGTTAGCTGAATGATGTAATGCTTTAGGTGGGGGTAATAAAAGTTAATGTCTGCTTTTCAGTTTATGAAGCTGTATTTTTATAGCCTTTGTTGGTAAGTGGCAATGCTTAAATTTCTCTCCTATTGCTTCCATTCGGGTGGTTTTTCACTTTTTATAATGCAAACCACAATTCATATAGTTTATAAAAACGAATTGTGTGTGCAAACCACAACTTGAAGTCAATTGTTGTCACGCACATCGCAGGAATGCCTCCAGTCTTAACCAGATAAAAAGTAAGACAAAAATTGAAAGGTTTGGACAATAGTATCAATAGCTGTAATTTGATATGATCATCAATTAACTCTGTGTATTTAGTCATTAATAAGAGAGCTAAGGCTATGATCTAACAATAGCACGAGTATGATAATAGGCTATGTTTGCATATAGTAGTACGCTACACACAATACAGCACGGCTACTGGTAGAGTGGTATACGTACACATCATAAATAATAAACTGTCAATCATTGGTTGTCAGCCTATCCGATTACCAGCAGGAGTACTGGCATCGCTGGGAATTGTAACTGGTCAAACCATTTACGATTATTCTGCAAAGCTTGAATTTTCATTTCATCAGGTATGCATCACTTTTTGTTGTAAATATGTTAGACTGGTTTTTGTATTTGATGGGTTTTAGGAGACTTTCGGAAAACTGGTAGCTAGTTTAAATCCTGCGTTTGCCTGATAGCAGTAGAAACACAATTTCCGGCAGTTAACAAACTGGTGTGTTGACTTTTCCGGCCACTTCTATTTTTCTGGCGTAAAACATTGGTTAAATCAAATGGCGTTTCGAGCTCAGAAGAAAGCACACATACTTCTAAAGGCGAAAAATCGTTTTAAAATACATAAGTTTTGCAGTTGTGATGAATTTTTTATGAACTACGTCACAACTAGGAAACCTGTACTGGAATTTTTTGGAACTTTAAAGAATTCTCTTCAATTAACAAAGCCCAAATAACAGAAACGCATAGTCAGACTTGCTTTTAGTTTTGTTACTTTGTAACTAGTGGCTTTTCGTGTGTCGTATCCATCCAACTGCAGGCTTTTAGCCCTGGAACTGAGTATGCGGCTAGCTATGAGTTTCTATGCAGTTGTCAGGCAATAGAACTATCTAGATCATTCATTGCTCTGGCATGCAAAAAGTCAGATATCGCCTTTGATAAACCATTTCTCACAAAACTGTCAACGGAATTGATGCTTTCTCAAACATTCATTTAACGCTTGACATAGAAGTTACACAGTGATGCGTGAAGAAAAATAAAATCCTAGTGCGTAAAAGCTCAAAGGCATTGCTCGATGGTCAAACTGCGCGATGCCGTAGTTTGCCGTAACCCTCAGAGGAGAAATTGAAAATGCTAATTGTCTTTGCCTGCTGATTTATTTCTCAGAGTAGCACTGCAGATTGCATCTTCTGTTTCATCAACACTTGTCACAGCCAAGTAAAGCTTGTAGCTGTCACTTGAGTGGTACTTGTTATATGTAACTACATATCGTAGTAGCTGTTCTATTGTTGAGTCAGCGCAATGCACTAAGCTGCCCCCAGTGATTGTTGTTTAGTTGCACCCATTCAGCTAGTACAGTTAAGTTCACAAACAAGCTGCTCCCACTTTCAACCATTAATTATATTCAATGATTTCCAAGGAGTAAGAAGATGGTTTACTGGTTAAAATAATAATGAGCAATTTTTGGCTAACAGCACCACATCAAATGTGGTAATGTATCCGCTAGCAACCAAATGAGTTTCAGTGGCAGTTTGAAGCAGGCGATTGAAGCAGACGATTGAAACAGACGATTGAAGCAGACGATTGAAGCAGATGTACATTGACAGGTTTGCTATCTTCTCGTGGTCTAGTAGCCAGCACACAGTTATAACTTTCCCAAATCTTGTCACTAACTGATGTAGACTCTAGCGGTATTTATGACAGCCATGTCTACTCATTGTTGAAAGTTCTCCAACTCAAAGGCTGCCGATCAATGATGCTCTTAAATCAATTTCAGAAAGCTTCAGCCTTCTTTTGAAAAGTTGTTGTAGCTTCAGTCAAGCAAACGGTATTGAGAGATAAAGTCATTTTCTCGATGGAGTTAATACATTGAACATTGAGTTTTAAATATTCTGACAATAATTTTGTAGCAACTGTGCTGCGGAGTTTGAACACTCTTGGAAACTGTCACCAGATTGTAAGATCATAGAAGATTACACTGATGTATGAGCATTGTCTGTTTGTTAGCCGTTAAAAATTACAACGACAACTTAAAATCCTGCTTCCTTGTCTTACGATCATGATATTTCTGTTAGCACATTCAAGTTCATTTCTTGAAATATTTCAAAACTAGCTTCTAACTGTGATGCTGACTACCCAAGGTTTTATTGCACAGCGTTTGGCTCCTGAAAGTCAACTAACCGGACAAGAATTAGCAAGATTGAGTTCATTTGGAAGTTTATTGACATTCTGTTTTCTAAAAGGGGGAAACCGTCGCAGCTTGCAGTTATAAAGTATTTTTCCTGATTATTAGCGTAATTTTTCGGTCTATAAATCACGTTCGGATACGAATAGTTGACTACAACTAGAGAAGTGTTTTGATAATGGGTTTAGTGATGCCGCCCTGATTATAAGTATTTCAGATTAGTTCTGCATCAGAAAGTTCAACAGCTCAACCCTCTTACATTCAAATTTCTCTCAAATTTACTTAAAATATTGTGCAGTTAAGGAGCTTGCTGCAAATTTTTTCAATCTATCAGAAGGAAAGCCAAATATCCGATCAGATTTTTATTATCAAAACTCGTGTTCAATCATCGCAAATTGATGCGATGAACCCTGATATCTAGAGTTCATTAGCAACCCCTCTTTCACATCCTGCTCTTGTACAATAGAGGGATCAATGTTATGAGCAATGACTTGTCACTAAGCTATAACTCAATCATAAAATAAACAGACCAAATCATCTAATTATTTTCGTGTGTATTTTGTACACTCACTCACGCGAGTGCAACTGTTGTTTTCACTGCTGTCACTCCTAGTATTCATTAGCTTGCACATGGCAGCGCTGCCTCTGTGACCCAGTAATGGTCCATCCTTACAGTGGAAGCCTTAAATGTACATAAATTTATTGTGATTTGCCTTGCTAAAGATACATTTTGCTTTGTTAGTAATTACTAGCTTAAAATCTACTAACTTATTAATCATAAAAGTTCTGGTAAATAAGGTGTGGGCGGAGATTGAGGATTGACAGCATATGTATTGTATAATCTCTTGCATATCATCAACATTATTTTGATTTATTTCGTTAGTGGTTTGCCAAAAACATTTTACAGAAGTATTTTGAAAATGACACCTCTCTAAAAGATAAAAACTCTTCACTTTGAACCTGTCCTGTCAACACTTCATGTTAAAGAGTTGGAATGAGTTTTATGGTCGTTGCGCTTCATTGGTTTCTTTGGTTTTTGTTGGCAGGTGGCCAATTAATCTCTAGTGTCCATTAAATTTGGTGTTGCTCGTTTACTTACTGATGAGTTATGTTGAGTTTGGTGGTAAGTAGGCTTCAGAAGTTAGTTTAGGCGTAAACAAATGCAATTAGTTTTTTACCTAGATATGAAATTGCTCCAGGTACTACTGGAGTTGATACATCTCACAGTGCTTGAGCAGTCTCAAGGCTTGGCTACACTGCACCGATGTTTTGGTTCCGGTGTACCTATAAGATGGATCGGTATGATATGGTAGTGGCTACACATGCAGACGTAGTCACTGATGTAGCAGATGTGTTGATGTACTAGAGCGCATCGACGAGCTGCTATTGAGCTGGCCAATCATACAGCACAAAGCAAAACTTTATGCATGTTTCATTTCCGGCAACAAATTTTCATTTTTTTTTATACAATACTAATAATCAAAAAACTCATCCATTCTAATGAAGTATCATATTTTTTACAATAAAAAAACCTTTAATTTTTATTTATTATGTTAGATTTTTTTATTATTATGTCATACAAATTTTGATAAAATCATCATTTATTGTTTTAATTGTTATTATTAGTTACACATTTAATTTATTATTAATTATTTTATTGTTGTTAAATGTTATTACCAATGATCACTATTTCACGAGCCATGTAAGATAAATTCACTAGACTGAATCGTTTTTGACAAAAACTGCATCACATCGAAATTATTTTGGTGCAAAGGGATGTGCATACAAGTTCTATAACATCAACATTTCTTAGTAACTTGTAGTTCATAACAACGATTATATATCTATAATCGTTGCTGATAACAAATTTCTAGCGAAAAAGTGTTGTAACTTTATCAGCTTGTAAACATATTTTATTTCAGCCAATCAGATGACGCTGATATGCCTTTGTCGTTGGGCATAAAACAACATGTTAATTTGGCTTATGAACAAACCTGTCGATGCGCAAATGCATCTACCACGCCCATCGTGAGCCTATTCGATGGCAAACATCGGCTTGCATAGCCAAACCTTAAATCTAATCAAAGCAGTTTCCAATCCCCGCCCAGCATTGTAAACTCCTCCTATTTAAAGTGTTCCCCTGGATATACGAAAAGGGATAAAACCTTGATTTAGTTTTTTTATACTAAAGAGCTGATTTGTTATTGGGCCAGGTTATAAAGCATAAAAGTTGACAAAATTGACTCAAGATTACGACACCATAGGTGCTGTTTCGAGGAAAAATTGTTTTTTCACAACTCTAGAAGCTTTTGCTAATATTTTTGCGTTGATACAAGAAACTGTTACACGCCACAAACACAAAGAGTTCCTACTTTTTTTAGCAGAGCTTTTTTTCACATTAGTTAAATTTGTTACAATTTAAGCTACATTTGGGCAAACAATTATCTCATTTTTTTTTTCCCGGAAGTTCATGTGACTCCATGAGTATGTGACCAGACCCCTTGGCAGTCTTTCGCAAAATGCGTAGAAATGTCTGATTATGTGCATAATGAGAATTTTGAGCGGTTTTAGAAAAATTTAACACTTTTAACGCGGATAAAAACGTTCATAATGTGTAAATTAACTTGTTTTTTCAACAAAAGAGAAATAAAATCAACCATTTTCAAACTTTCTTCGCAAATTTCACAACTTTCTAGCTATTTCAATAACAGACTATTGCATCTATCTCTAGTAGTTCTATTGTATTTTATTGCTTAGAAAAGCATCTTGGATGTTGCAGAGAATAGGATGCTCTTTTGGTAAGCAATAAAAGATGATGAAAAGCCTGAAATGTGTTTGTAACCATTTTTGACTGAGGTAAAAGAGCGTAACAAAAAGTTATTTGACTTTCTCAACGCCCCAAAAGTTATGGCCATACACATAAAATGGCCAAAGCTAATCAGATATTGTCTGAAAATAGCTGTAGTAGTATGTTTAGCAATATCATGACTAGATACCAAGTTTATTACTATTTCAAACTTCATTTGCTGTACGCATTGTTGCGATTATTTAAGATTTCTACTAATGTAATTTTCTACAATCAATCTCCTATAGCGAAGTCTGTGCTGATAACAATAGATATACAAGGATTCGCTAATACTTCCAGGACCAGATGGGTAAGACAAAAAGAATTGTTTCCCCAAAAGGAAACAACTCCAAATTTTTAACTTTCAGCTCCGCTAAAATAAGTTGTTACAGCTTAATTATTATGTATAACTGTTTCTGGGACAAGAGTACAAATTAATATTTTTTAAGACTGTTAAAGTATAAGATATTTTCCCATATGTAGATACTGTGTTGGTATTTTGAGGCGAGTGCTTCAAAATTTAAAAACTTTGTTTTGATAGTCTTTTAAAATGGACTAAAAACAAATATTTTATTTATTATAATGGAACAACCTCCAGGTTTTATAAATATTTTTTAGAAAAATTGTGTTTCCTGAGCGGTTTTCAGCTCCAATTAGGATTTGAAAAAAACAATCTCATTGCCCAATATACCGTATCATACGATATCTACCAAAGCCCGCCATCACATTCAAGCTATTTTAAAATGCAAGCTTTTTGCTGCGCAACCTGGTGACAAAAGATGTAAGCCTCTCATGATACGAAGTTATGAATGGCAAATTGTTAAAAAAAAATTGGCAGATGTTTCAAATTTTTGCAGTAAAATAAAAAAAGGTGATAAATTGTTTTCGATAAGCAAATGCTTATGAGTTAAAACAGCGTTTTGTACAATTGAGCTCAATTGTCAATTTTTCTGTCTGAATGTAAATATGCCAAGCAGATGAATGCGCATTTATTGTTGGTTTTCTTTCTTAAAACAAACAAGAAAGGGCAATTCCAAACTTTACAAGGAAACTTGTTCATTCTCTCTACCTTACAATTTTTTCCAAAAGTCTTTAACAAAAATTGAACTTCAGAAGTTAAATTTCTAAAACCAAATGTCAGTCGTTAGTTTTTTATTTAATTTTGATTTTTGGAGCAAAAATTAGCTCATAGTTTTATTGACATCCCACCCAAAAGTGTTGTCTCTAATCCAATATTCATCAGTCATTAATATGACAAGTAAAAGGTCACATGACACCTGATCTCTCACTGGTCTATTTTATCACTTCACAAATTGTAGCTGTTTTGGAACTCTGCCAAAATAAAAAGCTAAGCTTTCTAGGTGTTGTTTACGTTACAAATTGAATTGTACTGAGCTGGTCTAGACAATCTAGAATGTTCTTCATAATTAGACTAGAGATTCAGTTCAAATATGCAGTCGCTCAATAAAATGGTACGCATAGTTCACTTTTCCGAAACAAAGTTTTTGATTGTACATAATAAACGATGCATACTGCAGAAAGCTTTTTGTATTATTAGTTAAATAAATTATTATATAAACAATATATATGATAATTCTTTGTCATTGCTGTACCTATGAATGCAATAAAAAAAGGCAATTTTTCCTCATTTTGTTGTTATCTATTCTACAATAATAAAGGTAGACGACTCCCAATTTAATTAGCATTGGCATAAAGACAACTCCTTTGGAGATCGTCGTTATAAAATTTGGTTCTGTGCAAAAAAATTTTACGTAACATGCTTTGGAAAGAAGTATTTTGTACTTCACAGGAAGTGATGTAACAGTAGCTTACACCAAACAAGACGTCTAGAATACAAAATGTCAGCGTCAGCTTACAGAGATTATTGCAATGAGGAAGTCAGCGGTAAAAGCAAGAGACCAACCATATCAAATCCCATACCTATATCTGGATCTTACTCGCGCCTCCCTTATGCAGGCAAGTTGTTGTTTATTAGAAGTCGTTTGCTCGTTGCGAGAGGACAGCTTCTGCCTATTGTAAAGACGGGCCATTATTATAGTGCATCCATGGCAGTTTAATATGAGCTCCATTTGTATTCAAAAGCAATAATTCAATAATTTAAATTCAATAAAAAGTATTAATTGCCAAATTCAGGTCTTCGTGTGTATTTTAATTAATGCCGCTTTGTGTTTTACTTTTTTGCGCCAAAAGTTACAAATAAAATGTTTTTGAATTTGGTGGAATAATTATTTTTAGCTGGTTGATGGTTGGTTATCATAGAAGCATACAAATGTAATCAAAACATGCCAAAACTGTCAACAGCAAACAATGGTGATTCATGTTGGGAGGATTGTGCCCATGTAATAATAAAAACTAACCGAAAAGCCAAGTTCTTCACTGCAGCAGGTGCTAAACACATGGATCTAAAGCTATTTAAATTGACAACCCACAAACGAAATAGACACAGTTGAATGATTTTTGCAGTGCCTAAAATCTGTCCTGCGGATTAACTTTCATAGCGGGCTGGTGCAAGTCCCACCTGATCAATTCGTACAGCTATGAGCTAGGGCTAATTGGTTGAAGGGATATGAAATAATAATAAATTGTAAAGTTATTAATCTTGTTGTGGTGCGAGAAGGCAGTCAACTGTGTACTAGTCTACTAGTCCACTTTCTCAGTTTACTAGCCCATTCTCTCCGTTGTCTTTGAATCGACAGCTAGTAGGACTTGATATATTGTTGTTCAAGTACAAGTTGACATTTAAACCCTATCATGAGAATTCGACGGAGAAGTGAGTAGTAAACATGTTTTAGTAGCAGTATAGTTATGTAATCAAAGTGACATTGTGCTACTCCTGTAAATAAAGCTTTTTTTAGCGTATAACTATTTGATTGTTGTCGATGGTTTTTTAAATGATTCTTTGTAACTTGCCTAAATTACATCAAATCATAAAAAAACTGTAACTTTAAGCGGGTAAGTTTTTAAAAATTTTTCTTACCAATGATAGTGTGGAAAAAAGTGTTTTTATCATTGTTTTACTAATAAAGTATTTATTGAGCCACAACATGAGTTTATGAATGTTGTTACAAATTCAGGCTTGGTGCAAATATACAGCTAATAACAGTTATTGTAGAGTGTTAATAATAAATACTGAAATGCATTTATTATTTTACCAATAGAATTTTTGATAAATCATTCTCATTTGTTTTTATTTAAATTAAAATGTATTCAGATTCTCGGAAGTTTGATGCCAAAGGGAACTGACTTCAGCAAAATAAATATGAACTTCATTGACAAAATTTTAGTCAGTACAACATCTGCAGCCATTTTAACCCATCGCTGAGCTAGTGGACAAAGAGTAATTACGCTCTATTGTTTGCTCTATTGTTATTGGTTAAGAACAAAGACAAAGCAATACGTCCTTTATCTAGTACTTCAGTTAAACCACCTATCTACAATCACCCTTGTTCAAACATTAGCTACACAATACTACAGTAAACAATGCTATACCTCTATCAGTTAGCATCTCAGACAACAGCAGAACTTTGTTGATTATTCTACTAGTGATACTTTCAATTGCAGACGGTCTTGAAGATAGCCTCGCACCCAGTCCTGACCAGGAAAACATAGACATGTCGTACCCAACCGGTGAAAGTTACAACTCTCAGCCGACTCTGGAAAGATCTGAGAGTAACATGCAGCATATGTCTTCTCCGACCGACACCGTGGATACGGTAATACATCGACCAATAGATGGAGCCAGCAACCTCACCTATGACACACCAATACACCGATCTGTGGGTAACTTTGAGCCATTGATACGACCAGATGAGCCTGCGAATCCTCCACCTCAAGGTAGGTTTTTGGGTTACCAGCCAGTTCTTGTGGTTCTTACAGAAAGTTTGGTGAGATTTGTTTTGGTTTCAGTGATCTAAATTCTACAAAGTTTCAAAAGCTGAACTGGGTCAAGTTTTTAATATGACTGTTTTTAGAAAATTTTGCAATACGGAATTCTTTTGGCAGGGAGTTGGAAGGTGTTTGAGATATTTGTGGTGTGATTTAAATGACTGACTGCTCAGTTATGTTGAAAACAAACCTGTATAGTATTGCCAGTTTAAAGCCATTTAAAACTTAATAAATCTTTTAAAATTTACTGAGCTTCAATGCCTGTTAGTATTACAAGTTGCTGATGCTTCTAGAAAGAGCTTTTCAACTACCTACCACTGCTTTTAACACTACATAGTCTGCTGCTTTTATCAATATTGTTTTTAGTAGTTAAATACGAACTAGGCATGTATAGCACCAAGCATCATTTCAAAATTTGTTCAAATATTCAAAGGTTTTTTGTGATTTGACTATTCATATCTGTTTCAAAGTGATGTAAACATGACGGCATACAGTGATAAAATTGGATATTTCTTAATTAAGTCATAACAAAATGCCTAGATGGGCATATTTGTGAAAAGCTTTACAGTAACTTGCATTTCACGGCAGGCATGAAAGTCATGTCAAACCACTTCACTGTCAATAAGACCACAAAATGTGATTAACCTCATTTGATTTGTGAGTGCTTATGTTAGAGATTACCATTTTGCAGACAGTGGTGAGGAAGAAATCCACCCTGAACGAAACTCTGAAAGTCAGAAATTGATGAATAACGACTCGGAAGAAAAAATTTCCCACACAAAACCTAACGTCAAAAGACGAGCTGCTCCTAAAAGAGGTAAAAAATGAAAAGAGCTGTTGAAATGATTAGCATAGCCTCGGCATTTTCGAAAGAGGTGGGAAGATGAAAATCACTTTTGGTCGTTAAGTTGTGTGTAGAAGTTGGCCCACTTCCAACTTTTGACAAACGCTGTAGCTTTTTCTAATGATGTGAACAACATATGGTTAGATTGTGGCGTTTTATACTCAAAAGGAATCCAGCTAAACAGAATATATTTTTGAACATTACTAGAAGAACCATTATCTATTCCATGCTAACAGATAGAATAGATCGACTGTTTGGTTTAGTTGATTCTTCCCTATTTCTGCTACAATCATGATTGATGTTGAGAGTTGATTGCTTTGGCAGATGAGTTGAACTTGATGTCATACACCCTGGGGAATATTATTATTGCTATAGGGGAGGGTTACATCCATCCTCAGTTAGTTGTAGTTTTCTGGGCTAAAAACAAAGTTCACTCAGTCGGCTGGAGACCAATCAATAACTTGGCACTCCTCATTTCTGTGGGATTGTTGAGCATCAAACTACTTGAGTTTTCATCTGTTGTCTAGAACTAATTCAAAAAACATCGACATTGATTTTAATTGAGCTAGCGGGTGATGTTATACTGCTAGTGCTATTGAGAGACCATAATGTAGTAAAACTGTGTGAAAGATGGAAGATTCCTGAAAGAACAAATGCTCCGTGTTGCAGTTGTGCCATTTTTTATGCTCGTGACTTTGTGCACTCTAGAAATAATTCAGGCCGAACGAGCATTTGCTCTTTGGTAAAAGAGATCGATGAATTTTGGTTTTCAACATAAGCATAACATTACTAACAATAATTTCAATGTCTATTCCTCAATTCTTCAATATTATACCATGTCTATGGTTTTTATTGGTAAATGCGGTAGTTGCTGAGTTGATATTATTGTTGTTCTGACTCCAATTTTTTTTTATTAATTTAGCTTTACCAAATATTTATTTGAAGTAACTTAGACTATTTTTGTATTATTTAGACCTTTTGTTGTTATTGAATAACAAATCATGTAGAAAAAAGTATGTTAATACATAATTTTTAATTAAAAAATGGTAAATTATTTGGCCGAGTTATAGCAAATAATAATTATTATCATGATTTTGTTATTGCTGAAATAAGTGATGATTTTTTATTTTTTTCAACATCATTTGTTGTGTAATTGGCAACAAGCGACTTTTGCACTGATTTTATGTTGTAATTCTATTGAGAATCTCACAAAAGAATCAGTGGTTTTCAGCAATGTTCAATAGCCCATGACGAGGACTGTTATTGCTTTCACACTAGGCCTCTTTAGCACTGTGCCGATTTCGGCCTTCAAATCTTTCCAGTACTTACGGAATTTTACTGAACATTTCATAATTTTCTGATGTTTGTCTGTACCTACATTTTGCAATGATCAGTCAGTCCAGCTGATGACTAGGTGTGAAAAGACAGGCAACCAATTACATAGACGGAGGACATGTTGTTGATAGTATTTGAGGTCTGCAGTTGAAGTTGTTTTGGTAGCTTCAAACAATCAGTGTCGCTAGCTGGCAAAGTACTTATATAAATAACCATTATCATCTAGCATTATGTACTTGTCACACAGCTCATTTGCAATAGGGTGAAGCAGCCACTTGCTGACACCTGCAAGTTATTCACTGCATTAAATTATGCCTAACTGAGCTGTGCTTGAGAACTTCAATCGTCTTAGCTTTTGCTTGCATCTAAACTACAGCCGCTAATGTGTTGCAAGCAGTTGAAATTATTTTTACAACAAAAACATTGTGAGAATGCTTATCCTCTTTTTTGCAATTTGGTCGTATTCTGCAAGAAATTATGCAACTAAAACCACTATCTCAAACTTACGACATTCATTGATGTTTTAAAAGATTGCAGTGGCATGGTTGATGCACCCGAAAGATCTGGCATTGATCCAAAAAGCTAATAAGGGACAGTCATAAAAAGCTAAACATGCAGACACG
The DNA here is from genome assembly GCA_945261195.1 of Cryptosula pallasiana. NCBI lineage: Eukaryota > Metazoa > Bryozoa > Gymnolaemata > Cheilostomatida > Cryptosulidae > Cryptosula > Cryptosula pallasiana. The sequence continues at coordinate 43,523,850 of OX183132.1, read as the reverse complement.
CTGTAAAGATAAAAAGCTGACATGAAAAGCTCAGACATTAACTAGTAACTAGTATTTGATGTATCAGAAGTTTTCAGCTCCAAGTTTGTTACAAATAAAATGTCATCCGGATGTCTCAGTGGGTAGCGAACCTTTGTGGCTAACCAGGTGGTATAGCTGACACGATTGCCGCCAAAGTTTGCCACAAATTACTTGCTCTGCTGATGGGTACAGGTGATGAAAATATCAAAAGGTCTCATTTGTCAAGTATTAAAGGAGCTGTGTGATTTATATACTGCTAGGTATGACCAAAATATGCCCTTATGTAACACCAAATAGATTCTGACTTTGGTTAGCTGTTACATCTACTAGTACTAGCTGTCCTATAAAACTAGCAGAGAGCTAATTGGTTTGATAAGGAAATCTCCAAGGTAATTATACTGTCTTTTTTATGAGAAACCCTTAGGCATCATTAAATGTAAAAAGTTTCCCCCCCCCCCCCCCCCGCAAAGTAAAAAGCGACGTTTTATTTACAAAAATGTACCAGCATTATTCAAAAGAATTCAGAAAAACTAACTAGCTACTAGTTACTGGTAAATAACCTAGCTATTATCAGAAAATTTCAGCTCTTACCCACTTTTTTTTAAATCAACAATATTCATAAAACGAATCACTTCTTATGTTTCCATGGTAACGAATAAGACCAAGTATCAATTTGAAGCATAAAACTTGTGTGTTCATTTATTGCCCTTACATGCATTCAACATGTAACTAATACCACTGTACAAACCACTACCTGTTTACAATATTTTTTACAACTCATGAAGTTCTGACTTGAAATGTGGCTGGTAATCAAGACAGAAGCCAACTTTTGTGGGAGTAACCATGATTCATTTACTCGCATGAAAACAGAATGCTGTGGTTTCCGATGTGAAAGTAATTCGTTACTGCATTGTGTCATTCCACTTGCTAACTTGTTTTTGTGGAAAATTCACCATAGTTGATGACAAAAACTTACTCATTACGCAGCAAAAACAAGTTGGATAACTAGTCATTCTGTTTTGAAACGCCATTTTGATGTTTGAACCCCGAGTAGTCGAAGCTTTCCAAAATCATGAGTAGTACTATCAACCCAAGCAAAAGTTGCAAATTCATACTTAGCTATTCAGACATAATGTGGAGTTATCCCCTCTTGTTGTAGGATACTCATACAGCCCTGGCACCTGTTGCTACTGTCTCTCAAACATGTCCTGTACTAATATATTTCTATGGATATTCTTGATCATCTCTCTCATTGGCTGGAGTGTGTCAATATGGTTGAGTATAGATACAATGCAGGTTATGTCACACTTCAACGTCAGGGAAAACTACACGTGAGTAAAACTATGTTCACACTTTTTTCAAATCCACGATATCTCAGTTGATTGTTTTATTTCTAGATGAACGTGGAGAAAACAACTTCAAAGTTTTGTGATTCACTAATGACAATCACAAGCGATAGGAAAAAGTCTTACATTCATTAAATCTGAACTTCCTTCTTTACAATAATAAAAAAAACTGGTCAGTCTGGAGACTCGATCCTTTGACCTTAAGCAGACATGTCTCTGGTTATAGTCCACCCAACGTGTACCTACAACACTTACACATGTTGTGTCTAGAGCTGACATTGCTAGAATTTAACTGTCAGTCACTATGGTGATGTTCTATTTTTAGATTCAATGGCTTTCCATTCTCAGACATGACAATTATAGTGATAGCCTGTGCGACTCTATTGTTCTCTATAGCTTTTATACTTGTCTCCTCCTACACATCAGAGAAGCTCAGCTCCTATCACCTTCCTTCTAGTCAGTTGAACAATTGTGGTTATTGCTTCACCATTGCTGTGAGTAGCTATGTAACTCTATGGGTTCTACGTGCACTCTAATAAGTTGATGTCATATCTCTATGCACTCTAATGTCCATGCTTGCAGATGGCGATCTTTAGCTGTATAGCAGTGGTGCTGTGGACGTTAGTTATTGCTGTCACCATGATACCAGCCACAGCAATAATACTTGTGCATCTGTTGTATAGTTCTGGAACGTACAACTGCATACATTTACCCAGCCATGGTGAGTCCACTTTTGTTATTTATATTTTTATTTATTTTATTCCGAGCTATTGTGCTTGTTTTGTTTAAATATCTAGTTATAATAAATATTATTTAGCAGCAAGAAGATAAATAAACAAAAAAATATTTTAATATACTAAAAGAATAAATAAAAAAAGTCTATTTTAAACTTTAAAAGTTTATGAGGGAAACACAAAAAGGGAAGTTGGCTGCACATTGTGAGCCAAAACAATTTTGGTAGATAAAAGATTGTAAAATATTGCGAAGTGACAATTATGCTGTTTTGAATAGATTAGGAGAAACGAAACTAAACTGTTTCGCAAAAGATTTATCATAAAAACTTTTAACTAATAATTGTTTTAATAATTCCAAAATGGAATGAAGAAAACTCTTTATGTGGATGCTTTTAACAAAATCTCTAAAAATGCTGAATCATTCTTTGATCTTAAAACCAAAATTGGTTAATTTTTTATTTGTCGAAATAACAAATCGTGTGAATCACAACTGCTAGGATTTTGCTACGCATGTAAAACTTTGGTTACCTGCGAATAGCTCTACAAAAGCTCCATTGGCTGCATGCGATTAAATGCACTGGTAGGTCGTGGTTACGAACTCTTTACTGGCATTAAAATATTTTTGCTCAGTTATTAAAACAATAAAAATAGCAAAGTTAGCTTCAGCACAGCGATTCTCTTGCCAAGTTAGACCTTGTGGAGAATAAGCACTTGACAATAACGCATCAGTTTTAGTGAAAACGTCCTAGAATCAACCTGAACTATCTAGACTTTGTCAAAATTTATCTCAAACCTTAAAACACAATTAATCTAGTGAGATATTTTTACTTAGTACGTCCTTTTTTTTATAAACTGGTTCAACTTTTTTCAATTTTGATCTGCACATTTTATTTAGATCTAAGAGTTTAGAGCTAAGAATGCCTGTCAAACTTTTTTATCAGATAATACAAACAGAGATCTTCAAAAAAAATTTAATTTTATTGTTATTATTATTATTATTATTATTATTATTATTATTATTATTACTATTACTATTACTATTACTATTACTATTACTATTACTATTACTATTACTATTACTATTACTATTACTATTACTATTACTATTACTATTACTATTACTATTACTATTACTATTACTATTACTATTACTATTACTATTACTATTACTATTACTATTACTATTACTATTACTATTACTATTACTATTACTATTACTATTACTATTACTATTACTATTACTATTACTATTACTATTACTATTACTATTACTATTACTATTACTATTACTATTACTATTACTATTACTATTACTATTACTATTACTATTACTATTACTATTACTATTACTATTACTATTACTATTACTATTACTATTACTATTACTATTACTATTACTATTACTATTACTATTACTATTACTATTACTATTACTATTACTATTACTATTACTATTACTATTACTATTACTATTACTATTACTATTACTATTACTATTACTATTACTATTACTATTACTATTACTATTACTATTACTATTACTATTACTATTACTATTACTATTACTATTACTATTACTATTACTATTACTATTACTATTACTATTACTATTACTATTACTATTACTATTACTATTACTATTACTATTACTATTACTATTACTATTACTATTACTATTACTATTACTATTACTATTACTATTACTATTACTATTACTATTACTATTACTATTACTATTACTATTACTATTACTATTACTATTACTATTACTATTACTATTACTATTACTATTACTATTACTATTACTATTACTATTACTATTACTATTATTATTATTATTATTATTATACTATCAAATTATTACATCATGCTTTATAAAAAATGGATGAACCACAAGACCAAAAAAAAACAGGAACCAAAATGAAACTGGATATACTTTCAGGCATCACCAAATACGAAGTCCCCAACACTGATCAGGATTCTATGCTTCAGCTACATTGTGATGATGACTTACAACAATGGATACAAGAATCCTGGAATTTATTAACTCCATTATTGTGTAGCCTTGGAGCAGCTCTGTTTATAGAGATCACACTGGTACGTACCACCTGTACCTCTACATTTTTTATAGACAAGGCAGTACAGCATGCTCTAGCCATAGATGTATAGATAGTGCATAAGTCAACAAACCACCATTATTAGTACTTTTATTTCATCAAGATAGCGGTAGAGTATATAACACACACAATAGCTGACTGATAATGGTCTATTTTATTGCCTTTAGCATAGAGATGTAGCCCTGCCCCTCTTTTTCTAAGGGATTGTATATACACGTGACCGGCGTTCAACGATAACAATGCAAAAAACCAATTGTGCTAATAAGTAATTTTTTGATGTAATGAAATAGCAGTTACTATATTTATATTGATGAAAATTATAATTTTGTATTATTAATGAGTTTTGGAGTTGTAAATGAAAAAATATGGATACAAAACATAATTGGTAAAACAACACTGTTTTAAAAACTTTACTACCATATTTTTGTTCTGCGGAATAAATGCAACAACCAAAAAAAATTTTTACTTCTATATTTATTTAAAAAAACTGAAAACTTGATAAAACTTGCCTTGAAAATATTTAAAAAAAAACCGTCAAAGTTAATAATTTTTGATATGGCGATCATTGTCAACGCCAAACCAGAACCTAAAGCATGTGAATATTACGGTACAGAAATTCTGCCAAGCCTGGGTTTCTATCTTTTGTCTCTCGTCTATGGTTGGTTTTTAAGTAGAGTTAGAGTAACCATGCATGTTTTTATCGTTATCCCTCAAAAGAAGAAGACAACTCCAAATCTTGGTATTTTTAGAACATTACATCACATTATAGTCTAGTCTACTTACTTTCTTGTAGTTGGGTTTCATCATAGTAGTGAGCAGCAATGGAAGGCACTTGTATGAAAGAATGGCATACCTCTCAAATAACAACATTGTACACGAGGAAAGGCAAGATAAATCCCAACGCAAACCATTCATATGAGAGAGTAGAACTAATTTATTGAAGCGAGAACAGTTTTTCCTCCGCTTGCCTTTTTCTTTTTAGCTTTAGTTCATTAATACAAAAGCTTTACCTGGGATTTCAGGCAGTCATTCTAAGCGGCATGTTTGCATTACCATGGGAGATTATCACTAGTGAAATATATATGGCTGCACAAATACCAGAGATTGTACAGTAGCTTTTATACATATATTGTATATCCGTTATATATATGGTTTCACTGGGTATATGACTAAGCAAGCTTTTTTCAAGATGATGTAAGTTTTTTGGAGTCATTTTTGTACTATTATGTATTGGCATTATAGACATCATGTACTTTTATCTGTATAAATATTATTTATATATTATCACCCATTTACGTGATTTATTATGTAATCAAAAATACAGAATATATATTATTACAAGTAACCAAAACAATAATCTTTATTTTGCAGACAGAAAAACGCTTCATTTTTTCCATAGGAATTCCGAGGTTTCAAAAAAGTTGTCAAAAAACTGATGATTAGCAATGGTTAGGTAATAAAACTTCATAATATGGTTAGGGAAATGATAATTAAGTTTCGAAACCATTTGGTGTTTCTGTAATGTATTTTCATTCATGATGTTACTACGAAGCCATAGATAACTGGGAATTTCCTGTCTGAAAAATGAGCAGACAATTTCAGCAGCTGGTTGACAACTGGCGTTTATTATCGAAATTATTAATAATGAATGAATATTGTTTTTAATTCTATTAATAAAAGCCAGTTTTCAGTCAGCCTAAATGGTCTGTGATGTAAACCATTCACGCAAAAGAATGAAATGTCAAATTACTATACTGGAGTTGTCTGCTTTATGCTGAAGTGAACTATTATGAGAACATAACTTCAACAGTTCTTTCTAATTTGAAGAGTAGTGATAGATTTTTATACAGCCCGTTTACACATAGCTATTGAACCAACAAAATCTCACTCAAACCACTCATTTCTACAGATTTTAGTATTATTGAACCTGCTAGCATGTAATTCATACAGATATACAACAACCTTACCTGCTCTTACAGCTATTAAGGAACCCGTGTACATACAAGAGTGGGAGATAGAGAGAGCAGTGTCTACAGACACAAGAACTCAAGTATAGAATAATCTACCTCTGGTATTGTAGTTTAATTCCCACAGAAGCTAATACCTACCTGCAGATGATACCTACCTACTACATAGACAATTAACTAGAGACTAACTTTTTACGCAGCTTGACCGGAACCTACTTCTATACAACACATCATAGTCGTTGAACTGAGGGAATACCGCTCACAATATACATACACAAGGTGAGATACTAGAGAAAAACGCGCAAACTGAAAAAGTTTTCAAATAGTGGAGAATACTCAATTAATTACAGGGAGTTCCAGATTTTGTCCGTTGTTTTACATAAGCCGGCAATAATTATTTTTTGAGTTTCCCCAGTGATAAAACTTTTGATCAGGTTGCGCGTTTTTCTGTAATAACTCCCCACACTTCAGTTTAGATCTTCTGCTCATTTTTCAAACCGGAAATTTCCAGTCGCCACTGTATGAAACCTCTTCTCTAGAATTTTCTCTTTTTGAGAATGAGAAAAAAGAGTTAATATCGTTATAGCTTTAAAATGAGCCACATATGAACAGCGAGTATATTCAAAACCTGAAAACTACTATTGGGCTACCATTAGCAAAAGCAGTCGCAAAATTAAGAATCCGAAGGTTACCTCAAATTGCAATGATCGTTGGTATTGCAATATTTTCCTCATATTGGATTTTCCTAGTTATGTCATGGAAGTGTTCATCATAGAGAAAAACCCGCAACCTTATCAAAGGTTTTATTACTGGGGAAACAGTGTTTGAAAACTTTTTAGGTTGGGCATTTTTTCTTTAATTTACCTCCCCAAATTGGAGCTTAGAAAACGCGAACACAAGAAAATTCCAATGCTCTACTTTATCCGCATATATAAAGTAGTATGAGGGCCATGATCCCATGCGCTCAGTTCCTCAATAAATCCTTGTAGCCAATAGGCGTCCACGATGATGCTTACTACGCATGAACGGTTTTCTAAGGGTTTTCCACAATCATTTGACGATAAAGCTTTCAAAGCGTTAGTAGCTGGCTAGTACTAGTTGTTCGCTTATCTCGTTTACAAACTGTCAGTTACGTTGGTGAGTATTCATTTATAACACTCCTACAGAAATACTTCACTGTTGGTAGAGACATTACTTTAACTACTTCTAATAATTACAGGCAGTTTTAGGGCTGTTGACAATCCATAGGATCAAACAGCATCATCATCATCATGAACCCAGAAGAAGATTCTCTTGCCAGTTTGCTTCAAAGCTTTGCTAAAGCACCTATTAAAGCATCACTGACAGCTTCTGACCTGGTTGAAGCCTTGGAAGCTGTGCCTCTCAAGCGTAGATATTCAATCATAGCTAAAACCAAGTTCAACGATGGTAAAACCTTTCTTCATCGAGCTTTGGAACGTGGTTGCGCAGAGTTGGTAAGTTGTCTACTTCAACATGTAACAGAAGAAGATGGAAAGAAGTTACTCGATTCAGGACGTCCTGTTCTCCATGCAGCAATGCTTCAGTCAGCTGAAAAAGTGAAGCATCTACTTGAATCCATTCCATCAACCAATAGACACATCTTTCTTATGAGTAGAGATGGAGAAGGAAAAACATCACTACACTGTGCCAGTAGCTTTGGTAGTGCAGCCGCTGTGAAATGTATATTAGACTCATTAGAGGAAGAAAAAAAGCAAGATCTGCTTTTGATGCAGGACAAGGAAGGGAGTACTGCTCTACATTTAGCGATCACATCGCAATCTGAAGATACAGTAAAATGTATACTGGACTGTATAGAACCAGAAAATATACACAAAATGTTGTCTACGCAAAATAACAAAAAGAAAACATCGTTACACTACGCGTGCATGTCAGGGTGTGCCCATACGGTGCAACATATTTTAAATTCCACTGTACCTACAAAAAGACTTGAGTTACTATCTATGACAGACGATGAAGGAATGACATTATTACACATTGCTAGTAAAACTGGTTCTGTTGACAAAGTGAGATTTTTAATTGACAGTATAGCAGACAATGATAGATCCAGTTTACTAATGATCCAGGATAATGAGGGGAAAACACCATTACACTATTCCAGTCAGTTGAAATCCACAGAAAAGCTGAAACACATATTGTCATCAGTGGCAGAAGAAAATCGGAATACGTTAACAATGATGAAAGATCGAGAAGGAAAAACATCGCTTCATCATTGCAGCCGTTCAGGCACTTCAGATAGTTTGAAATGCATTTTAGACTCTTTGACTCCTGAAAATCAGCAAAGCCTACTGATGATGCAAGACAATGATGGAATGACGTCACTGCATCTTGCAATTTCGGATCATTCTGAAGTTGTGCAGAAGGTTACCAGTCTGCTACAACATCTTCCATTACATCGTCGATTGGAATTGCTAGAGTCCAAGAACGGAGAGGGGAAAACAGCTACAGAAATGGCAATGGCTATCAATTCTCAAGATGCTGTGAATGTTTTGAAAGACTTCCATGGTCCTGCATTGGAAAATACTATTCCAGGTATATTAATTTGAGCTGTTTTTTTTAAAGTTTCAAAAAATCAAGTTTGCATTAGAACTTATAATAATTGTTTTGAGTCTGGTATGATAGAAAAAATGTTGAATGGTTGAAGTAAAATGCCAGCAGGCTTGGGACAAACGAATGCGTAACGTTGATCGTTTTCGCTAGTCGCTGCTATTTCACGAACGATTAGTCTATTTACAATGGTTTTCAGGATGATAAAGGATTATCTGTAAGTGTTTATTTTAAATGCTTGAAGGATGTAATCGATTTTTTCAAGTTATGGAAGGTTAAAATTTTCTGATTTCATCCAATTGGTCACAAAAACCAGCAATATAACACCACTTTTTGTTTTTCAAAAAAATTCAACATTGTGTGACTTTTGCTGTATTTAATTTGCTGTATTTTATTCACATACGTAGCAATTTCTTGAAGATTTCTTACTAAACCGGATATGAAGTCTCTACAACAATGATATTGAACACTAAAAAAATTGGTTAATGCTTTGTTTTTTTTCATACGATGTTGTTTTTCTGGCTGCTAAAATTCCTTAGTATTTTATTTCATCATAGATTACAGCTTAAGGTCAGGTTAGCCATGATACAAAAACCAAAAGTTTTTTTTGAGATTATAAATAATATCATTTACCGAACGAACCGGAACATTTGAGCAGATGATGCAGACAGTAGATTTATTTATTTCAGTTGAGAAGAAAACCTTTGGTGATAAATGTTACATGTACTACCATTAAATATTTTTCTTACTACTGTGATTATCAAAACTACGTGACTAGATTTTCCTTTTTTTCATTTGATAATTATAAAATTATTATTATTAATTTAATTATTATTATGATTATTATTATTATAATAATTGTTATTACTACTACTATTGTAACTATTATTTCAATGAGTTATAATTATTATAATTAATAATAATAATCAATGTTAGATTTTCCCCACTTCATCACTACTACTATTTTTTTTATCATAAATCATTCTTTTTATTTTTAATTATAATAATAATAATTGGTGGTGGTATATATATTAATAATTATAAATAATAATAATTAATTTTATTTAATAATAATAATTTGAAACAATCAAATTATATTATTATAATAGTTATAATAATAATATAATTTGAATAATTATATTATTTATATATATATTATTATAATATTATTACAATAATTACAGTTTTAATAATCATATTTACTTTTTTACCATTATTGTTTTAATATTATTATTTATTTATTAGCTAATCATTACTATTCATTTTTTAATTATTGTAATTTATTAATTATTAATGATAATTATTATTATGTATTTCATTATTAGTTTGATTATTTATTATTATTATTAATTAATATACAGCTATTTATTTATTATAACTATAATTCTCATTGATTAATTGGATATTTACGTTGTACAAAAACAGCAGGGTTTTACTCTAGTTATTACTAATACCACTACCACTACTACTAACTATTTGTATTGAATATGGTAGCAGCAGCTTAAGTAATATTATATTCTTTTGCATTATTCTAGTTATTTATTATTACTATTTGCTTTTTTGCTATGTTTATATTTATTTTATATTATATTAATCACAATGATCAATTTAATTATAATAATTATACTAGTGATAATTTTAATTAAAAGTATGCGTAATAATAACACCAACATTATTTAATGATAATAATGTTTCATCATTATTATTAGTAGTTATTACTTGTTTTTTATGTACCCGACAAATTGATCAACATACAAATCATCCCATCAATGAACACCTATTAGGAATCACTATTATTATTTATTATTCCAATATTATCAATGCCATAATAATTCGGTTTTATAATTATTGTTCTTGTTGAAATGCAATAGTAGTTATACAGACATATATTACATACCATATGTATATACATATTGTTTACACCAATTATGAATATCTATAATATAATGGTAGATAATCACTGATGACTTTGAAATAATTACATATAATAATGAAGGCTATGAAATGTGTGTTCTTTTTTTTAACAGCGGTGAAGAGCTGAGTTCTGATCAAAACGGCTCTTTGATATTGTGCTATCAAGTTACATCATTTTCACTGGTAATTACTGAATACATATATATGTAATATTTGCAGGAAAGACTGATAAATTAGAAGATGACTCTATACTACATAAGTTTTGCCAAGATAAACAAGCAAACAGAGTATAAAATCGATTGTACATTCCTTTATCCTTTCTTTTTCAAATAAAAAATCGAAATGCTATATTCCTTTCTTTTAAATGTTAAAATCGAAATCGAATTAATCCTTTATTTTTCCAAAATCGAGTCCCAAGCCTGAATGCCAGTAAGTTTGATATTTTTAGCATTTATTTAGATGTTAATAGCCATTTTTTAGTGAATGAACACGCATATTTGCGCGTTATTTATGCCGGTTATTCATACATTTTGAATGAGAAATGACTGTAACTCTATAGCAGCTGTTTTCACAGTTCTTTTTCATTTTTATATTTATTTTCTGACCTTTCAGAGTTACTATACTGGTATAATTATTATATTACCTAAAATTAATTATATGCGGTGACAAATCGCTTTTGAAAATGACGGGCACAGCCCCTACTGTTTATTGTTCATTCAAAGTTGTAAAATATAATTAGCATATAGTAATAATAAATAAACGAAGCAACTGATAAAAAATTTAGATTAATCATATGTACTGTACAACCGACTTGGGCTTACTTGCCTTCAAAAACACTGTATTGGCTATCGATTGAATTACTTCCTAGTTGAGTACAGTTATTGGTTAAATACAAAAGCCACAATAATGCTAAGAGATAACAAAGATTATAGATTTACTCCTAAAAATGCTATAAAACAGCTCAATTTAAACTTGCAATCTTTCCCACTTCGGATTGTGTGTCATGGAGTGTTGAAGTGAAGGACCCGTGAGTTCAAAATAATGAATTTGCAGTCGCTGGCTTCCAAAATGTTTGCTCATTTTGACACAGCATTCACCGATTTGCTGTGGTCGAAAAGTCGCCTGCGTTTTTTTTTTAATAAAATCTGCGTTTAGCTTCATAATATGTATAGTATTATTAAATCCCCATACTGCGCAACAATATTAGCTTGAGATATCATAGCACTTTTAGATTATGAGCTATTGGTATATTGCAGCGACAATTGACGTTGAGCCTACTCCTCGCCTTGACTCACCAAAGCGAGGTGCTAGAAGGACGCCTCACCAAGTAAAACAACCAGTTGGCCAACCAGCTCAACCACCACCACCGACAACTGAAAGCTCCTTGATTCAAGAGCCTGCTCAAGATTTGAGCCTACATCGCTCTACTGGACCATTTAAACCATTTTCAAGGCCTTCCCTTCAACAGTCGCCTTCACTTTCTGACCAAACTGTCCATGCCAGTCCTAGTTCCCAGGCCTCCATTAATGACCTTTCTTGGACACAATCAGTGTCCTCATATTTGGGTATGCTACAACAACCCATATACACTTCTAATCAGTCACTCAGTTACTCCTCAACCATGCCTTATATCTTACCCGCGCCACCATCAACAGCTGTCACACCTTCTTTCCAATCCCTGACACCATCTAGCGTACCATCTGCGGAGTCCTCTCTATCTTCCCAAAGTATGGCGTATGTCACACCTTTTAATCAAGGTCCGGGGTCCATCACTACTCAGCCCACTTTTACATCGCTAGAGCCTATCAGACCTAAAAAAGAAAAAGTTACCATTGTGACCAAGCATAGGCCTATACTTCCTGCTGACAATTCTGGTGCTGACAGGCATAAGTCTAATGACTATGCTGCCATGCCGAGCATGGTTGGGATAAAACGGATGGCTACGAGTGAGCTTGGGGCCCCTGGGCACACGCCCGTGAAACAGCCCAGATTTGAGAGTAAGTAACTCAATGAATTGAGGCTAAGTAATTAAACATGCTCCGATTCAGATTCACTGCATTGGATTTGGTAGATTTTATTAATTCGCAATCAGAAAAAATCGGGAATCGGTTCCCTGACATTATCGTTGACAGATTTTTTCACTGACAATGGTAAATTAGGTTCAATCACGCATGTTTTTACTGCATGGGTCACCCTAGATAGCGATGCCAATTTATACCAATGTGGCTAAGTTGCTCTTGCAACCCCTATTACAATGAGAAGAAGCATAATCTGCCTTATAAGTAGCTTGTGCTCCTGGAAAACTATCAAATTACTATAAATCACGATTAATCAGTGATTTAGCTGTATCTAAGTGAATAATCATGTTGAGATTACTCTTGCAAATTTCCCTTCAATTTTTTTATAAATTAGAGCAATCGGAATCGGGTCGGTTCAATGGGAAAATCACTAAAATCGGGATCGAATCAGATTGGTGAACATTTTGTGAATCGGAGCATCTGTATAAGTAATACTAATTTTTCAAAATTTATCTCATGGCTACTTACTGAATTAGCGAAAAATGTTTTTGAAAAACTACCCTCAAAATTTTGTTTCGATTATGTTAATTTCATTTCATTGTATGGCATGTTTATCATATAATGTGTTGTATGCAATGGTATTCCTATAGTAAATAGCATTAGTATCATTGCCGTCATTACGAAAAAACATGCATTTAAAAAATAGCAGCATAAAATAATGTCAGGGGAGACAAAGGAGAATATTTTCATGTTTTCAGGCGCAATTGAGGGAGAGACAGTGAAGATGATAAGTGGGGGAGATCGTTATTTGTTTATGTTCCCTCCAAACAATACTGTTGGAGACTTTACCAGTGATGTGCAGAGTATGACAGGGACTCCCTGCGCCATTAACACTCTAGGTCTGTAACATTCTCAAGTTTTGCTGCCGTAAATAATCGACTTCAATTGTTATTGTCCACTAGTAATGCTGAGCGTATCTAAAACAAGTGTTTTTAAATTCAGCTGGTTGTGACGGTTTATTTGTTATTGCACTGATGTATGTATTACAGATGGATTTGTAAGCAGCAGCTCAGTACTTCTGAAATCTCTCCCCATCCCTTTTATTATATCGGCTGGAGGTTCTGAGACTATCATCAATTCAAGTAAGCTAATGTGGAAATGTTAACCTTGCACCCACTCTGACTTGGTGGTGGACACCATGCTACGATTCGCAATTGTAGCGTAGCAAAAACTACAACAATCTAGATACGTTTTTATTGCGTCATATCAACATCGATGTGGTTTGTTACTGATAGCTATTCAATACAAAAAATGTTGCATCTTGTGTGAAACACTCTGAAAATGACGTCTGCATTAGCTGTCAAAGAGATCTAAAAATTTCAAGTGAAGGTTGCACCAACAAAAAACTTTCTACAGCATTTAATGTTTTTTACTAGTTCCTCACGTCTCGTATTGTCTAAAATCAGTCATCTAATGACATATCCGCCAACAAAGTTCATACTCAAACGTGATATAAGAATATAAATGTATCATCATTGATCAAAAAGCTTTATATTAATATGGCAAAAGTTTATATAAGCTGGATTGATTATTTATTATTAATAATAAATAAATAATCAACTGCTAATATATTTTATATACTTTTTATAGCCTATTTCATAGTCAGTGAGTAGGCGAATTTGCTCGTTCATTTGCTAATTATTTCCCTCTATTGAAATACTGCATTATGTTTGAACCAACTGAACACTGTCATCGTACGCTGTAAACCATTCACATTACTACTGGCAACCAAATGTAGCATGAGTCATTTTGTTCGTCATAGAGGGAACTAAGCCTGAATTCTTTTTTTATGAGTTACAGAGAAGAAATATTTTCATACGACACCGATGTTATTTGTTTTTGAAATTTAGTGAAGTCCAAAAAGTGTCAGAAAAGTATGATGGTTTAATAATAGTTTACAGCCGCACAATTTTGTACATTTTTGTATTTTTCAGGACCCGAGCAGTTTGATGGCCCTGGTGCAAGCTCTTCTATAGCTGAAGATACAAGTAAAAAGCAAATGCGGTTTGGTAGAAGTGAGTTCTTAGAGTTCTCTAAATTATGAAAGAAACTCATCTAAACTATTGTTTGTTTCAGGCGTGATAACTTCAATCTGTTTCAATGTTGTAGTGGCTAGCGCGGGTCAAGTAGTCGAACTGCTCAGCTTTGTACACGACCACGTCGCCAGCGGGAAGACGATTAACGCTGCCTTAAAGCTGGCTGAGAAGGATAGAAAGACTGTTGACAGATTCAAGAACATATACTACCTGCATGTGACTAACAGCAAAAAGTTAAATGAGGTAAAACTAACATTTTTTGTGCATTTCAAAACTTTTGTATATTTGGTCATGTTTGCTCTGGCAACTAACGCAAAATTTTATGTATCATTCAAAATACGTCACAGTTAATCACAATCACTTGTTAGATAATAAAAAAACAGCTCCAGTATATTTAGAACAAGTTTAGCTAATTTAACGGTTTTTCCTTGTTTATAGCTGACAAAAATTTCAACTTACTACAACTGATGGCTGGTTGGGCTTCAGCTTTGAGTGGACAATGCTCATGTAATTTCTATTTGTGGCATCAAATTTTCGTTAATACCTTGGGCACAGGCTATACATGTAAAAAATTAACTTTCCAAAGATGATAACAGTTTCAGACTTTTTTGATTACGCTATTATTAAATGAACCAGTTTTTCCCCCAAGAATAATAGAAGTTGAAATTTCAGTTTTCTGTATATTATTGATGACAAAAACATCAGAGCCTGAATTAAAGAGGATTTTCTACCAAAAAGAGTTTGATCGTGATGGAATTTGTTAGAGTAATTGGCTGCTTATTCTGTCCACTAAACGTCTGTTATCAGAAAAAACTTCTCCCACTTTTGGCTGACCGCTTCTTTGACCCCGTATTCCCCATCTCCTCTCTTTCTCCAAATGTTATTAAAAAACTTTGAAATAGTTTTAATGTTTCGTATATACTACATATGTTATTAGTGCATCTGATTATAAAATGTGATATTTCATTATTGATGTGAACCCACTGTAGATTATCTTCAGGAGTATACAAAAATACAACACTGCTCTTTATGTATATTTTCAATTTTTGGAAAAAAAAATTATTTCAAAAAATAAATTGGATATTAGGTCTGTTCGCCAGCTGGATTGATGAACATAGGCTATCATTGATATTTAGAGACCAAATTGGTGGGCGGCAAACGTATCGATCCAGGCTTTTACATTTTATTATATGATAATAAAAAATTATATCCTTTGATCCGGATCAGTTTGTTAAGTCATAAAATTCCCTTGTACATTGTAGCGAGTACAATTATTTTTACATGTGTAAGCAAGCAATTCATCAACGATGTTTATCGTGTTGTTGGTTCCTGACTGGTACTCATTGTGTAATGCTACAGGCGGTAGCAGATAGTGATAGCGAGTCAAACAATAAACAACTTTAAACTTGCCCAGTTGGTAGCGTCTATTTTGAAGCATTTCATTTTTAATGAACTATAACAATAACAATTTATCTTTCTTTTAAAAAAATGGCTCTGCTTTTTATTATTATGATCAACTTATTTATAACATTATTATTGCTTATGATAATCATAATAATTAATAATAATAAACAATATATAGTTTATGTTATTAACTAGTAATAATAAAATAGCAATACCGAGAATGAACTGCTTTGAAATAATCGTCACCCACACGGCTATGTATTAATTTTATGGTTGAATCGGTAGTGCTCATGAGAATGCCTCGCAAATCAAGTATTTTTTCACTAAGGATAGTATTTTGCGATTCACCTAACATATTGCCACCGACCCATTTGTATTAAATATTATGTGTGAAATATTAATTAATTAATTTATATTATTGATCAATACTGCCGGCGAATACACCTATTTAATATTTCAGGTAATAAATAAACACTTTATCCGTTACATGTTGTACATCGTTTTGTGCGCAGTTGGACTTGGAATGGCAGAGAAAGGGGCGACCAGATGCTTTACCCGGACTCAATGAAATGGCCAGGAAAGCAATGGACTGGAAGGTGCTACGGGACATGGCTGATGAAGGGAAGGCGACATTGTTTGGAGGGATTCAGGACGAGTGAATGAAAGCAAGCAATGAACAACCACTAACACTTTTGGTTATTATGTGATTATCTATTCTGATATGACTTACTGTTGTACATAATAATTGAATTCATTTGTTGGTTCATCATTTATTCATAAGTATTGCCCAGTTATAAAAATTATATTTTTCAGATTTTTTGTCATTATTACTACCGCAGTTTCCTCTCATTATAATAAAAAATGCAAATAGTTACCATCTTTTATTGAAATTTAAATTATTTTTTGTTTACCAGGTAATTGAAAATTTGTTTACCAATTAAAATGTTTTATGAAGCAAAATATAAGAAAGCAGTCTGCTTGTAAGTACTATAGATGTCTGTGGTGAATGGAATGGGTATAGGTTACAAGGCAAAAGGAAAGCAACTCTCCAAAAAAACAGATAAATTAAAAATACTTTATTGTAGCTACGTGCGGTATAGATTGCATAAGCTAGCACTATTGCTTGCCGCACTTCGCTTGTAGCTGGATGTTGACATGAGAATTGGAATTCCTTATTTCGTTTACGATAAGCATTTTTTGTGCTAAAAAGTGTAGATTTTTTTGACTTGGATTAACAAAAAATGCTGGATATTGAGTAAAGTTTCTATTGTTTGTTGTATATCCCTGCAGTTGGTCACCATAGGCTATGAGTAACTATTAGTGTTGTGGAGGCGTACAGCCTTATCTCTCCCCTAGACCTAAAGTCTCACAGGCAAATATAAATCCTTCAACATTTGTGGCAAGTCTATCCCGGATCTTGTAACTCTTCCTTCTGGCTCATTAGCAATCTCCCGAATCCGGTAGCACTCATCCGGGGCCAGTAGCACTCATCCGGGTCCAGTAGCACTCATCCGGGGCCAGTAGGACTCATCCGGGGCCAGTAGCACTCATCCGGGGCCAGTAGGACTCAACCGGGTCCAGGATCAGTTTGGAAATTGATGAACAATTTTCCTGGCAAGCAGCCACGCAAGCTATGCTGGGTGTAAATTGCTTAGCAAGATTTTCTTGTGTGCAGTCCCTAACTTTACTAGTGAATGCAAAGAAATATATTAGTAATCGTTTAATACTGTTGTGATACAATGCAAAAAGTGGTATTAATGAAGTGGTTCCAATAGTCTGAGAAGACGATTTAACATAGCAGTAAGTAAGAAAGGACGTAGAAGTACAATCATCAATTGTTCTAAAGTACCAGCTTGACTTGCCCATAAGAAGCATTCTGCCAATATACCCATTATCTGTGCTGTCTACTACCTACTCAAGCTTAATTATACTCCTTGTAATATCAGCGAAGAGGAGACAATTCTCCACTTTTACTTTAAGATCAAAAACGAAATCAGTTTTTATTGAGTTTGTATGTTTGATCATTCTGGAGTGATTGAAATGAACAGACGGAGGCAGAGTTAGCTAAATGTGCTGTTGGTTTAAGAAAAGGTGCTTACAGATAGCTGGAAGAAGGGGTGGTGCCATGTTGGGTATCCTCTTTGTTTTCAATGCTATAGCCCAAGTTCTTAATGATTAATGATAGCTTGGGGTTGAAAAATAATAAAAAAAAGCGAGGAAATGCCATAAAGAACTTACCAAAGACCGTGGCTATAAAGCATGGACAGCTGAGAGGAAATGTGGTCACTACCGGGGAAGGCAACTCTTGATTTTTCTGTAGTATAGAACAACTCTCACTCATATGGAATTCAGGTCTCAAAAGAACTTATGGGAAACACTTAGTTTGATAAAAGCCAGAGAGGGTAGTGGAAAAGAGGGGGCTATGGGTACAAGTTGGGGGTGGGGTGTGGAGAGGTTGAGGGCCAGAGGCTGTTAGAGAGGAAATGGTGGTCAATGATTACCTGTACAAATCTACTGCACTATACTGATCATTACTTATGTTGTCAAAGTTTGAGCCAACCATCCAGTGAGTACATAGAACACTTCAGTAGTAATTGCAGAAGTCATTAAAAAATAGAATACTATAAAAAACAGATCATATAATACAAGCTATCTAGCATTTGCCATGTCTGTCTATACTGAAGCCTTGAATGTTCTATAAGCCGTCTAGTTGTACTTTCCTGAAATGTTAAAATCTTGCTCAATTGGGTAAAAGTTAAACTGACTTATATTGCACCACTGAACTACACTAAAATGTTTATTGCGTTCCATTGATGTTCAAAATGAGCTATTACCATTTCCAGTCCAGCTACGACACTAAACTTTGTCTAAAAATATAGTGGGTTCAGACACATTGGTTACTATCAGCGATGTCAGGGTTCTTTTGAAACTGTAATCTAAGTAAAAGTTATTAATTAAAACCTGCTTTTTTGAAATTGTCTGATGTTTATTGCAACAAGCAAAAATATAATAGAACATATTTTTAATTATTTAAAAGCTTTAACGTTGTCTCCCACATATTTGTTGGATGAAAGAGTAATCTAGTTTGTACAACAATAACTACATTAATAACCGCTAGAATGTGGAATCACAAATTATTATATTATTATACTATATATATTATTAAATTGTTAGCCCTATAGGTGTAAATGCAACGTCAAAAATATTTTACAGAGCTTCCTTTTAGATGTTGGCTATTTGATTATTTCCCAGAGACTTAGAACAGTACAAAAATGATATGGTATACTTTTTGCTGTGAAGCACTTAAAACTGAAATCTAATTATTGCATAAAATAAAATCAGCCAAAACCACTCATCACTCTGGTACTGACAAATCAATGCCACCCTCTGTAATGATTAAAATGAAAAAGCAAGCATACTTTGAATTATCTCCTCATGGAAAAGACAACTCCTTTGCTATTCACTTCATCTCCTACAAAAAGCCTGCAAGTTCATTGGTAAGACAGAGTCTAGTATTTGAAAAAATAACTTTCCGTTTTATGGTTCCACATATTTATATATAGAAAACATAAATGCATTCAACCATCTACACATTCATTCAATCATTTCAACCACAATGTAACCAAACTGAAAAATAACAACGATCAATTTGTTGATGATGAAACTAAACTTAAGGTAAATACAAAAAAGACGCTTCAAAGTGTAATTCATTGTACATACCATGTAATTTTTACATAGAATTTATTTCCAATCGAAAGTTTTTACTTGAGAAAGTTTGTCTTGAATAAATTGACCTCTAAAGCCAGCTGTACAGTATTTACTTGTTGTTTCATTTGATATCCAGAAAAGAAGCAAACGATTTGTACAGCCAGTTAACGAGTGCTAGTGCAGAATTACAAATGCATATTTCTATGGAACGCATTCATAACGAAAAAAAAACAAGTCACGTAAAGCTGGTAAGCAGTAAATAATACAAAAAGTAGTTTGATGTTTGATTTCTTTGATTGCTAGAGACTCATAAGTGTAGGAATTGTGTTTCCCACGTATCACCAGATATATTGTAACTAAAATTATACCTGTCGTTTATTTAAACAAGCTAAACTGATTGTATTTTTTATTAAGATCAATGGGCATGTTTCGATGTTCTGCTGTGAGAAGCTTCACTTTTATTGGTAAGAAAAGAGCAATTACTGCAAAAAATTTCATAGCAATCACAAAACTGGTGCATAAAAAGAATGCTAAAAGTTTTGTTAAAAAAAAAGTCTGTATTCTAAACATCTGTGAAAGCTACAAGAAACTGTCAGAAGCAACTTCCGGTTTAGCATAGCTGTTTTTGTAATAATTATTATTCTCAAAACAGCTAGCTTGCAAGAGAAAGCTGAGATGCTAAAAAAATGTTATTTTTCAACACACAACGAGTTGATAAAACTTTTGTACTAATCAATTAGATATTTTTGTATGTTGAAAAATTGCCTCATAAAAATGACACGGCTAGGGTTTGTGTTATGCTTCACGAGCAGGTGCAGACCTGATCTGTTAAAGTGGAATGACTTTTCAATAGATTAATTTATTCACTGAGTAACAAGAATGGGAGAGATTTCGTAACACACACTTCCTGTGAACAACTAGGCCTAATAATTGCTCAAAAGAAAAACCTTGTGTGAGAAAAAGCTTTAATGTTAAAAGACAGTTTAAACTCTCTTCATTAGTGTGTATCATCTTAATGATAATAATAATAATTATTATTATTAATCTAATAGCTTAAGCTCATTGATTTGTGCTCACTACTACAATGGGGCGTGGTATAGATACACCACAAAAACTATTACAAAAAAATTTGTAAGTAAACATCTAGAGCTAAGTTAACTTGGTTTAAGTTGCATAGTTATAATGTTGTACGGGTAGGAAAATATACTTAAACATGAATGGACAGGTTTGGTAATAAAGCATAATATTACATAATATTACAACACGGAAATTTCTGGGCTTTTTAACAAAAATGTATGCTTCTTTACTAAACAATAATAACGTATTGGTATAATTTTTTCTTAACTATTCACCGTAGCGATTTACCAAACAAACGCTTTTCTATAAGGAAGTTTTTAAACAGCATTTGATATGTTACATCATTTATTGCATGACCTAATCCAACTATTGCACAATCACTAGTTGAACAAAGAGAAGGATGAGCATTTAGAAACTGATTTATATGCGCCACGCAATCCTAGCGGGTAGTAAACTGACCTTAAATAAATATTAGCACATTGACGTTTGGTCAACGGCTTTACAATCGAAATGAGAACTCTTGCTTTATGGGAAAAAATATTCAACCTAGTACATTCTCATGGAAAACCCAAGACTTGACGAAACAACACGCATTATATAATAAAGAACTTCATTGAGCACTAGTTATTATAGAAACTAACGGCTGACAAGCACATCATGTATTCAACGAGATTTATTTGTAAGTATATTATTTATTGTAAGATGAAGCTGAATTAGCTGCATTCATAGATGTATATATATTTACTGATATTCACACACATAAACTCGTTTATGCTTTTTAGGGTTCTATGATATCAAAGACCAAATCCGATGGACGTATGAAGACATATTCTATACAGATGAATCAGAATGTAGACTAGAGAAAGGACTTCTTGGGTTGTTTTGTGGACTGTTGCTCGGTGAGTTTCCGTAAATATAATAATTGATATATGACAAGCCGTGTCACAGCATATACACCACAGTGTATGTCAACAACCTTCAAAACTTTGGGTCTATTCTCAATCTACTCAATTCTTTCTCTACTATTCCAAAAATCTCACATGGAAATTTTGTCAAAAAAATAACTATTATATCCACTAAGTTGCGATGGGATTCATTAGCAATTGGAAACTGGATCCAACTTAAATACCTAACGAAGTGACTGTTTTTACGCCGTAAAGAACAGTTCAGTGCCTGTCAAAAAAACGTCACGAAATTCATTTCAAGTGCTTTTCACTGATGAGATTCCTATGAAAAATCATTTCGAAAGCGTTAACTTGTCATAAATTTGATGACCGTTGACATTTTTGGAAATACTGCAAAGTAGTTTTTGTTCCATGAGTAAAGTGTTTGTCCCAGTTTTGCAATTCTTATTGTAAACCTTAGAACCATTTTAAGCTTGATTCATCATAAAATAGCTATTCTCCTTGTTTGTCGGAAAACTGAAACTGATCAGTTGGTCGGTAGGTAGGTAGGTCAGTCGGTCAATCAAGCTAACTACTGGTGAATGAAAAAAATGCACACAGAAGCTTCCGAAATAACAACAATTAAGGGTGCTTTCGGATACCCTACGCGTAGGGCTTAACGATGGGATTAAACGAGACCATTCGGAAACCCCGTCGTTGAGGGCAGAAAAAACATGGCGGCAATGGGCAATTTGGGCTCAACGATGGAAGTGACAAGCGAGGAAGGTAGCGTCGTTGACTGACCTTGACTCTACCTAACAAACAGTTTTAACGAGTCAACTTTTATCAATCACTTTTCCTCCCCATTTCAAGTCGTGACAATGCATTATAATGTATATAAAAAATACATCTGACGATGAAATCATCGTAATTATTTTTTCTTTGTAAAGAAACTAAAGTGGGCTCGCTCCAGCTATACAGTTTTCACAGACGTTGATGAAAATAAATATGTCTATGGTTCATGCTCAAACAACTTCCGTTAAACGACAGTCATCGTTGAGCCCTCAACGAGTGTTCAACGACTGCCCTATGCATAGGGTATCCGAAAGCACCCTAAACATGAAGTCAAAATCACAATTGTTTTTAGCAAAACAGACTCCGTTAATTACGCCGTTATACAGAAAAGCTGTTGTTGCTTTTGTAATGATGTTTTATTTCATCGGGTGAAACTTAGTTCAATTTTGTTTCTAATCACAATTCTATTAGGAATTCAAGCAATTTCTATGTAGTAGAAAGTTCCACAAAACAAGAGCAGCTCATATTTAAAAACTTTATGTTGATGTGTCAAAGCGGGGTCAAAGCAACCACAAGAAACTGCAAAAGCGTGAAGGCGTTTGTGTTTTCTTTTAAGTACATCATCGAAAATCAAAACTTGAACTTTTGGCCAAGCAAACCGAAAACAAAAAACAGAATGCATTTGAAATTATTATTTTGCACATGCACAACAGCCGCCTAAAAGTGGAAGACTGTGAGTTTATTGAGCGATCACTCAAGCGCGTCATTGTCTAGCTAGTTTGCTCCTGGGCCTAGTAAACAGTTCATACTTCACAACAAAAAAAATTTGGCTGCAGCAAAATTGTCACAGATTAGTATGTCTCAGTGATACAGTCATATGACACCCAAGGTTATTAGACTACTGCTAATTGAATCAAATAGTCACAGTATGAGCAACCAAAAGGAGTAGACAGTAGCGACCTAGTATCTCTAGATCTTGCTAAAATGTCACTCAAAGTTTTTCTCATTTATATGTCTTGGCCTACCCTACATTGCACTTTTGGCCAAATAACCGCACTTTTGACAGCGAGTCGATAGTTCATGAACTTCAAGATCATGTGGGTTGGTAATAAAATAATCGTATAACAAAAAAAATAATTGTGGTTGCTTGATTTATTGAAGTGAGTGCTTGAATTTGCTGGATATTTTAGGAGCCTGCCAAAAATCCTTGTTACATTTCAGTTTTTTTTATTAAAAAGGTCAATTATTTAATGTGAGCAATGCTTATTAACATTTCTAAATTTTTTAAAAATAGTACAGCACTTAGTTTGCTATTCTTTGATCTATACCTTACAGGTACCGCTACATTTATTGCCTTCAAGTTCTCGCTGGAGTTCTCATTTCTAATATCAGCTATAGTGGGAGGATCAGGTGGTTTGATTCTAGCCTTAGCCTTGGCTTTCAACACATTTAGCAGAGCTGTTGTGAGTCTCTGTATGCCCACCCTCTTTCTCAAATCAGGTGAGTGGATGTTGACAATGACAAAACTATTAATACCCTGCCTATGAAACATTGTTTCATCATCGTGACATCCTAACAAACAGCAGTCTTGTTTCAGTTTCCTATCTATTACAATGTGGAAAATTGGACGATGAACTTTGTCCCCTTTCGCTCTATTTACTGTTTGAGATGGAGCATTAAATACATGATTAGGTTTTACGATGACTCATTTTGCTACTCACTTAATTAACTATGAAGTTAACTTACGAGGAAAGCTTCCTTATACTGATGCTGATGAGCCATTTTATTGGCATTGCTAATATGCCGGAAATCTACAGTTTTTCCTTGTTCTCGGTAGTTAAGCATCACAACCAATAATGGATAATCGAACATGTTCTTTTCCAGATAAACGCATGCAAATATTCTATGAACAAACTTTGCAAAACGAGCTCAGACGAACTTTGCCCGAAGCATTTCAATGATTTACTGCGAACCTAATTTTGCGTTATTTGGTGAATCAGCAAGTTCTTAAAATTACACTAACAAATGGTACGCTCAAAATATTGAATTTTAAAAAAAGCCATATAAAAAAGTTTTATTTGTTTATTGCAGGCAGGCTTGTTGTTTCCACGGTAATATTTTCTCTCCTTCTTACTGGTCCGATTACGAACTTTAGTAACAACGCGACTGAGCTTGCATCCACTCACGCCTGTAACGGAGAGCTCCTGTACAACGAAACCCAGGCTCTTAGAGAATTCATCAGAGAGCCATTTGTTGAATTTAGAAACCGTAAGTTGGTGTTGTATTAATAAATATGTTTGTGTGCTCGCTACCGCGTTTTCAATTAAATGAAACACAGTTTTTTTGCAGTTAGTAATATAAATAACAATAAATATCAATGTTCAGTATTTATTAGCCTTGAATTGGTTCCAATTTTTTTCATTTATTCTAGTTTATTTTTTGTCCATGTTTTTACTTGTTTAGTTTTCATTTTTTTCTTGCTTATCAGTGTTTTCCATTTGCCGTATTTCAATATATTTCTTTGTCTATCTATTTAACAGTCTGTTTATGCACTTTGTGTTATTTGAAAAAAATATGGTTGAAAAACTTCTTTTTCCAAATAATACAAAATAAATAAACAGATCGTTGGACACAAATTCTTAAAAGTTTTCTTTAGGCAAAAACTGATATTTTTATTGCTGTGTGGTTTGCTCACAAATTCTCATGAGTAATTTTGATTCATTTTCAAAGTCATCGATTACACCCTGTGCTTAAAGTATTTTAATTTTCTCAAAAAGTTTTGATAAAAGATCTATTTTTTGTTAACGTACTGTTTCTGAAATACTTTAAGCTGATCCTGATGCACGGTGTTTGAATATGGTTAATTCTGTCAATGTTGGAGAAAAGAAAATAGCAATTCAGGCAGCATTTTGAAGCGCTGTCATAAAAATTGATGATATAAAAAAGTTTTGTTCGTTTGATAATGATATTTATTAAGTAGAACTTTGTCAAACTCGTCTATTTTTGTCAATCAATGGTTCACTAAATCACTATTGTTCCTACACGATTTTGTTTCTAGTTAACATGACTGTTTGTTGATGGCTACATGTAATGCATAAACATAATAACACTTGCCACAATTATAGAAATGCAAAGGGAACTCGACAAAATAGAAAACGGATTGAAAGTTTTTGTTAAAGTCTATGAGGGTATCAAAGCAATAGAAGAATTTTTTGTTGATGGACGCAATAACCTTAGAGAATGGATAAGAGATCGTCTGCTTGGGGATGCGTTAGACAGTACGTATACCAGTTACCAAACGTATTCGTGAAAAATATTTTAGTCGAAATATGCCCTGCAATTGAATTTTATGTGTTACAGTCAGCGTGGATCCAATACCTTCTAGAGAAGAACTTGTGCAAGAGATAAAAGATGATATAGCTTCAAAGATAAAAATAGCGGACACCATACTTTTATATTTCAGTAGAGCTTTATCCCTATCTGTCCTAATTATTGTCATCCAATCAGCTTTCTATCTCAGAAAGTACAGACAATACAACATCGACTTTGATGACAACCAGTATATCACTACAGATTTTGTTCAAGTGGATGCCCATCGCAAGCAGGAAGGTAAATTAATGAAAATATACTCTTTTCTCTTAAAAAATATCTGAGTTTTCAGCTAAAAGCACTTATTTTTGTATCACAGGCAAGACATCAGTATTGCCCCTCGCTCCAAAGGAGAAGCAGTTGGTAACCGATAGGAGACAGAAAACGATGTCGATTCTGGAACGAAAAGCTCTCTTGTCTTCTATTATAACAGGATTCGTTACAGTAGCATTGGGTGAGTACCAGACACAATTCCTAAATATTTTTCAAATAATGCAACTAAAACTTCTGCTTTTTTGTTTTGTTCTCCCAATAAAATAATTCTGACAAGCTTAACAAGTTTGTGGGAAAAATTCTAGGCTAACAGCTATTGGAGGTTGAAGGTTAAAATATTGCTACAAAATAACCATTCTCGAAATTTAATTATGGATATTGTAAATGCAACGCAAAAGCTCTGAAACCACCATAATAAGCCAATAGAAATTTGCTCAATGTTGACCATGCCTAACACCAGGTTTTGTGGTTTC
The DNA here is from genome assembly GCA_945261195.1 of Cryptosula pallasiana. NCBI lineage: Eukaryota > Metazoa > Bryozoa > Gymnolaemata > Cheilostomatida > Cryptosulidae > Cryptosula > Cryptosula pallasiana. The sequence goes on along the minus strand of OX183132.1, from coordinate 43,497,068 downwards.
AGTGCTACAACATTGGACTATGAACCACTTGTGTTTTTGTTTTATTGTTGTAAGATTCGCCTTATATGCTGGAAGTGATTATTTTGAAGCTTTTACTTTTTCAATGAAAGTTCCGTTACATCGCTTACCCTTTCTCGCTAGCCTTATAATTAAAAATATTCTAAATAGCCATTGTTTACTTTACGATTACTGTTGTTTTAGGTGGAATAGTTATTGTCGTGGGAGATGTACTACTCTATCACTTTATACTGTTCCTTCGCGAACACGGTAAATTTAGAATAGAAATTGACTTGCATGGAATGGTTGAAGTAATCAAAAAGTTTAACGACAAGCGAGTCGTTTCTGTTGATGCGACTGACAGCAAAGTGATCGATACATCGCACTGTCTCCCTGTTGGATCAGCACCTGACTACTCACATAACATAGGTATGTCAAAGTAGGCAAAATACTCCTTGTTATACTTCAAGCCTCGATTTATCTATTCGTACTTTCCCATAAATGTTGCACTTGTGACTTAGAGAACATTCCAGAAGACATTAATTTTTAAGCATTTACACAGAAAATGTATCATTGTTGTCAACAACCCCTTCCATTGCATCCTGTTGTTTGGTTAGTCCTCCTTTTATTGTCAATAACTTGACTTTAAATTCACATGGCTGTCTGCTTTGGGTCCAGGTAATATAATGCTTCAATTTGTCAACTTGAATGAAATCTCACGGTTGACTACAACCTATGCAGCTCTCTGTTCTCAAAGTTTCTCCATTTATTTTCAGCTAAGATGCTACTAAAATCGAAACTCTAACTAAAATATATTTGTGTAATGGTGACAAAATAAAAACACAAAAGAAATTAAATTTATTGGTTTTTAATCTTTTTACAAAACCCTGCTGTTTGAAATGAAGTACCAAAATGCTACCAGCAAAACCTATGCTATGATATACAGGTATAGGAGCAGCGTACCTGGTGCTTTTGATGATGGTTTTCTTACAAGCATATATGCTGAGGCTGCGGAGATTGATTGCTAGCTACTTCTACCCACAGGCTGAGCAAAAGAAAGTAGCAGCTTTGTATAGAAAGCTTCTTCAAGAAAGAGTTCTCACCCTAATAAAAATCCAGGTACTAAAACTTTAAAATTACGTTTTTCAGAATTTTTTCCTTGATTTGCGCTATCATTTTCTTATCTTCCCATCACTCTTGACATCCGTTGTTTGCTTTAATGGTAATGTTTCAGAGCTCCTCGATTGGTTTTTGGGATTTTGGTTAACATGTTTCAGATTTAGTTGTTTTTTTAAACAAGAACTTGTGTTGAGCCTTGATTTGGTAACCATCTACTCAAAATATATCCACTACAGGATGACTTGATTGAAAAGAAAACTAGAAAAGAGGCAAAACCTGCGAAGGTGGCTCCAGGAAATGCCTTTCAAAGATGTTTGTCCAAGGCTAAACAGCTTAGAACATTGATTTTGAGTGACAAATGTTACATATGTCAGTCAAAGGAAACCAAAGAAAACCCTCTGCAGAAATGTGAAAACTGTGACGAAAGCATCTGTGAGGTAAGTGGCAGGTTCTTAATTAGAGATGAAAAAACAATTTAAAAAAAAAATTGCAGTAGTTTTGGATAAATTTTCTGAAAAATTTATTCTGGTTTATGTAAAAACAAAATGGCAATCTGCTAGCTAAACATCTGCTAAATTGCTTATTTTTTAACAAAAATTATTTGTGAGACATCCCAAAAGAACCTTGAACTTTGTCTTGAGGAGGAAACAGGTTTCATCTTAGGAATTATTTGATAGTTAGGTTACAAATATTTTTCTTTTGTACTTAATTTTATAAACAGTTTCAAATGAATAATCAGTTCTTGTCAAAAAATCAACTGACCACCAGTCGGTGATATTTCTGACTACGGTGTAGTTCAGGTTTAAAAATAATTAAAGATACTTGACTATGAAGTTTATTGGAATGCATGGAAAATAATTTACCTTGCTCGAGTCATCTAGTATTTCTCTCTTTGCATTTTGTAGGAATGCAAAACAATAATGCTCAAGAAGTCAACTTGTCCTTGCTCAAATGAACAGAAGCATTTGTATGACGCTGCTGAATACCGAGATCAGAAGACGTGGACTAATTCTTGAACCTGTTTTTAGAAAAAATGATGCGTTAGTTCTATTTCACATCTGAACACGTCTTGCTAAGAAGGCAAATGTATAATTGATGTCGCTAAAATAAAGGCATTGGTGTTCAAATTTTTTTTCAAGCACATATTTTAACAAAAAAAAATGTGTGATAATGATAATTCCTATGTTATTTCATGAATTAGCAAGAATATTTCAGTAACTTACAATTACATTTATTAACCTGATAACTATATACAAATGTATTTTAGTTATAATTTTTTTGTGTAATGAAACAACTTATGGCCAGTCTGAGCTTCAAAGTTCTGACTGAAAAAGTACGATTTTTTCAACAATTATTGATTAAAGCACTCGAATATAATAAATAGTAACAATAACAGCACATTTATTAGTTTATGTTTTTCTATAACAGGGTTTTTTCTGTGATTGCTGCAATGCAGAAAACAGCATTTAAACAGCGCCAGAATTTTTGGATTTTGGATATTACTGTTTCTTTAGTGAGTATTAATGAAATATAGTACCAATCCTAAAAAACACCTCATGCCTTTAAGAAGAATAAACAACAATTTAAATGATAGTCTGAGAGTTCAACTTGCTTGAGAAAGTAGCAGATGATGCTAAACATCCAGAGACAACTGTTAAATAAGCGTAGAGGATATATGACAATTATTAAATAATGAATATTAAATAATAAATAATAAAAATAAATATGAGACCCATTATGACATAATATTAGTTTACTTTTTGAACATTAACTATTAAGAGATGTCAGAGGTTGACATTTATAACTGGGCATTTTGTAAAGAAATTATTAATAAATCATTCTTTTTGTATACCCTCTTAAAAATAAACAGCAAAGAATTTTTATTAGCTCATACTGTACTCATTTCATCTAAATGTAATTGTAATCTAATTGTAATTGATAGCCAGAGGTAGTTTGATGACCATTAACAATTAATAGATTAAGAATTGCTAGCAGTTATTAGTTTATAGACAATTAATTATTGTTAATAATTAAGGAGATGATGAAATTGTTTTTTGAGTATAAGAAAGTAAACACTAGACATGATTTTACAAAGCAGTGAAAAGATATATTGTGAGCTGTACGCTCAATAACACAAGTTTATTGACAGTAAGATAGCAGCTCTTGAATAAGTTGTATTAGAGACAGTCAGATTTAAATTGGGAAGTGAAGAATTAAAATTGAATAAACTTGAGGTTTCAATGAAAAGGGTTGTAATTCATAGCCTAGTTTCTAAAAATATTGAGCTGTCCCAGTTCACCAAACATTGTCATAAATCTCTTACCCTCGTCACCGAAGTTTCACAAAATAAAAAATATATAGTACTTAAAAAACTCTATTCTAAAAGCGCTTTGTACAGTATCTGAAGCTTCTCTGTTGAGTTTTTTTACTCAAAAATAGCAAAAAAATATTTTTAAACAAAAGGCAGATAGAGTGTGTATAATAAAGTTTCATGTCAGCCATTAGCTCCAAGACAAAACCTTTTCAAGATGTTTTTGTAAAACTCTGGAATAGGCTTTGTACATCAAAACATGCATCTACACCCATCACAAAGCTTACAAACATTGAATTGACTTTTTTAAAATGATCTCTGAAATACGATCAAAGTTTAAAGTGACTCTTTTCTCTCCAATGAGAAACAAAAACGTATTTGAATATAATTTTACCATTTGCTGGTCTCTGAGTCATACTTCACCACTGGAAAAAGTGTATTGAAAAGTTTTACGATCAATTAAGTGCAACAACAAATTGCAATCCTGAAACTTGTGAATTCAATGTAAAGTATGGACTGAATACAATTACTAGAACTAACATACTCATGGCCAGGATGTATTCTAAACATGCCAAGGTATTGAAAATAAACTAAGTAGTATTTAAACTGCCAATTAAAAAACTTTTGCGATGAATCATGAACTAACCAAGGAGGCTTGATAGTTGTCATTTCTTATTGCATTACTAACTGCAGATAAGTTACGCAATGTGAAACTGGGCAGGTTAAAGTTACCTACAGCTAGGAAAAGTATTCAGAAGGAAGTTAAATGGTGTTGTAATGTCACAGGTCAGATCAGGCCAGGTAAGGCCAGGTCTGGCTAGATCCAGCTAGGTGCGGCCAGGTGCGGCCAGGTGCGGCCAGGTGCGGCCAGGTGCGGCCAGGTGCGGCCAGGTGCGGCCAGGTCCAGCTAGTTCCCGCCAGGTACGACCAAATCCATGCGGGTCCGGCCAGATGCAGCCAGGCCAGGCCATGCCATGCCATGCCGTGCCGTGCCGTGCCGTGCCATGCCATACCATACTGTACCGATCTGTCCCGTACCATACCGGACAAGACAAGATCAAACCAAACTAAACACGTTACAGCAATGACAAACAGTGAGTTTTTCTCAACAAAACGGAATAAAACCAAAGTTTCTCTCTCAAAACAATAAAACCTTGGTTGTTAAAAGCTGATATTATACAAGCTCCTACAAAACGTGATGATCTAATTATGTCAACTCTAAATTAAAACTTGATAAAAATTGTTAATTAGTTATTGAGTTTTAATGCAAACACTGAGGCCAAGGTTAAAGTTTGCTTTCATAACAGAAAAACATGATCGAGAAACATTTCACAACACGATGACCAAGATCGTATCATTGTGCTTTATAAACAGTATTTATTATTACTGCTCAACATTCTAGTAGATGAAACATTTGGAAGCTGTCTCTCTGACCAAAAAGCTAAAATATTACTAAGCCTTGTTGCAAAGAGCATAAAAAAACTGGGAAATTGGAAAACTCTGATCAAAATGCATCGATTTCTGTTCTCTGTAAAAATACATGGACTGGTAGCTACCTAGTTATGTAATGAAAGTTTGTACTGATACATCAGTGGTTTAATTTGCAGCTTCTATATTTCTTGCCTAATTCGTTTCCACTCAACTAGGGCTATTACTGCTATTAGTACTGGGAAAGTTGCCAAAGTGAGTCATGATAAATGAGTTGGACAAACTAGGGCATTGATTGGCCAATTCTTAATTAAATTAAAAAAGTTGCTTTCAGGGAAAAAGAAAGCTTTTTTAATATGTCACGGAAAAACCCAAGACTTGACGAAACAGCACGCATTATATAATAGAGAACTTCATTGCGCACTAGTTATTGCACAAACCAACGGCTGACAAGCACATCATGTATTCAACCAGGCTTATTTGTAAGTATATTATTTATTGTACGACGAAGCTGAATTAGCCGCATTCATAGATGTATATATATTTATTGGTATTCAAACACATACACTTGTTTATGCTTTTTAGGGTTCTATGATGTCAAAGACCAAATCCGATGGACGTATGAAGACATATTCTTTACAGACGAATCAGAATGTAGACTAGAGAAAGGACTTGTTGGACTGCTTTGTGGATTGCTACTCGGTGAGCTTCCTTTGCCCAAGTTATCGTGTTCAAATTTTTATAGTGAAACATTGAAGAATAATTTCAGTAAAAATGCGCTCGAATACTTTGCATTTCAGCATGTGAAGATTATTTTTTTTAGGTACGGCAACATTTCTAGCGTTTGCCTATGTATTGGAATTTGAATTTTTCACATCCGCTATTGTGGGTGGAGTGACTGGACTGATTCTGGCGATACTATTGGCGTTTAACACACACCTGAGAGCTGTTGTGTGTCTGTGTATGCCCACCCTCACACTCAAATCAGGTAAAATACAGAATCCACTTTCAGTTTTTGTTAAACTGTTTCACAAAACGGATGCAATAATATGCAAAACAATTGTATTATATAACTAAAATACAATTAAAATGTAATGTAGCAACTTTGCTGAAATTTTATGAAATTGAAACTAGTGGTAGAAAAGCGGGTACTCTTTTGTTTTCTTTGAATTTAAGGCTGTTTTCATATCAATTATAGACACAGTCTAACCTAAACGGTTTCTGATACTGATAGGAAAAAAGTGAAACCGAAATGCAGAAGTAATAATGTGATCATTGAGCAACTCGCTAATTCTTTGTTGAAATACTAACTGAGTGTTTTGCCTATCTCTTACTTTCACTGAAAGCTTTTATAGAAAATTCACAATATGTTTTATTTGAGGCTACAGAGCTTCAAACATTTGCAATGCTGTGCGAATGAATGCATAACTTTTTGCAGCTAAATTCGTAAAGTTGTCAATGCCCTTTTTGAGAAGTTTTCTGATAGCTCTTTTGACGGACTACATATTCTTGAACTGGAGCCTGGAGGAGAGGGGATGACAAGAGTGCTTCCTAAAAAATCAGTCATTAACTGCTCTCATTTTTTTTCAAAAGCTTCTTTACTAAAATTGCCTAGTCAACATAGATAGACCTGTGTTACTGAATAGAAAGAACAAATTGATCGTATTACGCAACTATAATGCTTTTATTCAATGCTGTTTGCACAGTCAACAAAGCCTTAGCAATTTTGAGCACAATTAGATTAGTTTTCACATCTCAGGTATCCTAGCATCTTCTTTACAATATCATCTACTAGGGGGAAGTTAAACAGCAATAAACTTTCCTCAAATGAGTCATGCAGCAGTTTTATAATTTGACACAACTTGCGTGAGGAAACAAATATCTTCTTTAGCTTTTTCTGCTTTGTAGTTTAGAAACTTCTGCATCCACCTGTTTGCCATTTCTTTTGTAATGCATGATAAAGGTGCAAAATTTTGAACATTCAAGGGTATGAAAAACGTCAAATTGCCTGTGTGTCTATGCTTAATAAGTTAATCGATAGATTTAACTGGATAGAACAAGTACTCGCGTGATGCAATGGCGACATGGTTTTGGTGGTTTTGACGAATAATGGCTTTTACAGCATGGGTTTAACCCAAAATGAAGTTCAAACTAGATTGGAGAGGAAAACTCCAAAAATTCAGCAATGGCCATAATAACCAATTCATGTTCAATTCAGTACAACACCTTAGAGAATAGTTCAATATATTCTCTTGGTCAATGCTCTCAAAATTTTAGTTTTTATGGCAACAATGGTAAAATAGTAATATTTTCTTTTGGGTGACAAAAATAATGACCAGATCTTAAGCAACATGTTAAATTGTTAAAAAGCTCCAACATGTTCTAAAACAGTTTCTCTTCGAAAATATATCAAAATATGCTTTAAATTGTTCGGAACTTTTGACTGCTGGGAATTGCTTTTTACTACTCTAAGACTTTTAGAAATTGTAGTGAGAGAACACAACTCCAAAATTTAAAGACATTTTTCTGGATTGGCTGTAATGAGCATTTTTTGAAGCTGAAAATTCATTCATTAGCTCAGAATAAATGAAACCTGTTACTGCTCAGAGCTTAAGATATTTATTTGTAAACTTATCGGCAGGCTGTGTATGTAGCACTCAGGCTAGGTGATAGCAGTGTGACCTAATTAACAACCTGACCTTATTATATAAGTAGGAAGTGATAAGAGAGCTGGTGTGCCAATTCTATCAATAATTTATGTAGGGCGAGTTGTTTTTTAAACTGTCTTCAAAATTTCCCTAAAACACAGCTTATTAGGAGTTGTACTAAAATGCGTGCAGTATAATGTAGGGGTAGGACCAACTCTAAATAACAAATTCAATTCAAATTCAAATACCTTGATTCTTTTCTTTTTTTCGAATTCAATTAAAACTCAACTACCCTCCAAACTAAACTATCAAATTCAAATACATTTTTGAATGTCTTGATTCATTTTTTTTCAAACTCCATTAAAATTCAAACACTCAGAATAAAACCATCAAATTCAAATAAAGTTTCAAGTACCATACTTTACATTTTTCGAATCCAACTAAAGTCCAAGTACCTCCAAAGCTAAACTATCAAATTTGAATGAAATTCAAATAGCTTCATTCACGTCTTCCAGTACAATTTAAATTCAAATTGAATGGATAGTAGAATGCAGGATTTGACAAACTTGAGAACTTTGAGAAAAAAAAAATTAGTTCAAGTAGAGCTGTAGTGGATTTTGGGGGCTTGAAACCACTAGCTGAGTGTCTGTGGTCCAACAAACTCCTAGTTCGTTGGCACAGAGAAGTTGGTAGTGTTTTGACACTATGCTGCCACCAGTTAACTTTCTCCTAAAGGTAGCGACAGGTTGGTATACACCGAATTAGACATGAAGGAGTATACTCAACCCCACAGCCAGTACAGAGCTATGGCTCAGACGCATAACTCGGAGATTTAGAGTAATATGCATTTATTCTTACCCCAAGAACACAAGTAGGTAAAAGTCATAATACAAGACTATTTAACAGACTGATTCGATATGACGCAGGCTCTGCCTTTTATAGGCAGACCACAGGAAGCAGAATGAGACAATAACCAATAGGACAAAAGTAAAACATCTCACAACGAATAGTTAAGCATATATAAATAGCCAACAAATGAGATAAAGTATATTAACTCTAAGATAAGTGGTGCCCAGAAGTTGCAGGAGAAGCTATAGACTCCTTAGCCAATCACAGACACTTTTACTTCCTGTTTTATGTGTCTTAGGCTTTGTAGGCTTGGCTCCTTGATTTCCTCATAAGTACGGGTAGGTATCTGGTGGATGTGTCCTTCTACTCCTTCTAAGGCTATCTTCAGGTCTTAGGCTATGATGACTCACTTCCTGCCAACCCGGTATGGCATCCACAGGGTCAGTAATGAGTCATGCATGGTCGGTATGGCTCCAATGTAGGGTAGATGATTGATCGATGCGGGGTCGGTCAGTTCGGTGTAATAAGATATTATTGTTCTGGCCCAGCACGAGTCCTAACATGTCTGCACACATGTACGTGTTATGAAAGTCCACCACAGAGATACATTGAATCATAAATAAAACTGCTATTGCTCTAGTACTTTTTACTTTTGCTTATTAGAAGAAGTTTTATAAAGTTTATGGAATGATGAGAACAATAAACAAAATGGTATTGCTTTATCTAGCTTCCCTGTCTGTTCACCATCTAGCTCGCAATGCCTTTCATGCGTGTTTAATCCAATCGTTGTCTCATCTGTTGTCTCTGTTGGTAGCCAGCCAAAAACTGATTATGTAATGCAACAAAAATGATGTAATGGGTTAGTTGGGAACTACAATGCAACATCAAAAATTTAACTTTTGCATGCATACAAATTAAAATATAAATTCAAATACCTGCGCTTGATTACATTCAAATTCCAATAAATTCAAATACTTAAGTTGCTAATGCTTTAATTCAAATACAACTTTAAATACCTGTAGTTAAAAACATTTAATTTCAAATATAAATTCAAATGCCCCAGTTTTAAAACCGTAAAAGTCAAATACAAATTCAAATGCTTAAAAATTGAAAAAATACTTCGTATTGAAATTTAAATAAAAACTTAATTGTATTTGATCCTATCCCTGGTATAATGTAGCCACAAAAAATATGAACGCATTAAAAGTATCTCTTTTTATCAGAGTTTTCTTTTAGGACCAAAACGCAATAACTATCAGAAAAGTATGGTCAAATTTTTGGAGTTGTCTGTTTTATGAACAATCTTGGCGGCAAAAATACTTATAGTCAATATAAAAATGATTAAAGGTCATTAAAAACATCACGTTTTGACTTATTCCTTCAATGCTGGTATTTTTCACTTTCAAACTGCTCGTAATTCAAATGAATTTATTCTTGTCATTGTACCTTTGAGAGAAATTATCCGCACTTTTAACAACAACAACAGCTCAAGTTTTCAAATTTCAGAAATTTTGAAACTTTCTGCTCAGGGTTTATTTTTCGGCGGCTTTGTTTTAATGCTAAAATATGTTTGTAGTAAAAAAGATTTTGATACACAAAAAACAGCTCATTCTGTGGTTCATGTTGCAGTTTAGCCAAGTCAGTAACTTGCGAAAAAAACTCTGTTTGAAAAGGTGCTTCTAGTTATAAAAGTTAACACGTTTACGTAACAAAAGTGAACTGACAAAAACCTTTGGTGCCGTGAGGTACAACCATATCAAATAACAATGAATGGTAATGATAAATATGACACAAAAAATATAAGCGAACAACAAAGACATTGAATGTGACCTGTTTTATTGCAGGCAGGCTGATTGTTTCTACTATAATATTCTCCCTTCTGCTCGCTGGACCTATCACAAACTTCAGTAATAATGTAACAGAATTGGCATCAACTCATGCATGTAGCGGAGAACTGCTATATAATCAGAGTCTAGCTATTCAAAGACGTATCAAAGAACCTTTCGACAGATATTGGGCGGGTAAGTTTACATTTCTAACAGCGATAAATAATAATTATAATAATAAACAATAACAATAATAATACTTCAATAAATAAAAAATGATTTTTATTACCATCCATAATAATAAAAATAGTAATTAATAATTATAATTAATATGTATATATATATATATGTTGCATCTAAGCAAAAGGGCTCGTATTATGCAAAAATATTTATTATAGCAGAACTGTACGTATTTGGAACAAGAATGTCGTACAGTGAACAACCCCTGAACGGTAAAACCACCGTTCAGCATAGACTTCCAAAAATCAAGTTTGTACTCTCCAAAAAACGAAAAATTCGCCCGTTTTGGCATAAACGCTCTCGATCCGAAAATGCCCACTATCAATGCCCCAGCTTACTAGCATATTACTAACTATTTTACAATGTGCCAGCGTATTACTCTTTTGTTGCAATCTGTGTGTATCAAGTATGGGCTGATGTTTTATGACCAATCATATGCTTGTATTTTCAACCGCTTTATTTGCATAAATTTTATTATAACTGTGCTGATGCTAGCCCAGGGTAGCAGAGCTGTTTTAGAGTTTGCACAAGGAGTTTACTTGTGTGAATACCTGTTGCGTCTCAATAACGTGATTGATAATTTGAACTACTTGTATTTAGTTTGGCAGGTTGCCTGTTAACTTGTTGGTTCTCCCATACACTGCAGAACACGGTGTACTTTCATGAACATGTAGATAGTAGAGAAGCAATTACTAGTGCTTGCAGTAGCGCTCTCTAGTAAGAGTTGATTCTTCTCAACTCGGTACATCGCTGCATAGCTGTTACCCTGTGTTGAGGTGTTGCTACTAGCTAGACAAGCTTGTTAGTTGTTTGCAGTATTGCAACCGGGTATTAAATCTCTAGTAGCTGTTGGGTAAAGGCACGGTGAAATTCCTTACAGTATTACCATATAATACATTTGAATTCATTCTTTTAGGGGTCAAGGCCAAAGTAGCAGAGCTAGATAAGCCAATCAAAGGAGTGAACAAACTTTGGGATGGAGTAAAGAATTTGATTTTAAATATAGGCTTCAAACATATAAAAAAAATCCGCGATGAGTTTAATAAGGTTTCTGGCAAGCTCACACTCGGCTTCGAAATGGATAATTATATTGAAGGTAGGTTATTACCAGCATCAGAAAATGTACTAAAAAAATTGTCTTTATTTTTTGGACAAAAACTTAAAAAGGTTTGCTATTATTAGTATCTTGAAAACTGTTGCTTTTTTAGCTGATGTTGATGCAATACCAACGCGAGAAGAGCTAGTACAAAAGATAAAAGATGACATATCAGGTCAAGTAGAAATTATCGACATCATCCTTCTCTATGTCAACAGAGCTATTTCACTTTCTGTACTCATCATTGTCATCCAATCAGTTTTCTACCTCAAAAAGTACAACCAATCAAATGTGGACTTTACCGATAACCAATACATCACTCAGCAGTTTGTACAGCTAGATGAAGAGAAAAAACAGGAAGGTAAACCGTTAATAAATATATTTTTACCAAGATAAAAATTTAGCTTTTTTTTCAAAGTAAACAACTTTTGAAACGAATGCCGAAATGACATTAAATATATAGTTGGGAACAAATGTTGAACCTCTGGAAATGAACTTGGAAATTTTCATCTGCGCCGCATAATCAACATTCATTTCAGGTCTGCTGCCGTTCATTCCAGTAGGTGTCTACACTGATTCCAGTTATGTCTGCATTCATTCTTGGCTAAGTTCGTTCCAATGCTCTATTAGAAACATCATATTGTATTGTAGGACAATCTCTGTTACCTCTCACACCAACTGAGAGACTGCTTGTTACAGATAAAAGACAAAAGTCGATGTCCTCTCTGGAACGAAAAGCTTTGTGCGCTTGTTTGATTCCTCTATTTATCACTATTATAGGTAACCTATTGAGGCATAACCCACCATACAAGAAAGAAAAAAAATCATTCTTTTTTTTCTTTTTATTTTATGCTCCTGCTTATCTATATTCATTTTATTTTAATTATTTTTATCAAAGAGTGAATTGTAGCTACTACTAAAATTCCTTCACCGTATCAATGTTTTATCATATCAGAAAAGCGTTTTTCTGTTGTACCACATACATTCAAACAACATGTTTTTCATTTAACATTAACCTCATCTGATAATAATCTGATTTTATTTGATTCATTATTTATTTTTTTCTTTGATAATTGAGCATTTTTAGCAGCTGATGTATTTCATAATATTAGTAATAGAATTTTTAGCAATCAGTAAAATGATCAGTATAACATTTTTGTAAAACAAATTAATCAGACAACTGGTAGTTCAAAATCACTGTTTCATTCTAAAATTTATATTTATTTAGCAATTATCCCTTACAGGAGGTTTGATTATCATTGCCGGTGACGTCGTGCTCTACGAATCCATCAGATTCGTCATAGAACACAACAATTACCGAGTTGCGGTGAACTCTCAGGGTGATATCAAAGTGTTCAAGATGGATGAAGTTCAGACAGAGGTTTTTGATGACCTAATTAATGACAAAGCGATTAATACAGCACGATGCCTCCCCAAAGGCTCTCCACCCAACAAAAACTACTACATAGGTACATGAAGAAAGAAACACACAATCCGGTGCTGGAATGATATCTATGGGTCCTGAAGTCCTGAGAAATCTTTAAAATTTTCTAATTATCTTTGATTAATTCTTACTTGAACTTATTAAATTTAATTGTTTAACAATCACTAAGATTTAAGGCAATAGCTTGATAAACATAAAAATTTAATTGTTTTAAAATTTTAAAATGATTATGGTAAGTTACAACACAAATTCTCAAAAGGAAACTCTCAAGATTTCCTCAGGAGTTCTCAAAAAACTTCAAGACCGGTAATTGTGATCCCAGCACCAACAATCCTTTGGCATTGTGCTTCACATAACCATCGTGCCTATGTTCTGTTCTCTGTACATAGGTTTAGGGGTGGCCTACATTGTATACATCCTCATGGTCACCTTTCAAGCATACATGCTAAGGCTAAGAAGGCTGATAGCGAGCTATTTCTATCCTCAAGCAGAAACGAAAAAAATTGAAGCTTTACATCGAAAGCTCGTTCAAGAGAGAACGCTTACCTTGTTGAGAATTCAGGTAACTATTCACCTATAAACTTAGTTTGTTTTTTAATTTTCGCATTCAGCACAGTTTGGGAATGAGATTATTTAATTAATTTTAGGATGATTTGGTGGCTAAGAAACAAAGAAGAGCAAAGAAAGATTACGCATCACCGGCAACTCTGGTTGCTATTAAAAAGGGTGTCGCAAGTTTCAAAAGCTCCAAGTGGTGGCTCATAAAGAAGAAATGTTACATATGCCAAACAGAGGGAGCAAAGAATAAAAAACCCACAAAGTGTGACAGCTGTGGTCAGTGTATTTGTCAAGTGAGTTGATTCATGCTGGATCACATTAAATGGCATAAACTGACTTGTGACGCCTTCAGATGCACTACTCGCCAGGTAGAAGTTGACAGTTGATTAGATCATAGCACTGAGTATTGTGTAAGAGAGGTGCTTTTCTTATCCAAACATTAGACATGGTGGTCTTATTCAAACTATAGACATGGTGGTCTTATCCAAACCATAGACATGGTGGTCTCATCCAAACCATAGACATGGTAGTCTTATTCAAACCATAGACATGGTGGTTATTTTTTACAAAAATTATGACACTGGTATAGCTAAAGAGAGCTTATTTTACTGCTTCTGCTGAAAAAAAAATTAATACAATGATGTTGCTGTTTGGTTTATAAACCATTTATGAATTATGTTTTGTCATAACTCATAATATGAAAAGAGGAGACTCAAATTCTATTAGTATACCTTCCATTTGATTGCCACCAGATCCCACAACGAATCTGGGCCATGCAATTTTCTCAACGACTCTATCTACCTGCCATGCTGCTCCGTATCACTGACTCTAAAATGCTCTTTGCCACCATGTGATTTTGGCCTCAATGATGAAGTGGCAATCATGTGCCATGTGCAATATGTATTTTGTAGTGTGCAGTGTGCAGCATGTAATGTGTAGTGTGTAATTTGTAGTGCATAGTGTGTAATGAGTCGAAAAGTACTAGTTCTCTTGAGGATCAATGTTTTACATGGTTGTGATATCTGTAGGACTGTATGGATACGTTGATCAGAAGCCCCATCTGTCCTTGCATGGAGGAACGCAGGCTTCCATATGATGATGTCACTGAGTCAGACTTTGCAGGGTTGACAAGAAGAAAAACCTTTGATAGTGAAACGTTTGTTTGAGAAATCTCCTGTTTGTATATGGTGTTAGTGATGAGTGGAGAGAAAATTGTATAGTTGTTGTTTGGTAGTAAACCAGGTGGAAAATGAATTCTGACATTGCTTTATTATAGTCTCTATTTTAAAACCGATGTAGTCTATCCGACTATGTATGTCACTTGTGACCTATTCAAACGTTATGCTCTTCTCCACTCTATCTCTATTTTTACTCTCCAAGTAATATGTAGTTTTTTTTGTTTTTATGGTTCTTAAAAATTGCGTTTTGATAAACTTTGGGTGGTTGAAAATTTCTACGATAAGTTTCGTGGCTCAGAAACCCAACATCTAGTTGCCGATTAATAGACAGCTGCTGACCCATAACAATAATGACATTGCAATTATAGTGTCACTAAAAATTTCTAGAAAACTATGCAAATGCTCGATTTAAAATTTGAATCGAAATATCAGTCTCACAGTTTCTGCTTTTGAAAAGTGTTCACGGCTTTTTGTTGTTGACTTAAGCTCTACTTTGAAACTCAAAAACTTTGTGGAAAACTTTTGTTCAATAGATCTCACGATACTTATACTAGTTAGTCACCATACACAAAGTGTTTGAAATTGAAAACTGTCAAAATTTATTGGATAATTTGCAAAGTTTGGTGCAGAAATGAGTGAGAACAAAGAAAATTTGAAACAGCCAGAAACCAAGTATAATTATAATTGACAACCTCGACGTTTTACAGTTTTCTCTGCTCACGTTTTAGATGCTTGGGAATCATTTTGTGTACGTTTAGCACGAGTAAAAACAGAAGAAACTTCTTTTCTCTCAAAATATTTCTGAGTATCAACTATTTGACAAAGTATGGGGTAAAGAGAGAGAGAGAGCTTAAGTTGTAATTTGTCATTTACTGTCAAAGTCAATAATAAGTAAACAATAAATACATGTATAAAACCTATGACTATGAATAACAGACAGATGTAAATTTTATTATTATATAAACATGATATTATTTATTCATTTTATTGTCACTGCATCGGAATGGCTGTAGCCAGAAGTCTGATACCAGATATGACCAACAAACTAGTGTGCAACAAGCCATTTGCTTGAATTTAAAATCTCAGTTTATATTCCTTGATTGGCTGCCAGCATGTCTTCAGTTAAACAAAAGTGTTTTTCCTAGCATTCACTTCACTTTTAAAATTATTCTTGGTCTTATTGTTAATTTTATTATTACAATCATCTGGTATTTATTAACATCGAATAAACGTGTGACTCATAATAATGACCAGTATAATTGACACCACTCATCAATAAAGTTGATTCAATACTGAATAACAATAAATAGTAAACTCTAAATATTAATACTACACATCAACTAAATAATAAATATCTGCTGGCTGTTATAAAGTTCAAATAATCGGATGTATCTCGGAAACTGGGACTCAAATTCCACCATGGCCATAACGGCTGTAATTATCTTCTTTCATCTTTATTATACATTATGGCAGTTGTCTGCTCTCGCCTATATAATACATTATGGCAGTTGTCTGCTCTCACCTATATAATATATTATGGCTGTTGCCTGCTCTCATCTATATTATACATTATCGCAGTTGTCTACTCTCATCTATACAGGGGCGGATCTAGCCTTGACAGTTAGTTGGTGCCAATATCTGGCCGGGGGTCCAGGGGGCCGGCAGGCCCCCGGCGGGTCCAGGGCAGCGCCCTGGCGGGGGCTAGGGGGCAGCGCCCCCGGAAGCGGGGTGCGGGGCGCAGCCCCACGCCGAAACGGTTAATGCGTGTTATAAAAACACCAAGTTTTCTGATAAGCTAGAAGTATTTGACAGTTTTGCTAAATAATGCATTATTGAGAAAGTACATCCCACATGTTCAAAGTTTATATTTCTATAATGAAATGTAACTGGTATAAAGTGCTGTGCATGAGGCATGGATTTTGTAGTTTATTTATCATCCTTATGTCTGACAGTACTCAATAACAATCAATGCCATTTTGAAAGGGTCACCGTCATCCTTCGGCTTTTTTGGCTTGCAAAGCGATCAATCACTTGTTCGTAGCTGTAATGAAAGAAAAAGGCATAAAGTGGATATGTATTAATTGATTGGTGCTGAGAGTTTGTCATCACAGAGCTAAACCAGTTATGTCCCAAGCTTCTCACACTAATATTTAGTTGCACAGCTGTTTATTTGTATGATTTTGCTGTATATTTATTGCGATGTTACTCACTTCAGACTTTTTTGGTTATGTATGTTTAGCAGCATGAGCTGCGCCAGTTTTTCCTCAGACATTGTGGACCGCAAGTAACTTTTAACAAGCTTGAGCTTACTGTTACTTCTCTCTACTTGGCATGTAGTAACTGGTAAGGTAATCAACATCCGAAAAAGAACATGTATGTTGGCAAAGAGAACATCATCACACACCTACAATAAAGCAATTTTGCGGGTGAGCTGTTATACCGAAACCCATTCGCATGTTAACACCATGTGAAATGAAATAAATTTCTAAAATTGACAGAGTTTCAGTTGAGCCACACAACTTTTTTAAGACAATTTTTAATGAAGCACCAGACATACACAGAGCACATACCAGTATGGCTGACAAAGCATCGTGTGGAGGATTATCCACATCTTTCCACTTTTCCCTCCAGCGCAAGACCTCACTTACAACAGTCGAAGGATATGGCAGGTCAGAATAGTAAAACTCGAGAAGTTCTCTGGCACAGTTGACAACTTTCGTGTCCGGCAAAGTCCTTAACTCAGATGGAACGAGAAAGAATAGACTTTGAATGACAATGCTGGATTGATTCTGAGGAAACCTTCCATCCATTTCAGAGTTGAGATAATCCATGAAACTATTAAACATGTTAATACGATAGTAAGTGGAGGGGATACAGCTCTCTCCGCTCACAGCGTTGCCTCGATGCTGCTGTCGAGAAGCTAATCTTGGAACAGACATCTCCTCCCCAAGATCTTTTGCTATCGTTTCAGCTCGTTGATAATATCGCTCAAAGAAAGTATCATCTGCTCTGATCTTTCGTAGTTGCTCCTTGATGTTTTGAACATGCAGCAAAGCTCCAATTAGGTCTTGCCCAACAGATTGCAATCCAGCGCTGAGGGGTCGTATGACTGCCATAATCTCGCATAGAACTACTGCTGCTACGATAAATTCTGATTGAGTGATTGCTTTCAGAAAGCCCCGTATCTGAATTGAATCTGTTCGGAACAAATGATTTTCGTTCATTCTAGTAAGTGCCTCAACAAGATAAACATGAAGCTCCACAAAGGTTTCATATGCTTCATGCCGCTCCATCCATCTAGTGCGGCAGACATCTTTCAATTTGACATGGCGATTTTTTGGTGCTAGCTCACAAATTACTTCCTCTAGAAATCGAGTGCGCTTGGGAGAAAATCGAAAAAACCTAGCCATTTCACCCATGATGCTTGAGGACTCTCTGATAGCAGGAACTGAAGCTGCTCCAACAATTGCCAAGTTCAATTTATGGCTACTACAATGAGTATACAAAGCTTTTTCGTTTTCGTATAGAAACCTCCCAGAAACACCAACTCGCATTGAGCTCATATTACTGGCACCATCGTAGCCTTGACCTCTCATGTCTCTGACATCTAGCCCATTATTTACGAGAATCTTTTTTAGGGAAGTAAAAAGGCTCTCACCTGATGTAGACGTGCATGTTACAACATCGATAAATTCCTCATGCACAGATTTGGTCTCACTGTTGTAGTATCTTAGACAGACACAGAGCTGTTGTTGATTGCTAATGTCAGTCACCTCATCAGCTAAAACACTGTAATAAGTGTTGCTTTTAACTTCTTCAAGAATGCGTATCTTCAACTCTTGTGCCATACATTCTAATAACTCATCCTGAATTGTTTTGCTGGTGTACAATGCATTACGGTTTTCATTAATCAAATGCTTTTTTAGTATGTTGTCATCAGTCAGACTTGCAGTGTGATTGAGCAACTCAATAAAGTTTCCTTTGTTTGCTGATGTTGAAGTTGCATCGTCTCGATGACCTCTAATAGCCAAGCCTTGTCTTGCAAGGAAATGAAGGGATTTCAACATGCACATAAGAATGTGACGATTATTAGCAACAGTTTCAGAGGATACCCTGCTGCACTCACCAATGATCGATGTTTCTGGGTTGAGAGAACGCTCTTTGAAATGATTGAAGCTCTCGAGAGCATCAACATGGTGCTTACTTTTTGAATGAGACTCGAATCTCTCCTTAGGTTTGTGAAAATCTCTGAATGGCTCTGAGATGAATGAGCCAGTGTATCTTGGAGTTCGGGCAAAAAGACAACAAGGAAGACAAAATCCGCATCTTTTCCTGGAGAGTACCGCAACCATTTGTGTGTTGTGAGCCATTGTTTGTTAAACTTTCTGTTTCTTCCATTGAAGAATTTACCTAAAGGAATGGACAGATGATTTTAAAATTGCACAACTCAATTAATTATCAACATAAATTGTGAATATAGCCATTCATGTGACAAGAACAAGGAAAATTGTTGGCATACTTGGAAATGAGTATCCGTCTGTGGGTTGAAAATGGTTGTCTATCAGATGTTGCCGAAGGCTTTCATTGAACACAGTCTTTGTATAGTCGCCCAGGTCAATGCTCATCAATGCTACAATGTAGTTGCTTGTGTTTGTAAATAAAACTAGTTGAGAGTGAAGAAATCAAAGAAATATAACCATAATCAACTGAATTGCTTCAAAGTACAGTAAAACTTGTTTGGTTGGTACAGAAAACAAATCTCTTGAGATTTCATTCACAGCATTATTAAAACTGACACATATGTGATACCTGAGTGAGAGTCTCGTGGGCCTGCACTTTGATCGACAGAGATGTTTTCATCAAGAACCACTGAGATGGAAATAAACAAAGAGCAATAGAGGATTATAATTACAAAATTGCCAAAATACCATTTACAAATCCAAAATCAAAGAAATATTATTGCATGGTAATGGAAAAACTTTCTCACCTTCTCCTTCCGTGTGAACAGATTTTTCTACCGCTATTGGTTGTAAAGATCCTGAAAACAGTAAGCGATTTGCATAATTTTTATAGAGTATGTGGTACCTTTCAAAGGTCACAAAATCGGTTCATTTGATCTGTCCATGCTGGATTAGTGGTAAGGAAAACTCATGCACTAAAGTGACTGGAGTCACCAACAGCAGTATTTCAGTGATGATGTTTGACTACTTTTTCAGCACAATGGTAGCATTGGGACTATCATGCAATGTCGTGGTTCAACAGCAAGTTGTCCTTGGGTATTTAAGAAGTACCATACGCTTATATTGAAATTGTAAATTAAGCAAACAACTAGCATGCGCTGTTACCTTCATCTGTTTTTGTAGTCATTTGCCTATAACGGAAAAAATATAATAATGGTGGTAAACTGTTACTGGGTATTCTTTGCTTCAATATGTATTTTGCTGGTTTCTCTTTTGTCTAAGTGTTATAGAAAAATGTGATAACAATCATGGCGACTTTTGACACAATAATTATCAAAGCATCATTCTGCAATTAATTAAAACACAACATATAAAAAATATGTTGCCCATGAAAGCTGTTTGATCTATCAATAGCACTAATGATGAATAAACCAAAGGTTACTTGAACTCATTGTTGTCTATGATATTGTAAACGATAAACTAAAAGGAAAAAAACACAAAGCGAACTGAGTAAAAAAGTGGATCAATCATTTTTAGTGGCATGTGTGCACCAGTTTAATTGATGAAAAATTTTGTCTATCAACCATTTTAAGATGCTTGAAACCTGATACAAATCTCATAAATCTCTTGAAACCAACTGTAAGCGTTTTCGTTGTTAGAGCAACACTCACTTTTTAGGAAATGGTTGCTAATTATTAAAAAAATGTTATTGATATAAATTATTATTTACTGTGATCATCATCATTTTTACCTTCAACATCATGAGGAAACTGATTTGATACTAATAAATAAGTAATAATGCTCTACGTTAATAATTTTTGTTGGTAATAAATAATAAATTATTGTTGTAGTAGTAAAATGATAATAATTATTATTATTATTATTTATTATTATTAATAATAATTAATAATAATATACTAATCATAACAAATCATAAACAACCAAAAGATGGTGCACAAAGTGAACACTAGTGTTGAAAACTTAATCAGCAACAAGATACTTACTTTGAAACAGTCTTTTGTTGCCAGTAGGTCAATAATGTGCCCTGTCTTTTTTTTGCTGGTGGGGGAGAATCGCTTGCCATGCTCAGTAAGTAACGGGTACCAAATCCGTCCTAAGATCCTTTTACTGCTGTTGCACTTACACATACAGAAAAAAAGAATTGCAAACACTGATGTAAAAATTGTGTTTTGTGGTCAATCATGGAGCATATTATAATACAGTTGCTCTAGAAATTGTGTTTTTTGTAAATGAGTTTTTTATTTTTGCGCAAGCACATACTCGTAACGGTTAATAACTGTAAGAAAAATATTCAAACTGGCTAGCGACTCCAACTATATTTTTAACTCTTTATTGGTTCAATCGACATTGGTTATAAATGTTATTAAGAACATCATGATGATGATTATAATCATTACATTAGTAAGCAATACTAGAGGAGGGACTGATTCAACGATTCAATGGATGGATGAAAAATAGGTGTTCAATACCAACATGACTGAATTATTATTTATTATGATCATCATGCCATAATAATATTTATAAATCAAATGGTGGTGGTGGGTGATGATGATGTGTCAGATGATGTGATGATGATGATAATTTAATTATTATTATAATAAATAATAATATAAATAATTATAATTTATTATTATCATTTCCTAACTTACTTACAGTAAGAGTTACGACAATACAATTGCTTCTTTTTGACTGTCTGTAGTGTTATTGATAATTTAATTATTATTATTAATTGTTGTTGAACAACTTGATTAAATAATAAATTATTATAATTTTTATTATTTTTTTGTGAAGAAAAAACAACATCATCGTGTCATCATGATCTGTATGACATGATACATGACACAGGTGGGTGGCTCCAATATTCTTCTACAGGCCTGTCGGTGGGGGAAGATAGCTAGGGAAACTGTAATAATAAATAATAATATATATATACACATGATTGAATGATGAATAGAATCATCACTATACATACACTCAAATACGTTCACCAGGCCAGTAGATTGAAGATTCCTGTGTGTGTGTGTGTGTGTGTGTGCGTGTGTGCGTGCGTGTGTGTGACATTGCACAGGGACCCATGTTGTAAGATTGGTAGCAAACTGGAATTGTATAAAAAATAATTCAAAATTATTTTTTTACAATAACATATATATAGTAATACATCATACTATAGTATTGTATATATTATGATTATTGTAAAAAAAAATTCCACTTCAATTCCAGTTTGTTACCAATCATTCGAACATGGCTCACTGTGTGACAATGATGATGATAACCTAACCACATTAATTGAAAGTTAATTTATAATGAAGAAAAAGTGTACCTCATTTCAACACTACTTAACATTACTTACTTTGACTTATTTTCTTACTTAATATTACTAGAAAAAATAGCCAATAAATTAATTAATAATATAATAAAAATAGTAAACAATTTTATTTATTATGCGCCGCGCAAAGTTGACAAGATGCAAGCATTTTTTTTTCTTTTGGTTACCATTATCATAATTATCATTTTATTTATCTATTTCTAATTAATCTATATATAATAAAACCCTCAGAAATATGTTCATGTGTGTCTTTGTCTGATTCCAGAAGGGTCAACGCCTAAACCGCTGAACTGAAAGAAATAAAAAGTGCTGTAAAAACATTATAGTGGACCAAATGGACATATATAACAGGAGCTCAACTTTGCTATTTGTTCTCAAATTTAAATCGGATATATTTGCATGTTAGAAATTTCCAATAATGTAGGTGGAGACGAATCAAAAACAGTTACATTTTGCTAATATGTATGCATGGTAAATTTCAGCTGAACAATTCTCTCATGGTTTATGTCTCACATTACTTCCTTCCAGTAGCACAGATTGCAACACTCTTTCATAGCATTGTTTTTGCAAGTTAGTTGTTTGTCTCAGTAGTGAACGCAGTTTAACAGCACACAGCGCACCTGTTCCAGCACACCCTTCGAATTGAGCAAGAGAAAGAGAGAGAGGAAGTGAGGAAAGAAGAGGGTAAAACGGGGTGAAACAGGGCAGGGGTAGAGCAAGTTAGAGTTGGAGGGTGAGAATTATAGCAAGGCAGGCTAAGAAAAAAATTGAGAGAGGGCAATAATAAAACGAGCTGGCATAATGATATTTATGTCATCTAGTATATGCTGCTAGTATATATACAGTAAATATTATTCTACAATAATAAATATTAATGAAATTGTTGTTGTTATTTATTAATGTTGTTTTGTTGGTTATTAATTAACTATTCTTAACAGTTATTATTTGTTTATTTCTATTAGTTGTTACAGTGGCAGAATAACTAGCAGTTACTAAGTATAGTACTACTCCTTAAGTAATATTACATAGTAATTGTTATAATATAATTATTGACAGTTGTAGGCATTATTATTATAGGTAATTTATGACGATGATAATAAATATATTAATAGTACAATAATAAGTATATATATTATTATTAAATATATGATCAATAATGATATGTTATTTACTATGATATATATTATCGGTTATGAATATTTATTTATAATAATAGTTAGTTAATTTAGTAGTGACTAGGTATTTATACATTTTATCAATGATCTTTTGCAATAATAGTGATCATAGGTTGATTTATTTCAACAATCAAGCTGTATTAGTTATTATTTCATTGTACAACAATTATTATTATTTATGTCTACAACAACAATGAGGAATCATGTAGAATCATCACTAAATAAATAAATGTTTATTTACTTTCATGTGTTGATCACCAAGATAATTGTTATTAGAGGATTGGAACTAACAAAGATAGGAATAAAGATGAGCAGGAATGAATGTAGACATGATTGGAATGAATATAGGTACCTCCTGTTATAAATGTCGACAGACCTGGAATGAATGTTGACTATGGCCACTATGTTATAAATAAGAAAACAAATGTTGGCGATTATCTATGGTGGCTCAGAACGTTAGACGGTTTTGTTTTTAAAGCGTATGAACGGATTTGAAATAGTCCAACCTTTTTGCAAAGCGGCTTTTACATTGAAAATAATTGGTTAATTGTAGTAAAATAGCCCAAGAAACTAGGTTTAAAAACGGGCTTATTGGTTATAATAAATTAATTGTTGGCCTCAGCAGTTGCGGGATTAATGCTATAAAACTGTATTTCCTGTCCAATAATTGTCAAATCTGCAATCCGTATAGTTGTCTTGCAAATAATTCAGACGGTTTAGAAATGATCCAGATGGTTTAGAAAATTACAAACCGTATGGACGATTTAAAAAGAGTATGAACTATCTACAAACCGTATGAATTATTTTGAAATAGTCCGAACTGTTTTAAAATAGTCTAAACTATTTCGAAATAGTTGGAAAAGTTTGCAAGGCACATGGGTTTCGAACCAAAAGCCATCGTCATCATTTTATTTATAGCCTCTCTACAACTTTATCAACATAAACGTAGATCGAAGGACATAGAGTGCATTACTTAGCTGTATGAAACTGTTGTTAAATATAATCTCTAAAATTAATTTTTACATTTATAATTAGGTTGTAATTATTATTGTGTAAAATAATTTGAAAAAAATAATATTTTATCAATAATAAAAAATTAATTATTTATTTAAAGAAAATTCAACTGTTCGGTGTTTAGGAAAAACATTATCAATCATAAATGGACTGTAGATCTATGATCGATAGAGCGAACCAGCAAATCGGCTCAGATTTTCAAAACTAACGAACGATTTTACAAAGCATTCAGAAGTTTTGCAAAAGTTCAGACTATTTCAACTTCGTTCAAACGGTTTGGAAAGCATTCAGACGTTTTAAAACACAAAACGTTCTGAGCCACCATAATTATCCCTTGAAGTGTCTACATTTGTTCCCAGCGATATATAAAATATCACTTCGATGTTTATTTCTGGAGTTGTCTGGTTTGACGAAAGAAGGAAATTTTTATTCCTGCGACAAACATCATAATTATTTTTTATATCTCGCCGGGTACGAATGTAGACACTTCCGGAAATGAATGTCGAACTTCTCTTCTCTATAGCATAGTCGACATTTTTTTCAGGCCTGATGACATTCATTTCAGAAGGTGACCACGTGCTTTGCACCTATGTCTACATTTGATCTGTCAATGTACATTCCAATTTCTGTTATCCTAAATGAACAGTAATAAGTAGTCTGAAGTTGTGACATTATTTGCTATAAATTATTGCTTTAGTTAGTGGTAATAATAATATATTGTTATGAGACTGTTAGAAATAAAAACTGCAGGGAACCTTTTCTGTTTACTTATGCAGAGTTTCCCCAAAATTTTATAACAACTTGATGATATCGTTGATCATATTTGATGAACAGCAGTCACAACTTGGATTATTTTTGAAAATTTAAATTTTTCTTTTTTATAATAACTTTGTGGAAAAAATGTGATAAATAGTTGGTGGCATTGTGTTTTTTGGTTTATTTTCACTATTAAATTTTTAGTCCACATCAATATATTCCCACTCTGTAGAGGCTGTTGTTACTATTATTTTTTCTGCTAATATTAATTTGTTTTATTATGTTTATTTTTTATCGCTTTTATCAATTGTTTTTGTAATTGTCATTCTTGTAAGTGAAACTGTATTCTGCTGCTTATTGATTATTGCATTTATATGTATGTGGTAGCTCATAAGAGGGACTGAACGCTTTTAAAAGGTCTGTACACTTTCTAAATCATCTTTCTACGTATAAAATGAAAGAGAAGACGCAGTGAACAATGCAATGAACATATCTAAAAATAGGCAGGAGTTTTTGATAAATAAACTATCAGTCTTGTGAGTTGTGGAATCTCCTGCAAAATAACTGCATTTCTCATCAAACAGCCAAAGATTTTTTTAGAGTATTCAGAATCATCTACAAACATTCGAATGATTCAAGCAGTTTAAAATATGCATTTCCAAAATAAATTTGAACTGTTTACAAGTTATCTAAACTGATTTGCACAAGTGATTATTTTGGGATTATTTTAAAATTATATTAATATTTTAAACAAAACAGAATTTTATGCGAGAAACTGGAGACCCGCAAAATGAGTGGATTTCAAAGCAAATGAACTATTTGACAAAGCCCTCAGTTACTTTGTGAGGGCTTTGTTCAAAGTGTGAAAGTGTTCAGACAAATTGGAAAGCCCACAAAAATCCAAAACTTTCTAAGCCTTGATGACGACAATGAGTTGATGATAATAACGCGATTCGTATTCACACTTGATTATTATCAGTTGGTTATTTTGTTTTATTTGCGGTAAATAAAATGAGTGCAGAATTCATAGATTTTAGTGCTTTTCTTGGTTTCTATAGATATTTGTTTTCTGGTACACGAAAATATGTTACTGTAGGAATGTTTATTGTTACTCTGTTGCAAAGATTGAGTGTTTTACTTTGCTCTGGAAGAACCGTTTGCTGCTTTAGTGAGTATAGGTTAATGATTAGCGTCTAAATAACAGTGGTAGTGCAAAGCAGTAGAAAAAACTCCAAAGAAAATTGTGTCACATGAAGTTTATTTAAATTGCTTGTATTTTGTCATCAAACTACTCAACGTGGTTGAATCAGTATCTTTTGTATCTTAATAACAATAATGCTCTTTTAGGTTTGGAGAATGTAATAAAACAACTGTTTTCAAAATCTTTTACCCATACTTACTGAAGTTCCAATAGAATTTCTTTATTGTGTCGTAAGTATTGCTATGTATTTTTCTTCACCATGAATAACACTAAGAACAAGTTCTGGTAGATTAGGGGCCTAGATGACTTGTGGGATTTTGTGGCTCTCCACTATTGAATACCCCCCACCATTTAGAAAAAACCTTGGTGCACTGAGATCTTTCCTCTTTTTTACAGTAAAACCATAGACAAAATAAAATTTTGTCTGTATGTACTCCAACAGAATTGTGTTCTAAATTATAAAATACAACGCGAAATCAAATTTATCAACAGTTGGGTTAGATGTCATGTTTGGTAGGTGACTGTGATACCAGTATGCTGGCAGCATCATCAAGTTTTAACCTCCAATTTTTAAATCTTGATTGTTTTTTATTGGCAGATATTATAGAGGTACCTTTTTTCAGCCGGAAACATTGTAGCGACATATTCATCCGAATAAACTTGATAAAACTAGAATACCATTATTCATAAATCTTTGATTTCATACCTTGTCATTGTGAAAAGGAAGAGAACAACTACCAATGCACTAAGTTTTTTCTAGACAGTGGGGTTATTCCATAGCGGAGTGCCTTAAAATCCCACATGCTGGCTACACTCCTAAACTAAAGTTTCGGCATTATATAAAAAAAATATTTTACAGCAAACAACCAATGCCTATATTTTAACGTGTAAAAGAAATAGAATCAAAAGAGAGTACAATAGCAGGGTAATTGTTTTGTTTTTTTATCAAAAATGATATTTTATATATTTGTTCTCACTCAACTCTTACCCCCTGCCCCCTCCGTCCTACCTCTTTGTTGACTTGTCCCACTCTCTTTCCTGACTTGTCTCACTCTCCCCCCGCCCCCACTCTCTCCCCACCCCACCCCCTTTCCTGTCCTTTGCCACCACCCTCTTCCCTACTTTGTCCCTTGCCCCCTGCTTCGTGTCCGCCCAGTTCTGCACCCTCATCCCTTTCGTAGCATTACTGATTTACATTTTTGATAGATGCGCCGGTTGAGAAAAAACGTTCACGTTCAGGGGCAAGTCACATCAAAAGGTTATACACTTGAAAGCAACTGATTATTGTTTCAATGCACAAAAATCTGGTAAGTTTCTGAACTTTAAACGTTATATGGTTTTTCTTAGTTCTAGTCTTCAATAATAAAAAAATAGGCGGTCAAGAATGTGTGATAAATGAGTTGGTTGTTGTTTGTTAATAGGAAGCTCTTCTAGATTAAGACCTGAATCTGCGGATGAAACTCTGTATATTGAAGAGTTTAGTTCGAGTCCTAGTAGTTCAAACAAGCTCAAGCTCAGCCAAGTTTGGCTTGCACTCATTTGTCTCTAGTTTTCTCTAAAGACTTTTTCATACAATTTGATGGGAAATATGAGATATTGAAGTTTTGCAGGGACCACACAGCTAAAAATACTCGTATCCTTTGACTCTTAATCAACAATGATTGCATCACTCATGGCTACTTTTTCATCAACTTCATACAACCTTGACTTGTATTTTCATACAAAATAAGTAATAAATTTCATATATTTTGTGTGTTGATGGTTTTTCAGCTGCGAGGAAGTCCATCTAGCATCAGATGTGAATTACTCTTTGTCCCTTGCATGTGAGCTAGATGGGGTTGTAGTTCTCAATAGGAAGATGATCGCCATAGCTGACTATAACTATAAAACCTGCATAATAGAGGTTGGTCAGCAAAGCTTAATAGTTTTTAAATTGCTTTCTTTACTATTAAAATCCTGCAGTTACTTTTAATACAATGAGTGTTTTATGAGCGTTTTATGAACTTGGGCCAAACTTCTTGTGTTCAAGTTTTTACGAATAGTATTTACGGGAGGCAAAAGTTTGTGAATTTGTTGTATGAAGATGAGTTTATACTTTCGCCTTCAATTTGTTACTACCTTCATACTTTTGACAACATCTTTTAGCTCACCATGTAATAGTAAAGATAAAAGGATCGCTCTACTGCTCTTGCCAGAGAAGCATGAGGTTTCAGTTGAGTGAATGTGAGGTCACAACAACATGGGATTCCGTAGAAATGTGCTGCCATGTTGATGCCATTCTTTCTGGCACAATTCCTGTTTTAGGTACCAATATTTAAATGTTTGCCTATGTGCATGACGCTCCAAGAGCTTTTTTAGAGTGATTTTCCTCTATGCAATTAATAGCCCTCCACCACCCATGTCTCTATTGGGGAAAAGTAAAATAAATCTGTTTTCAGCTAAAAATATCATAATACTTGTCTCCGTTTCTTTCATCACTGGCAACAAACACAACATCAAAGTTTACGAGTGAGATTATTGTATACAGTAGTTGTCATATGAAACTGAAGTCTATTTCTGCTGAGCAAATTTTACATGTATGTGAGGCAGCCAAATCCCTCACTATTTAATGTGACTAATGGACTAATGATGAGGTGGGGCCAGAGTTACCTAGTACACTGTGCTAATAGGCACCTGATCAGGGGAATACAACCATTGTAAACAGTATTTTGTATATAGCTTTATTGAACTTTGCATCTATTATTGTTACCCACAGACAACAAATTGGCCTCTATGTATTTTTTTTGTGAAATGTAGTTAATAACTGCAATATTTTTGGGTTGATGTTGGGATAAGTTGTCCAAATATGTAGCTTTGATTTTTTTTGTAACAAAAAAAATCATTTTGAAAAAAGTTTGATTAATTATTTATGATTTGTCAATTTTTTTCCTCAATTAACAATGGCTGACAACAACATAGTGGTAGATTCAGAACTGGCTATTTTGGGACGTAGTCCATCCTATTTTCCTATTTAACTGTCAAAAATTGTCTACCTTTCACCCCAAAGAGCATTACTTTCTTTTGAGATTATATTATCATCATCCAACTACGTGAAAGTGAATATGAGAACACTTGAGATATGATGATCAATAACAGCTATCTGATTAAAGTATGGCTAGGGGACAGGTCTCACAAATCACTTTGTCATAGAATGTTTGTTTTTTTGTCAATGGTTAACTAGCTTAGCCATTTGGTTTTTTTTCAAGCACTAATTTCTGCGTTGGTTTTGCTGGCAGCTGTATGAGAGTAAAGAATTTGTCTAATTCACTTTTCTATTTGAAAACAAACGATGTCGTTTTATGATCAAAATAAATGTCAAATAGAAATTGTTGACAATTACAGCATGACCCACATGTTTTTTTTTATATGTATTTGCTTGCTCAACAAAATCTCTGGCATTCTTCCGGTTATGCAAGAATTTCCATTTGAAAAAAAAAGTTTATAAAGAATTGATTTATCAAACCTTTTTTAAAAATTTTGAGTTTGTTGTTAAGTTGCTTGTACTTAAATTTAGTTAACGAAGTTTCTTTAACTTTATTTGTATAATTCAGATGAATGGTTTGCTACAGAACATAATTATGCTGATGCAGATATCCAAGCAAACATGGTAAAGTTTTGACTGTTTCATGTTGATCGATCAGTAGATAAGGTAGCGAGCATTCTTTTCATTTTTTCAAAAAAAATAATCATCTATTTGTTACACCGACAATTTATATATTATCGTTGTTTATTACTATAATTAACATTATACCGCAATACCGCATTCACCAGTGTGCTTTCACAACCCAGCGTCAAACAGCTTCATTGGTGGTCAAATTGCTGTTTTGCAGATGTTTCACTTCCCATGTGTTTGTGCCTTGAATCCAGTAAATGATGTGAAAGACTAAATTCTATACAAACGTTGGCTATTGATGAGAGCGATTTTGCCTGCTCAAAAATCATTGCTGACTGGAATGAAATCTTTAACATTTATAGTGTTTATGTTTCCACTTGTGATGATTGCCGCTTACTGTGGTTGTTGAATTAGGTGGCTTGTCTGTGTAAATGAGCAAATCTTCAGCATTTTTTGTGCGATATCAACATACTATTAGAGTATTACGAATTTTTTTAACATACTTTTTCTTTCAAGCGATAGGTATATTCGCGGGCTGGATCGATCCGTACAATAAATTTAATAAATAATTTTTTTCGCAATTTATTTAATGCAAATGGGTCAGTAGCAATATTTTTAGTGGACCGCACAATACTATCTCCATGGGCAAAAAAACGTTAATTGGCGAGGCATACTCATAGGTCGCGAACACTACCGATTCATAACATAAAAAAATAATATATACCCATGTGGGTGACGTTTGTTTCAAACCGCTTCATTCTCGGTATCATTTATTATTATTTTATCGTTATTTATTATTAACTATTATATAAGTTGTTTATTATTATTAATTATTATGATTGTCATGTACAATATTGATATATTGGAAATAGATTGATCATAATAATGAAAAACAGTGCTAGTTTGTTAAAACAAAGATGAATGTTATAGGTAATCAAGAATGAATTGCTTTGAAATAAACGTCAACCGGACAAGCGTAAAGCTGTTTATTCTTTTACTAGCTACCACTATCTGCTACTTACCGATGCATCATGCTAAATAGTACCAGTAAGTAATCAACAACACGATAACCGCCACTGATGAATTGCTTACACATGTAAAATAATTATGCTCGCTACAATGCATCTTGGAATTTTATGTCTTCACATTTCATCCGAATCGAATCGATGGATATTATTTCTTATTGTTATATAATAAAATTTAATTGCCTGGATCGATGCGTTTGTTGTCCGGCGATGTGGATCCCCAATATGACTAATAGCAGATTTTCATCGATCCAGCCCGCGAGTACACCTGATACAAAAATTTTATACCAGCATCATTATGTGTATTATCATGATAAAATCCAATGTAAGCACAAACTGAACTCTCTTATTTAAAACAATTTTGCTATGCACCAAAGCAACATCTTTTTTGAGAATATATCTACACAAAAAGTTTCAGTAATTGCCCTATTTTTCACAATGCTGTGCTGGCAATGAGTGACCTTGCGCTGGTGCAAATCCAGCAGGAGGCCCTAATATCTAGGAATAAGCCTTTCTTTAGTGCTCGGTTACCTGTTTCAGCTTGTTAAAACTTTCGTAATGGTTTATAATTTTGCGTTTTCAATTTTAAAAACATGGCTTTTTTAAATCACCTTGTGTTTTACATTTTTGGTTTATGAGCATTTTCCTGCGCACAGTTTTATGTTAAAGTACCAGTTATAACAGACTCATGGGCTAAAGTTGAATCAGTTTTTTTAGAGTTCTCTGTATTTGTTGGTTACACGTAGAAAGGGGTTTTGTCTGATTATAGCCGACAATTACCCCATTGTGGATCAACTGTGAAGCTGATCTGTGACCGATGCAAGTCTGATCAGTTTATCCACTACTTCACCGATCCCTTGCCCTATGAGACCTTTCATATCACAGGTACTATATGGTGTGAGAGTCAAGGTAAGCAGCGCAGTTGGATGGCTTTTACACCTACAAGGCATGTTGTAGCTCACTTTTTAAAACTTGTTACACCCGCAAAGATAGAGTTACATTACCATACCAAAGAACAATCACTGTTGATGAGTCCTTCGCTGTAGTTTAAAAAATTTTCATTTTTGCAAAAGTTTGAATCCTTAAACGCGGATTCCGTATATTTAGGTAGACAAGAAAGTCAACACGTAGTACAACTTTATGTCTTGTGTTAACTGTCTTTTACTTTAGTTATCAGCTTTCTCTGCCCAAACTTAAAATTGTTGAGAATTGTATTGAAATCTTATGCCGATTTTTCTGACTCTATTTTTCATTTTGTAGTTTCCATGTAGTGCTATATTTCTGTTGTTACAGTTGCTACAGGTGTGTGCAACGACTGTGGTGATGAGCAAAATTGTTATGGCGGCGATGGGGGGTTGCTAAATATGGCTGACTATGGAGTATCCCACCGTCTTCTAAGGGAATATTTGAAGCTATTTGTTTCAGATGGGTTAGTGAAGTATTTGGGTCATTTGGGTCATTTGGCAGTGATGAGTGGAGTCATGTAAGACGCAAACCTATCAATATGTTACCCAATACTTTGCTTACTGAGCTGCCTTGAGATAATAATGCTGACTTTAGTCTTTTCAAGCCTAAGATTGATAATATCTTAGATAGGACAGTTGTTGTTAATTTTGAAATAATTTAATGGGGCCTTTTTTTCATTAGTGATATTATATCTATTAATTTGATTTGTTTGTTCTAAGTTTGTTATCGTATAGCTCACTTGAGCCACATTTTGTTGAAAAAGTAGTCGCCGTTTAATTGCCAATTGTAACAACTTTGTAAAAGATGTATGCGCAAAAAATTGGGCAATATCTTTTACAAAGCTGTCTCAATCTCAATCTAGTCAAGAGAAGTTCGAAACCAAAAGATTAGTTTAATTGTTTTGAAGTAGTGTCTGTTAGTGAATCTTATAGTTGTAAGATTTCCATTCTTGCTTGCTGTAGAATTACAAATAAATTGTACATCTCTGATTGTTAATCTCATTTTTCCTTCAGTTTGGCTCTTTATTGTCTAATCCAATTATTTTATGTAACTATTACATAATACTAGTCTATGTCTCTTGATGTACCTCTCACTGTTTTGCTGACCAGATTTGAACAAGGTATGCTTGTTATAATATTCTTTGCAAGTCATATGCCCTGCATGCCCTAATTCTAAACTGAAAACAATGAGGCTGATAGATAAAACATGAGGTGTTGCAAAGCTGCCATCAACATTGCAAGTACATTCCTGTTATATTCAGTTTTATTCAATCGCTTATGGCTTGACCAAGTGAGACTATTGCAAGTCAAAAGAGCTAATTGCATATGACCATACTGATGCTAGATTGTTTTTGCATGTGTTTGTATAGCAATTAAGTGTGTACATATCTCCGTAACTTTATACCAATATATAAATTGCCGTTTGAGCTTGCTTTGTTTAATAATTTATCCTAGCGAATGTTAAAATTTTTGCTACACATTTCAGATTTCATGTTATATATCTGAACGGCACCGATGAGCTTAGAAAAATCGAACCAATTTTTGTCTCCAGTTTTGATCTTCAAATTATTTGCACAAAATTGTGTTTTTCAAGTATATGGTTTATTGCACGGATTCTGCTAAATCACTTAGTATGGTATGATGCCCGATGTTCTACGATTAACATTTTTAGCTCCAAAATTTGTGTTATACGACAATGCATGCAACTTGCACAGTTACTCACTGAACAGGAACCCTGGCTTCTTCAAGAACACCAAATTTCTTGTTGAACAATCATGTTGGTAGATCAGTAATTAATTTCGTGCTCAGATATTTCCATTTGATCATTTAAAACTTCACTTTATAGCAGCAGGTGCCATGTGCCAGGTGATTGCTTCATTTACAACTCCACTGCTTTTTTTGTAGCTTGTTCACCAGGATAAATATAGCGTTGATCTATACCCACAGTTCCCTCTGTTGAATACTCAAGTTGCTGAGCAAGGAAATGCCACACTCAATTGATTGAAAGCTTCTCTGAGTTACCAACACCAAGAAATTGTTTCTCTCATTTAGAAACACTGAAAGTTCTAAAACTCAGAGAACCCAGGAATGCAAGTGAAATCCTTCTGCACAAACTGTTACAGTTACACAAATAATTGCTGTTTTTTGCATAATCAAAACATTTATTCTCTGCTTGACAATAAATCTCACCGACAACAGCAATGTTTATGAGGCTCTAATAAAATCAGTTTCTCTGTGCACTGGATTAGTTATCATCAGATTTATTGATTGTTTAATTTGTTTGAGAGTTGTTACACATTATATTGATCAAAGCCACTGTCTGTAAACAAAGCATGGTGAAAACTGCAATGCAAGTTGAACAACCATTTGTTGATTTTGCTGACTTTTACTCTGTTCATGTTCTTACCTACAATGCTGTCATTGCAAGTTGCTTTTTTACATAAAAAATATCAGCAATGTCTAACAATGTTAATGTCAATTGAATTGTTTTTATTTTGTCCACAATTTCATTAATTCCAATACGAATCAATGCTGTCATAAGATTGAGGTGATAATCAAAAATAAGATCTGCTGGAGAAAACGCTCATAACGCAGAATCAAGTTATTCACACAATATTTATTGATGTTCTGTCTATGAATACAGGTGCTGGGAGAATAGTGAAACTAACTTTTGTATGTTCGGTGTCATCCAAGGAACAAAGCCTCTGTTATGTCATTTATTTCAAAGCCAGTCACATTTATTGCCGCCAATGAAGTAGAAAGTTCAGTCCTGTTATGAGCAATCTCACTAATAAACAACCTGATGTTTACTGATACATGTTTACAAGTCTTTCATTTGGGCTTGCTAGAACAATCCAAATTTTTTGGTGAGTTGAATATCATTTGAATTTGGCTCAAGATAACCAATTGACATTAATTTTTGATTAAAAGCATAAGTACAAGAGATGAAGATTGCAGTATGGCTTTGAACTGAAGTCTGGAAGAATTAAGTGTTCTTACTCACTAGCTTACCTATATGATCAATTACTTGCCATCACCTATTTACTTGGGGTTTAAAGAGCACAATAACGTTGTAGTGCTCCTTGAAGAAGTATGGGTTAGTAATCAAATTGTTTAACAATTTTACTTGATTCTGTTTTTGTTTTACATATATCAAGTTATCTTGTCAAATTGCGTTGTTAAACTGACTGCCTATAAATCCTGTATTGTCACCCAAATGGGAGTTATTTGTTCAGTTTTTGGCAAAAGGTGGGCAACTCCAACTAAAATATTAACTCATTGGCCTCTCAGTAATGGTGAGTTACATCTAACTTTTTTGTCCCAACATCTTCACTAGCTTTTTCCACTGTTGGTTCTGATGCCTCTAATTTACTATTACACATTATATACAGTAGTCTTACTGGGACCTGGCTTTCAATGCAACAAGTGTAGCACAAAATAAATGTTGTTCATTGTATTTAATAATGTGCACAAGTTATATATTTAGTATTGCACATGCATTATCTGACATTCTTTCTTGCAGATCTTGCACATCCATCCCGAATAGTGTGGTTGGTATCAACTCTATCTAACTGCACGTAACACGTGAATACCGTAATAACAGACTTTGCTAAGCAAGCATTTTGAGATGATGAATTGAAGTGTTAACAGGTAAGCTGCTGTGGCAGCAGAGGTAAGAATGAATATGTGTAATAGTTACTGACCAGCTAAATACCAGATGGGAAAAACTTGCACATAGTTTTGCCATCAGCGTTATTGAAGTTCTCCTTGAAGGGCCCAGAATAGCAGACATGGACATGTAACAACAAGTTGATATAACTAGTGTGTGTGTGTGTATATGTGTGTATATTATATGTAATTACGAAATACTACCAACATCATAAAAATATAAATTCATCTCTCTGTAATGTGTGTGAATATATAATGTGACAAATCAGATCGGATTGTCAAACACCCAGTGCGTCTCACTCCAGAAAGAGCTTTTTTCTTCTCCTGCAATATTATCACTCATCATATTACAACCTGTAAAAAAATTGAAAAAAGGTTGAATGTGATAGCTACAGGCAAAGAGCATGGAGCACATAGGAAAGCATGACTTTTTATATCAAAAAAACTAGTAGCATTAATGATTGTAATAGATTTGACATATTCTACATTAAAAGTTCATACCTTGTACAAATGCCATATGTTATCAATGGCAAAAAACTGTCTATACAAATCAACAATAACTGAACTGTAGGTGCTTCTACAAGTGATAACAATGTAAAGAATACATGGCTACTGCAGTATTGCTGCAGCCAGCCGTTACACTTCTTGCTGCTGATGAACATTGAGCGAGTTTGAATAAGCATCATTGAGAAAAGAATAAATGTGGCCAAGCAAACATGACATCTGACAACTAGACAGGCATTTGATCTAAAGCTCCGAGTCAACATAATTACACATTTGACATTTTTAAAAACTGTTTACAACATGATAGTTGGCTCTGATGCACAAAATGTTCCTTGCATGAAATCTACAATACTAACGACGTGGAACAGAATTTCTAGAAATGAGGCTATTACCATTATTAGTAAGCTCAAAATCTCAACTTTTTGGTGTTTATACTTTCTTTGTAATGCTGCATATCATGAAGCATTTATCTAATAGATAATTGTTTTAAACTATTTTAATAATCCTCTGCCACTTCAGTACACAACAAACACAGATGTGGATCCTTTCGCATTTTGTTTCAACAACTTTTTTCCAGTTTTGGCTCCAGTGGCTTCGGTGGTAGATAATGCCAGGATCTTGATCTGGTAATCTTCAATCAATCGATGGTGAATATTTGGTCAAATCAAATGACTGGTACATGATTGGGGCTAAGAACATTTTCATTTTGATATTAAAAGAATTTGAATGCTGTTGAGATCATTTTCTCTCATAGTCCACACAACTCATAGGCTTTGACCAAAACAGTCTGAAAAAGTAAAGACACCAAGTTGACTCCTAGGAAACCTTTGCTGGTCCGCTTGCAACCAATGCTTTTTATTTATTTAAACCAAATGTGAAAATTGCGGTTTATTACCTGTTCTACAGCTGAAGACAAACAAAGCGTCAGGCTATTTTCTGTCAACTTCATGGCTCGTAGGCTCGCCACAACATGCTGAGATGTTTGGAAATTGATTGTCTTAACGGCCCTGCATTGAGGTACCGTAGTAGTAAATGAGCACACTTACAAAGCACAGGCATCCTCTACATTTGAGGAAATATATTTGTCTTTCTCCGAGCCTTCAATATCTTTAGGGAAGATTGCAATACTGTTGACCTTTCCTAACCTGAAAAAGAAATGATTTGGACATAACAATGTGTGCTTGATGACAATCTGGCCAGTCCTCAGACTTTGTTTTGCATCCGTAGAAAAAACATTTGTGGTTGATGCATGAAAACCAGCATTTGTGAACCTGCTTCTATATCTAAAGATCAATACCGGGGCGGAGCAATGTAATTGTAGCTTGGCAAAAAACTAAAAAAGTTATGCACTTTCCTACAGCATTTGTAGTTTCATTTTTTTCATGTTAAGAACTTACATTTGCTGATTATCAGACCAAGTGGCTACCGAGGGCTAACTCTTAATACAAGGGCCCTTGTCAGAATTGCACTGACACAAGGTAGATAACCAGCAAGCAGAAAGTGTGTAAACAGCAAAAAGCTACAAAACAAGCAAATAAAATGTGAAAAATCAAATTTTGCTGAGAGCATGCACTGACACCTAACAGGAAGTACTCACGTTTTGACTTGTATAGCATACATCGGCAATCAAACATTCACCAAGTAATATAATCATACAAAACAAAATTACAGTGTAAAAACCCAAAAACGCATAACAACGATTAGTTGACTGATTAGTCAATTGATTAGTTAACGCCAAGTACAACAAAGAGATCAACAAAAACGATTACTATTATGTTTTCAATGAACTAATAAAAACTCACGCGATTGTTTCACATTGGTCAGTGCAGTGCTTTCTCTGTAACAATAAAAAGTACAGTGAGCAATAATAAGCAAATAACCCATTTTTGTCAATAGCAATGGGTAAAAAATGGCCCTGTTTACATGCAAAATTTTCACTTGTATATAACAAATTGGAATTGCAAAATTAAATGTGAAAAAGTGTTATTTTCATAACTTGAGTTCAGATAAAGCCTATGAGAAATAATTTTTAATTAAATGTTCAGTAACCTCATTGAGAAAATCAACTGTTTCAAAGAGAATATAAAAACCATGGCTGCAAGAACCAAAATGACATATGTGGGTGAACTTATAGTGAGTTATTGAACAGTTTCTTACATTGATATGGCTCACAAAGCAACTGTTTTCTATCAAAACCATCGACAAAGGCATGAAAACTTGATAACATGCCTTATGCAGCGAGCTATTTAACATGGTCCATAATTTATTTGTTAGAGACTCGGTAATAGCTAGCCAAAGTATCATTTCGCTAAATGTTATAGCTTTCTACATGAGGGTTACTGGTAAAGTATTAGCTATGTTACAAAGCATACCACAAGTAGCTTATTTGTCAAATGACGAATGCCAGTTGGTCGGTATTGCTATTGTATTTTGCACTCATCAACATCATACACAAAGACCTTCTATTTTGTTTTATAAAAAAACTCTATGCGATGGGTATACCACACATTGGCTAATAAATTGCTGTAACAAAAGCAAAGGCTGACGATTCTTTTAAGAAAAGCGAACATGGCAATCCATGATTTTACTTTGTGATTGGATTGGACATAAATGAATAAAATGGTCGTTATTAAACATTATTAAATAGAATAAAGTCGCGTTTACACTAGGCGACTGCGTCTCCTTTAAAGTTTGCCGATTGCGTCTTGGCGACGAGACTGGCGCAACTTCCAGTGAACATGCAGGGTTGTCGCATGCTGAGACGCAGCAACCCAGCAGTGTCGGGTTCGAGCGTCAAGTTGCAGTGTCTTCATAGCCCCATGCCACAGTTTAATCAATTGAGTTTCTCTATATAGCGGCTCCAATATTTTGTTTATTCTAGCCTGGATATAATGTAAACAGTGATTGTTATAAGATCGTAAGTTTATTATTAAATAATTATTACTAGCATTATTGATATGTGGGTTTATAATTTTTCTTATCAAAAGAATCAAAGTCTGTATGTTTAACAACAGTAAATAATTCATATTCGGAGTAATTATCATTATTATTTTGTATGCAAACACAAAAAGAACTTCACATTTTCTTCAAATTATCATTTAATTTTTGGAAGTGTTATTATTATTTATAGATGAGTTAAAATTTCATATTATAGGTGAATAAAAAACCCACTAGACGCATAGAGAACTACGGCCTGGTAGAAAACTTGTAATAATTAAACCACAACTCGTCAATCCAACTGCGTGTGCAGGAATGCAATAAATTATTTAAGCTAAGATGGTTGGGCAACTCCGAAATTGCAAAACTCGAAAATTTCGAGTGTTGTAGCAGTGAAAAGCCAACATGTGTCTGCGACCATCAATAGAGATGGAGACGCAGTCACCTATAATGGATGTGGTTGGGCTATGTGCAGTCAATGTATAACAACAGCAATCACAGCTCCGTGCATGAGCTAGGAGCTGCAGCAGACCAAACAATAAATATGCTGTTAACGCTCTTATTGTAAGTTTTAATTACATTTTGTAAGCATACTTCATGCCCTGACGTGTTGGTAAAATCTATATCCGAATACACTAACCCCATCCGCGGCAATCAATTTTCTGTCAAACCACACACTCAAAACATCTAAATAATAACTGTCTATTTTAAATGGTTATACAAATTTTTTTGCAGCATCAACAATCAATTGACAAATAAATAGTATATTAAAACATTTCTTTTAAAAAAGCTTTTTGAAACTGAGCCCGGTGACTACAAAAGATTCTACAACTGACAGAAGGGATAGAACCAAATGCAATGGAATTTTTATCTGAATTTTAAAATGTGGTATATTTTCAAATTTTAAGTATTTGGATTTGTATTTTCAAGTTAAAAATTAAAGCATTCAAAGTTGTATTTGAATGTTAATTTTTCAATTATAGGTATTTAAAATTTTATTTGAATTTGGTGCTTTAGTTTTGAGGTTATTTGAATTATAATTCAATTTGTTATTTAGAGTTGGTCCTATACCTGGTTGCAGGTTACGAGAAACTTGACTCCAAATTCATTGTTGATATAAGGACAATCTAGCAAACATATAACGTACCTTCAAGATTAAGAAAGCCTCCATTTCTTATGACTAGGAGACAATCAAATCTTCCATCTCGGACTTTGGCCATCTATAATAAAACATATAGCAAGTAAGTTATATACGGATGTCCATCTATATCTGTAACATCAATACATAGCTTAGTGGGGCTTACAATGAGAGTGCATAGAATATGCTCAATTATCGCATTCACAAATGTAAACAGTAAACAATATTGTACTTTATGAAGGCATAGAAACCATTAATAGAATGCTGGAACAAACAGAAGGATAAATTGAATTGAACTTAACAAAAATTTAAGCAAACAATTATACCATTGATCTGGAGATAACCCATGACTATAATGATTGTTGCAACAGCAATTACTATTCCAAGACTTGACTGAGTTGCATCGATAGAGCTAATGAAGGAACAACATTTATGCACCAGTAATTGCCTCAGCACACCAAACCACACCCCACCCCCCCCCCCCGTGTCAAGGTAAACACGTCAACAATGAAGCTGATTTGGAAAAATGTGATTTTAAGAGTTATAACTAAAGACTTGATGCATGGACCCAACGAGTGGACAACAGTATATGATCTAGTGTGGATTCGTTGTAAAAGATGATTGAGGTGGCTTTTGGAGTACCAAAT
This sequence comes from Cryptosula pallasiana, assembly GCA_945261195.1. Classification (NCBI taxonomy): domain Eukaryota; kingdom Metazoa; phylum Bryozoa; class Gymnolaemata; order Cheilostomatida; family Cryptosulidae; genus Cryptosula; species Cryptosula pallasiana. The sequence goes on along the minus strand of OX183132.1, from coordinate 43,456,164 downwards.
GGACTAAAAGGCAAGTGTTTGTTTATACAAGTAGTAAGTGACAGAGTGACAACTGATAATCATTATTAAATCTTTACTAGTTTCAATAAAAGTCCTGCACACGTCAATTTCATGACCAAAAAGCCACCAAAACAAATTAATTTGGAGAGAATCGACTTCAAATTTATGTAGCAAAGTACAAACTATTTAACACCATGAAATGAAACTGGCATTATCTACAATTTATATAACAATTGTATCAGGACTAACCTTTGTTTTTAACTGTATAACAACTGTTAAATAAATCAACTCACAGCGTGTTATCTTTGGTTTGATTGATAAATAACTACAAAACAACTGACGACCTTCAAATTTTGACATACCTGATTAAACAAGCTTTGAATTGGACGTCTGTCGACTTTGCCTTTGAATTTCGTAATCTAAAAACAGAAATATATCTACTTGTAAGAAACTCAAAGTTGAAGGAAGAAGTGGTGATAGCGAATAAATCACAATATTTATATACTTGTGGAACACGAATGATAAACAGCACCATAAAACTGAATGGATGATTTATCACAACTCACAGTTCCATAAGATTTCAAACGTCGCTGCTTTGATGGAATCATCTAGGAGGAAACCTAAAACGGTTACATTAAAAATCTAGATTTGGTTAAATTATTCAAGTTGTTAGCAAATTGAAAACAAATTCCTACAAGAAAATGTTCACTTCAAATATGCCATAGCAGTAGGCAAGCGTAATGCAGTCTGAGAACACATCTCACACATTCCCTTAAAAGAAGCAAGTGTAGATACACTGGCAGTGGAAAATAATCTTGAAATACAGCCCTCTGGTGAGAAGAAAAGCGCTGCCAAATATTTGAACAACTTGAGTAATTATAAATAAAATAAATGATGAACATTTGGTTTTTGAGAATAATGTTGAAGCTATGAGCAAGGTATTGCACTCTTACAGTAAAAACACAATTATGCGTAACAAATAATGATATGATCTGATGATTAGATAAAAAGCCAGGAGAGAAAGCTAGCCAGTAAATATATAGGATACAGGGAGCAGAGAAAAAGCGCAGCAAGGGAATAAGCAGAAAAAGAGGAGGGAGAGTAGCGCATCAGAGCATAAAAAAAGTGAGGGAATATGAGAGTTTGGAAAGTGTGAAGGGTGGATGAGAACCGAGTTCCAAATAAAAAATAAAAGCATTGAACAGTGAGGCGTTGGAGTATTTGAAGAGAGGTGTGAGAGAAAGATTATTAATATTCATTTCACAAATTTGTAGGCTCAGCACACTTGCGTCATATTTCAAATGAAGCGAGGAGATAGAAAAAATAAAGAAAGTTGGGCGAGGAATGGGTAGTACAAGGTGAGGAAAAATTAACTCTGATGAGTTCTCATATGAGAGTTTCTCATTGGGAGTCATTCTCCCCAGTCCCACAGACTATGTTCTGCTTTCGTTGTTGTGGCTCAATTTTGAATTTCTTTATTGTCAAGTGTTTTAGACAGATTTTTATATTCTCGATGGCATGGTGTAGAGCTGTGTTTTTTGTATTTTCCTATTCTACTCTCAATTGAAGATTCTTTAACAGTCTAGACTTCAAAAGTATTTCTTCCAGGAAAATGAAGGAAATTCTGGAGACAGAGTGAGAATGCTTGCTAATCAGAGAACTGGTATAAATAATATTTGTCAAGTTTGATGCGCTTTAGAATTATTTGGGTCTGTTGGAGACTACTGATAGTGAGAATGATGGCTGTTAACCTAAAAATAAATATTTAGACAACAGCGACGATAATAATTATTTTTGGATGTTTTTTATAAAATATTTCAAGTACTGTTCTTAATTCCAAAAAGAGCAAGTTGAAGAAAAGCAGTTTGAGAATAGAGTGGGCTGGTATAATGATATTTGAATATGATGAACAAAATTGTTAGATAATTATATAAAACATTGAACAAAAAACCTTTTGCTATTTTCAAAGAAACTCAATTGATTTAATAAAACTTTGTTGCAATCCCCTATTTTATTGAACGACCTATAGATATCAGATGTCTTACAATAAGTATTGCCGTTATTCTTTGTGGTAGTTAGTTCCGTTTTTAGCAATATCATTTCAATCCACCATCGATGATGAGCAACTACTAATAATTATCATTTACTTAATTAAAAAACAACAAAAATATGGCTTTAGCCTCCCTCGTCTCTCAAGAACTTTTGCCAAAGTAAAATTTATATTGTTGCTTTATTTCTCAAGTTGATAACAAAATGTCCAAGAGAATTCACAACAGGTAAAATAGGATCGCTGAGCAGGTGATGATTAGCAGGGGTATCATGCCGAGTCATTACCCCTAAAGTTTCAAGCAATGGCAGTGTATTTTGGTTGTTTGGACCAGCTTCTTGCTTCCTACAGGACGCCACATAATCATCAGAATGAATGCAAACATTATCATTATCACCTTATTTAATCTGGATAGATTATCATGTCATACAGATGTCTTGTTTCCATAAAACACCGCAATCAAAAAGAAGGAATTTTGAGCGAAAATATTACAATGCAATTTGAATATAGAAAAAAATTAATAATATGATATATAATATTGTTGTCGTAGATTCAATAATGCATACATAATTTTTTTTACAGATAAGTACAGATCAGCTAATGAACCAGATCACTTCAAACTTTTTGAGTGAAAGTAAAATTTATGGACAAAAAACGAGATCAAAGACACTATAATAAAGTAAACAAGTCTTTCTAAAAAAAAGCAAGTGTGCTACTATAAAAATCATGCGCTCATTGCGAATGACAGTGACATTAGAGAGCAGCCATGAAGAGCAGAGAGAAAACAAAAACCTATCGATGAGATAATGTTGTACAATAGTCTAGTCACATGTGAACAATGTCGCCAATAAGTTTCCCACATCTACATTGCTTGATCATGAAAAAACCGAACTAATCGCTATATTGGCTTAACAATGAATTTGCTTTGATAAACTCGTCAAAGATTTGCCCTCGTGTGACTTGACTTTCAGCCAAAACTGCTATGGTAAACCATTGAGCAGGTTTTTTTAAATTTTTTTTATTTGTAAATTAATGTGATTTTCCTTCTTCCGAAAGAATTTTAAAGCAGACAAACAAAAACATGAGAACAAATTAATCAGCAAATCTGAAACGCATGCTTGTAATACAATTCGGCGATGAATTGTTTCCGGGAATAGTAGCTGATTGAAAAAGACGGTCGCTACCCCTATTGCCCCCAATTTTTTTTAAACTTCATGCAAAATACCTTATATGGATGTATTAGTCAGCAAAGCGGAAAAAACTCATTTAACGGATCGTTGGCTATTTGACCAAATTTAACTTTCGAGAACACGATTAATTTTCATTCGTGGTAACTATAACTAAATGATAAAAACATTTTTTTTAACTATTTTCCCAAAATTTCTCTCTTTCAAGTTTAGTAAAAAATAAAAAACAACAATCGTAAAAGGACTGAAGATAAATTATCAGTAAAAGCGATCCAGTGAATCAACTTGGATTTTGAAGTGTATGAAGGACTTGACAAACCGTTCAAAGCCCTTGGAAAAATTTCCACAGCTTGGAAAGCATTTGGATAATTTGGAAAACGTTCAAACATTTTAAAACCATATCTAGACCACACTAAAAGCGGAAGAAGAGACCATCGATAATTTGCGAGAAACATACTAAATCAATTTTCTATGACTAAAAAGCTTTTGTCTCCACCTGCCCTAATTGTAAAACTGTTAAGATGCACTTTACTATTTGCAAAAACCATTCCATAAACACTTCGCGCATAATTAGATAAAACAGAGACAAAGGAAGGAGAACATAATAGTGATCAACAGGAATGATAGTTTTGCCACTGGAAATAATAATAAAAATAATGAGTATTGCGCAGAAAACAAACTAGTATGATTAAAAAATCACTTATGTGAGTAGCATCATACTAAAAATATAAATGCTATATTAGAGGAGCGCTAAAAAAGTGATGGCGATAACAGCTAAGTGACCAGGAAGTAATAATGCTAATATACATATGATAAGAGTAGTAAGTTACTTAAAGCGTGCCTGCACTGATAACTTTTTTGTTGAGTTTCTGAATATTCAAGTCTCAAGCAGCAGATTGGTGTATTGAATATCCCTCTAGGCTTACTCAGTCTTGATTTACAAGCTTGCCAAAAAGCCATTGGCCCCAAATCAGTTGAACTTCAGCTTACTATAACTTCCATTCAATGCTGAGTACGTCATCTTTGGATTGTGGGAGTGGTCAATTATAACAAATAATAAAAAATTATTATAAATGAAGTTACATCGTCGGCGTTTAAAATGAAATCTGATTAGGCAATTAATTTAGTCTTAGGTCTACTGAAGGCCATTGCAACAGGAATAAAGAATTCTTAGGGAGACACCCGATTGAAAATTGATTCCAAGATTTGAATCTTGAATTTGCACGCTGCACGCATAAAATCGAAATTAGTGGTTTCTTTGAATATGGACGCAATTAGTGCACACACATCGTAAACAAAATCAACACTTGTTTATAACGCAAATTTCATTTTTTTAGGTGGTCCAATGTGATCACAATCACAAGGATAATCTAATACTCTTTCCATCAATAGCATACAACAAAATTTTGCTTGTTTTGGTGAGTTAGGGAACAATAAATGGTATTCATACAGGAATGGACAGTAGTATGTAGGTAGAATAATAATAAATTAAATAATAAAAATAAATAGAAGGATCTGATTGACCAAATAAATAATATACGATAAAGAAAAAAATATACTTCCGATCCGAATATGACGTCAATTTTAAGCGGTGTGAAAAATAGCGAGCATTTCTGGAAGAGGGGTATTTTGCAGCATTGTAGATCAGCACTGAGTGGGCCAAGACGGTTATTCAATACATCAATCTGCTGCTTAAGACTTGAATATTCAAAAATTCAACAACAAAGTTTTCAATGCTGGGATGCTTTGACAGTAAATTTCAATTATTACAGATGCATTCCAATGGTGATTGTATAAATGTCGTCAACAACAAGAAGAAAATTGTTATTATTTTCATTGTCATTCATATTGATAATTATTAAATTCAATTTTTGTCATTAATAATCGACAATAAAAACGATCATCAATTTCTAATGGTATCATTAATAAATGTAAAATGACTACTAATAATTATTATTTATTGTTAGTAATATTAACGATTTTATTGTATATTTTTATTATAGCCTACTGTCATTATTTCACTATAATTACCCAATTAAATTGGTCATATTAATAAAAGTTGAAATCACAAAAGAATTTCTCATTCTCTTTATCTATTTATATACTATTACTGCTACACAACAATAAGCAAAATAGTATTTATTATTCTTTTTATTGAGTAGATATGAACAAAATTTATAATTGCCATAGTTTGTAGTTATCATCACTATTCTTTAAAACCATAATAATGAATAATAAAAACGATTATTATTATTACTATTATCGATTATATTGATGATTAATCTGTAGTCTTATTCATTGATTGTTATATAATAACTTATTTTTATTATTTTATATAGAAAATTAATTTTAACTCTTCAACAACCAATTACATTGATAAACTGTTGATGTATTCAAAGTTTTTGTCATTAATCAATACTAAATAGCATGACAATAAAAACTTTTATATAATCATAATAATGGTAACATCTTCAATATTCCACATACAAAAAAATGTTGGGTATTGGCAGCAGGAGCCGGGAATTAAAAAGCTTAGTTTATTTACAACTCCGTATTGAACGAATTAGCTTCTGTTACTATTATCTACTATTCAATAACTTATAATTATTGAGCTAGTTTACCATCAACGCAATTAGATAAATAATAATAGTGTAGGTAGTGTTTATCTGACAGTCCTGAAATTACCGTGGTGGAGGCAACTTCATTTTAAAAATTTAATTTAAATGTAATGAAATTAATAATAAAACATTGGACATTCAACACAATTTTTTCTTAATCGATAGATGAATTAATTCTTCTAAGATAGATGAAGTGAAGTCGAAAACTTGATGGCTTATCTTTATTGTAATAATTGTGTTTATAAACTTGAAAATTAGTAAAATTTTTTAATAATAAAGTTATTCATTACAAGTTTGCAGCGCTATTTCAAGCTCAAATATCACCCAACTAATTCTAACTTGTGAGAGAGGAGAATTCTTATCATTTTCTTGGTGAATAAAAAAATAAAAACTATTATAATATAGTTAGTTATTAAATAATTAATAAGCCAAGAAGAACAATTGACGAAGTTGTCATATTTTAATAAGATAAGGGGCTGAGAAATATGAAAATACCATTATTGAAATTATTATTATAACGATTATAATTACTAATTTGATAATAATTACAATAATTATTATTATATTATCAAATTAATAATAAACAGTATTATTATAATAAGTGTTATAAATAATAACAATAATTATTATACATTGTACATTCATACATAATATGCACTTTTCATGTTAGCAAAAGTTAAAATATTTCTAAGCACTATCATCGATGCAAACAGAGGCTTATTATATGTTTTTCTTTTTATTGTAATCAAGCAACTATTAATTAATAATAATAATAAATAATAGTAGTAGTAGTTTATTAATAATCATTATCTATCTTGCTATATTGTATCTTGCCGCGTTGATCAGCAACTTCAATAATAGGTTTACTTCTGAAGACAGACGATGAGGTAAACCCATAACAATAATCGGTTACAGTTCTGGGCCAGGTACCAGGGCATACACGAAGCCGAATATCTCGATCACAGATGAGATGATGACAACCGTGCTGGGAATCGAACCCCAGACAGATCCTGGATTGAAGTGCAAGCACTCTAACCACTACTAAACCAAACGTATTAAAAAATTAATAATAATAATTAACTACTATAAAAAAACAATAATTATTTCCTTATAATTTATTAACAAAGATTAATAATAATTATTTATTATTAATTAATAATAAATAATAAGTGCAGAAAACGACGACGAACAACAACAAACACACATAAATCGAGTTATAAGGATGGACTGCATAATTATTCACAGAGAATTCGCATATTCGTAAATAGTTTTTGTTTCATTGCAATAAAACTTCGATCGTTCTACTCACAGCTCATGAAAAACTAAAGAATAAAAACTAAACGAGAACTTTTAACTAAAACGCAACCATATTTTTTTAAAATAGTGTATCCAGTATGCTCGCTAAACTGGCATAGCTTTGTACTTTATCAAAAATGGGAGACACCCTCGTTATATTTACGATACTAGGGCTAGTGTATTTAGCTAAGAGTAAACAACTCTTTAACCACTAAAAAAACTAGTCCCCTACCTGATAATATTTATGCGCATAAGCTCCGCCCATGCAAGGATCTTAGGACGGATTTCGTATCCTTTTCTGACTCGCCATGCTTGCGACTTGTACCGGAAATGAAATTCCGGAATTTCCACAGAAGTAAATACTATTACTAACTCATAATATAATGGATCATGCCTAAGCGCTCTCAATGTGATACGTCTATGTATGTTGCTAGGCAGCTGCATGAACTTTTTTCCCATTTAACAACAATAGACAAGAACTTCGTTACGTAGTCAAAATAAATCGTTTTTATCTGAATTTTTTTTATTTTCTTAAATAATTTGAGTTGGTGCCATGGCACCAGTGGCACCACTGCTAGATCTGCCCTTGCTATATCATACATTATGGCAGTTGTCTGCTCTTATCTATATTATACATTATGGGAATTGTCTGCTCTCATCTATATTATACATTATGGGAGTTGTCTGCTTTCGTCTATATTATACATTCTGGCAGTTGTCTGCTCTCATCTATATTATACATTATGGCAGTTGCCTGCTCTCATCTATATTATACATTATCGCAGTTGTCTACTCTCATCTATATCATACATTATGGCAGTTGTCTGCTCTTATCTATATTATACATTATGGGAATTGTCTGCTCTCATCTATATTATACATTATGGGAGTTGTCTGCTTTCGTCTATATTATACATTATGGCAGTTGTCTGCTCTCGCCTATATAATACATTATGGGAGTTGTCTGCTCTCGCCTATATAATACATTATGGCAGTTGCCTGCTCTCATCTACATTATACATTATCGCAGTTGTCTACTCTCATCTATATTATACATTATGGCAGTTGCCTGCTCTCATCTATATCATACATTATCGCAGTTGTCTACTCTCATCTATATCATGCATTATGGCAGTTGCCTGCTCTCATCTATATTATACATTATCGCAGTTGTCTACTCTCATCTATATCATACATTATGGCAGTTGTCTGCTCTTATCTATATCATACATTATGGGAGTTGTCTGCCCTCATTTATATTATACATTATGGGAGTTGTCTGCTTTCGTCTATATTATACATTCTGGCAGTTGTCTGCTCTCATCTATATTATACGTTATGGCAGTTGTCTGTTCTTATCTATATTATACATTATGGGAGTTGTCTGCTTTTGTCTATATTATACATTCTGGCAATCGACTGCTCTCGTCTATATTATATATTACGGCGATTGTCTGCTCTCGTCTATATTATACATTATGACAGTTGTCTGCTCTCGTCGATATTATACATTATGGCAGTTGCCTGCTCTCATCTATATTATACATTATGGCAGTTGTCTGCTCTCATCTATATTATACATTATGGCAGTTGTCTGCTCTTATCTATATTATACATTGTGGCAGTTGTCTGCTCTCGTCTATGTTATACATTATGGCAATTGCCTGCTCTCGTCTATATTATACATTATCGCAATCGTCTTCTCTCGTCTATATTATACATTATGGCAGTTGTCTGTTTTCATCTATATTATACATTATGACAGTGTTTTATTCTCATCTATATTATACTCCCACAGTAATCGTCTGCTCTTTTTGCATTAAACACCTTTGTAGTTGTCTGCTTTCAATGCTGCTCACAATTACAATGCCAATAAACTCTAAACTGCACACTTGCTACACTATTTCAGTCATTGATGGTCTATTTAGATATATCTTCAGCTGTGAGGTGTATGTACTTATGTCTCACAAAAGCTTAAAGATGTCAGAAGTCTTACAGCTCCGTCATTCTAAGCCAACATCGACTTATCAAGTCAACAGCCGGTTATGGTGTAAGCCATAGACAACAGAGGTGTTGCAAATCACTAGTGATTCGAATACTTTGATTTGCAAATACTTGATTTGTGAATTGATTTGCAGTCTATTCAGCTCATTCAATGATTTCAAATAATTGACTTGAACATCAGTTGATTTGAATTGATTTGATTTGTGTCTTAAAAAAAATTGATTTGAAAAATCGGGATTTCAAATCAAATCAAGTCACTAATTTTATATAGTTTTCACATTTGATACTAAAATAATGATAAACAATGGCATTAACGATAAAGTATCGCTGATGTAGCGGTGTCTTCAGACAAAAAGTATAAAATATCACTAATAATAACAGCTGTTAATTGGCCCCTTAGACTTATGTTGTAAGGGGAAATGTTATACCATCCCCATTGCTAAGATACTATGATTCACAGTCTACAAAAACAACGATCCAACCAGCTTAGCAGAAGCGAACAGTAACTACCACAATAATAATAATAATGATCACGAGTAAACACATTACACTTATTATTATATTATTTCAATCAATACTTAATTGCAGAACTCAATTGCTGCACTATTGTTGTGCTTAATTAACTTTATTGTATAAATGAATACTTATTACAGAAAAAATGCAATCCATTCACTCATTATTTTTGATTTTCGTCCACTTCTAACTACTAATTACTGTTTTTTTTTTAAAAAATTAAAGTTATAATAAATAATAGTTATATTATATTATTATGATTAATGATAGATAGATAAATCAGAAGCAATAAGAATAAAATGTTATAATTGTTATTGATAATCAAAATAATGGTATTAACTTAATTATTATTATTACTATTGTAAAATCTTTGTCATCAATTTTATTTCATAAAAAAAATTGTCATTGCAAACTACCAAGTAATAAATAATAATAATATTTAATCATTATTACCACTGATAATATTATTAGTTAACCTATTTATATTATTATATTTTTGTGCTGTTATTTTTATTATATATATATTACCATACATTTTTATTATTATATATTATCATTAATTATTGTTATTTATGAACATTAAATATTGTTATTATAATTATTGTGCAGGATTTCACTGGGGGTGTGAGGTGGTAGCTCGGCCTACCTGCACAACCTCCCGAACTGTAATGGCAACTGTGTCTAGTGCGCTAGCGATACAACCCTTCCACAGGTCGACCTAGTATACTGGAGAATGGTGGTCGACCATATCAGTAACTAGTGAGCTGCCGGTTGCGTTAGCTGTTGTTTGTGTATGCAATAAGTTCGAACTTTGAAGGGCGAACTAGTTGAACTAGGTTCGGCCAGCAGAGGTTCGGCTGTCTTTTTGTAGTGCTGTGCAGAGGTCGAACATTGAAGGGCGAACTAGTTGAACTAGGTTCGGCCAGCAGAGGTTCGGCTGTCTTTTTGTAGTGCTGTGCAGAGGTCGAACATTGAAGGCGAAGTTAGGCAAAGCTAAGTTCGGCCAGCAGAGGTTCAGACTGATCTGCCTGTATATTACTACTCGAGTAATGGTGCGCAGTGAAGTTATTTGTATGTACAAAGAAACTTCTGAGAGTGTGCAAGCTGACTCTGATTTATTGATACAAAACATCCATATTTATGTACACTGTTACATAATAAAAGTGATAGACAAGTGATAGACAAAGGAGGCCACACCTGGCACAAATGATTGGCCAGCGTGTGCGAATCACACACAAAGGGTGGTACTAGGATACATGGTTGACTGATTGCACATGGCATGCATATAAGTTTGCATGTTAAGTAAAATAATAATAAGTATGCATAGAATGAATGTCTCTAGAACGTAAGCATAGAATGGTACAATGTAGTATAAGGTAAGTTATATTGTTACTGTCATAGATGCAAGATGGCGCCGGTCCTTTACATACTCCTCCCCATTGGCGATGGTGGCCAATCAAACAACGTCGGCGGCATCGGTAACGTGTCTCTCTCTAGTCTCTATAGGGTCAGCTCCTCCTTAATATCTTCGGCTCTCAGCAGAAGTTGGCCGGCATCGTGTGTGACTGCGTGCAGTTCTCTGTCGAGGGCCTCCCTTCTGTGTCGGTGCTCTACTCTCTTCTGTGTCCAGCTTTTCTTTTACCAACTGCATCATTCTAGCCACTGTTGTTGAAAACGAGTCCGGTTGTTCTACACTTCTATTGGGTAGCGAACTTCTCCGTGGCTGACTGGTAGCTGATCGTTGGCGGCTCCTCCACCTTCCTTTATTTTCACTTTTGCCGGTAGCGAGGTTGTTATTCTGGGAAGTGGCATTCCCCTGTTCACTGCTCCTTTCTCGCCCCTCTTGATGGCAATTCGTCTCCTTTTCTGCTACTTTCTTTTCCTTTCTCTTTCTTGTTACCACCGTCCAACCGATTTCGGCCGGGTTTTCTGCTGGTGCATTCACTGGACTGGGAGCTAGGGACTGTGCGTTTACCCTATCGCTTCCTGCTGTCCCAGTGGGTGGTCTCTCGGGTGGCTGTTGCTCTCCTATCGCTGTATAACAGTGATAGTCAGCCAGCTTTCTTGGCTTGTGTCTCTCTCTCTGAGGTCGATCTAGAGGTGATGTGGGTGCCCGGTTTTGGCTCAGAGTTGGCCAGTCCTCCTCATTTAGGGGAGGGGGCCTCTGAGGGCTGGGTGCCCTTTGGATGACCTCCAGGGGTGGATTGTCTTGTCTCTCTGTCCTTTCTCTCGTGTCCTCTCTCTCTCTGTCACTTTCTGTTGGTTCTGGCCTTTGCGGCGGGCTATAGCCGGCCGTCGGTGAAGGCGGAGGTGTAGGCACGGGGGTGCGGGGTGTCGGTGGCTCTCTGACAAGAGGCGACCTATCTCGAGGGGGTGACGGTAATGGTAACGGGTCCATTGGTTCGACCGGTGGCTCTCTATCTCGTGGGGGGGACGGTAAAGGCAATGGTAACAGTTCCATTGGTTCAACTGGTGTTTGGCGTGCCTTGGGAGGTCGCCCTCTTCTTGCCCCCTTCATGTTGGGCTGGAGGGCCGGCTCCCGACAGGGCGGAGCTCGGCCGACTGGTTCTTGACATGTCCTGTAGTGACGTAGTCGCATTCCGTTTTGTATTGACCACTGCCCATTTCTTTCCACTTTGTAAGTGTGGTTCGGAAATGCTTCCGTCACTTGGTATGGGCCCACAAACCGGGGTTGCAGCTTTGGATTACTGCCCTTCACTCTCCGCTTGTTCTCAAGCACGACGAGTTCTCCCTTCTGGAACACAGAGGGTTCCTCGTCGTCCTGGCTCCTTGTCTCCTGTTGCTGATGCCTGAGGTACTCGTGCGCCTTCTGAAGGTTCTCCTGTACTGTCACAGTATGCTCCATGATGTTGCGAGGGTCCAGGGTAGGGGGCGTACCTGTTAGTTGGTCAGGAAGGCGTACCTCCCGTCCCATTACTAACATGTTGGGCGTTTCCCCTGTGGCTGAGTGGGGAGTGCTGCGACAGGCCCGCATGATTTGCGGCAGCAGACTGTCCCACTCGTCCTGGCCTTTCGTCAATATCAGAGTACGGAGCGCGTCCCCCAGTGTCCGATTCTGGCGCTCCACCATCCCGTTCCCTTGCGGGTGGTAGGGGGTGGTCCTTGTCTTTTTGATGCCCCACAGGCTACACAGCTCTTCTAACAGCACGGACTCGAACTGAGCTCCTTGGTCGGAGTGTAGCTGTTCGGGTAGACCCCAGTAGGCAAACACTCTTTCGTCCAGTGCGACGGCGACCGTGGGTGCTGTGGCATCGGGCAGTGCTATCGCATCCTGCCAGCGGGTGAAGTGGTCGGTGAGGACCAACGCCCAGCGGTTCTTCCTTTTCGTCAAGGGCAGGGGGCCGACCAGGTCGACCGCCAGCTTCTGAAAAGGTCGTCCCGCATACATCCTTTGTCGGTGAGGGTTCTCTGCCTTCTTCCCATTCTTGGCTACTTGGCACACCTCACAATCCTTGATTAGTCTCCTGACCAGGGGGGATATGCCTGGCCAGTACCAATCCATCAGGATGCGCTGTCTCGTCCGATGAATCCCTGCATGGATCATCCTGTGCGTCTCCCAGACAACCTGTGTCCTCCTACTCGGTGGGCAGACTACACATTGCTTTGATCTGGAAGGGTGGTGCAGCGTGATGACAAGCACCCCGTCAGGGCGGATCTTCATCGCCTCCTTCCGATCATACAGTGTCTTCAACTCGACACTTCCTTCGGCCAATTCTCTCTCTGTGATGCTTCCCGGTCGTCTCAGCTCGGCATAAATCCGGCCTACCGCATCCTGCCCGTCCCTTTGCTCTTGAGCTAAGGTTTGGGCGGAGTGTACCGGGTTTGTCACCGTGAGGTTGACCCGCTCCTCCTTCTCTCTTTTCTCTGTAGACTCCCTCTTCATCATGTCTCCCGGCCGTCTCGGCTCGGCGCAAGTCCGGCCTACCGCATCCCGTCCCTTCGGCTGAGCCGAATCCTGGGGGGGATGTACCGGGTTCAATGTGTCGAGGTTGTCTCTAGCCTCTCTCTGGGGTCTCTGTCCAGCCTCTTGCTGCAGCTCTACATGGGAAGGTCCCCCATCTCTTTGTTCGATGGAGCCGCACTGCCTACAGTCCGCGCAGGGTCCCTGTCGGCTGAGCCCATCAGCGTTACCATGGTGAGTTCCAGCTCTGTGCTCGAGCTTATAACGAAACTCAGCCAGGATCTCCAGCCATCGAGCTATCTGGTTCGATGGTTCCTTCCGTCTGCACAGCCAGCGGAGGGATGCGTGGTCCGTCCGGAGTTTGAATTCCCGCCCATAGAGGTAGGGGCGGAAATGTTTTACTGCCTTGACGACAGCAACTAGCTCCTTCCGGGTGACGCAGTAGTTCCTCTCCGCTGGTGCCAGCGTCTTGCTGAAGTATGCAATGACGCGTTCCTTGCCTTCTTGTACTTGGGAGAGCACAGCACCGACTCCTACCGCACTGGCGTCGGTGTCCAGTATATACGGTAAGTTGGGGTCGGGGTACCCGAGTACCGGGGCTTGGGTGAGTCTGGCTTTGAGCTGGTCAAAGGCTGTCTGCTCCACCTGTCCCCACTTCCATGGTGTCTCTTTGCCCATCATCACGGTGAGAGGTTTAGCAATAGTGGCGTAGTCAGGGAGGTACTGGCGGTAGTACCCGGCCGTTCCTAAGAATGCCTGCAGCCCCTTTACGTCCGTTGGTGCTTCCCATCTCCTGACGGCCTCCACCTTTCCTGGGTCGGTAGCCACTCCCTTTGCGCTCACTACGTGTCCGAGGTACTTGACCTCTTCTTGTAGCAGCTCGCATTTGGAGGGTTTTACCTTCAGGTTTGCCTGGTGGAGTCGTCCTAGCACTTCTCCGAGCCTCTGTAAGTGCGTCTGGAAATCGGGCGCGATGATAATCACATCATCTAAGTACAAGAGCAGTGTCTTCCAGTGAAGACCTTTGAGGACCTTTTCCATGAGCCTCTGAAAGGTGGCGGGGGCTGACGTCAACCCGAAGGGCAGCACCTTCCATTTCCACAGGCCGCTTCTTGTGGTGAAGGCCGACTTGTCACTGGCGTCTTGGTCCAGGGGTACCTGCCAGTACCCACTAGTAAGATCCAACGTAGTGAAGTACTTACTCCCGGCCAGGGCGTCCAACGATTCATCGATTCTGGGGATGGGGTAGGCGTCCTGCTTAGTTATGTCATTCAGCCTCCGGTAATCCACACAGAACCTCCACGTGTCGTCCTTCTTCCTCACCAGTACTACAGGGGAGCTCCAAGCTCCGTCGGCCGGCTCGATTAGATCCTTTTCCAAAAGGTCCTTGATCTGGCGTTCTGCCTCTGCCTCCTTCTCTGGTCCCAGGCGGTGTGGTGGGCACCGGATGGGCCGAGCCCCTTCTACCGTGGGGATCGAGTGTTCTGCCAGCGTTGTTCGGCCCAGGTCCCCGCTGTGGCTACTAAATACCGTCTGGTATTCGATCAGCAGCTCCTTTACTTGCTGCTCCTGCCATGGGTCCTGGCACCCTCTCTTTGCTTGCTGGAAGAGGTCGTGCAGATGGGGGGGCAACTCCCTTCCTCCCGTCTTGCTCCTCTGTTGTCCGTCTGGTTTTGTCAGCTCTTGGACGCCACCCTCTTCCACTCCCGTAAAGGTACCAATAACCTCTCCTGCGGGTAGTCTTAGGGTGTCCTGCGTCGGGTTCAGACATCTAACCAGCACGTGTCCTTGAGCGTCAGGCCTGTTGACGCTGGTGGCGATGGGTATCCCACCCTGGATGCTTTCAATCACTCCCTGGGGGAACGTATCCCTGGAGCTCAGATGACATGGAATAGTCACCTCTGTCTGTGGTGGAAGCTGGGTGTCCTGTCGGACTTGTACCTTGGACACGAGATTTCTCCCGTGGCGGTCGGTACAGGCCAGCTCCTTTCCTTGTATCACCAGCACTGGACGGTCGAATCCCATCTGGCATCCTTGGCTTGTCAGGAAGGGCATTCCTAGGATAACGTCTTCGTTGACTTGGCTCACTACAAAGGTCTCCTCAAACTTGACGTGCCGTATCCTTCCCTTCAGTGCGAGCAAGCCGTAGAACGGAAGTCTAGTACCGTCGGCCATGATTCCATGGGAATCGTAGTGCTGTAGGTTGCGCTGTACGTGGCTCGGTAACCGATCAAAGACTCGCTTGGACAACAGGTTAGTGTTGCAGCCTGTGTCTATGAGGTGTGTTACCGCCTCTCCTTCTACCCTTCCAGGTAGGTAGTAACTCGAGCGATATGGTCGCTCTATCTGGTTGCTCTGGAGTGTCACAGGTTTCGGAATGAACTCTTCCTTCTCCAGTGGTGGCGTCTGGGTCTGCCTGTCCTTCCTTCTGGGCCTTGGTTCCTGCTGCTCAAGAGTCCCGTCGCCGTCCGTTTCTACTGCCACTGAGCTGTCGGGTACCGACAGGCTGGCAAAACGGTTGTGTAGGGCGATAGGGGGACTAGTCAGGAGGTCCAGAGGAGGAGTTGCTCGCCGCGTTGTCGCTGGTCCACTGGAGGGCGCCTGTGCCCTTTCCTTCTGGTGTGTCGTTGCCCGTGTGCAGCCAGTAGGTCTCCCTACTGCTGCGGGCGGTAGTCGTTTCCCTGGCGGCTAGGCCAAGGGACGGTTCTACGCGCCTTCCGGGTATGACCTATTTGCTGGCATCCCCAACATCTCTTCGGTGGCTCAGTCTTCTTCTCCGCCTTTAGGCTGGCAATCTCCTTGCTCAGCCCCTCTACGGTTCGAAGTAGCTGTGCCAAGGGGTCCTGTACCTCTTGGTGTCGAGCCATCTCCTTCTGTTGGGTTATCTCTTCTTCCAGGGGGTCGGCCTCCACTGTCCTGATGTGGGGTCCGCCTAAGGGTTGGTGTGGTACTTGCAGGAATTCATTCCCTGCCAATATCGCCTCCTCCAGGTTCTGTGGCCGTACTGCTAACAGGTGACGTTGCAAGTACGTATGCCCCAGCGTACTGTGGAAGGTCTGTAGTACCAGCTCCTCTCTGTTCTGTCGTGGCAAGGTGCTGTGAGCGGCCTTGATGAGGTGTTCGACCGTGAGTGCGTGGTCTCTGAGACTGTCTCTGGGGTTCCGTCGGTAGCTTAGCAGTTTTGCTTGAGCCTCCGAACGGGTCATACCAAAGGTTGCCTGGAGTGTCCGCGTCACTTCTTCTACGGTCTCACCTCGACCATATCGTTCAGCTTTGCCTACCAAGGCTTGGCGTAGGTGGATCACCGTGTCTTCTGTCTGCCAATGGTTAGCGTCGGCCACCTCTTGGAACCGTTGCAGAAAGTAGTCCACATCCCCTGTACCATCATACTGTGGTACCTTAAACTTATCACGCGTTGTGGCTACTGTCATGCGGTCCAAGATGTGTGTGAGCGTCCCCATCATCTGCAGACTGGACGGATCCCTGTCTGTACTCAGCGCTCGTCTTCGTGTTGCCATCCTTCTTCAGGGAGATACTGCTTGTGGGTGTCTGTCAATCCCACTGCTGCCACCAATGTGCAGGATTTCACTGGGGGTGTGAGGTGGTAGCTCGGCCTACCTGCACAACCTCCCGAACTGTAATGGCAACTGTGTCTAGTGCGCTAGCGATACAACCCTTCCACAGGTCGACCTAGTATACTGGAGAATGGTGGTCGACCATATCAGTAACTAGTGAGCTGCCGGTTGCGTTAGCTGTTGTTTGTGTATGCAATAAGTTCGAACTTTGAAGGGCGAACTAGTTGAACTAGGTTCGGCCAGCAGAGGTTCGGCTGTCTTTTTGTAGTGCTGTGCAGAGGTCGAACATTGAAGGGCGAACTAGTTGAACTAGGTTCGGCCAGCAGAGGTTCGGCTGTCTTTTTGTAGTGCTGTGCAGAGGTCGAACATTGAAGGCGAAGTTAGGCAAAGCTAAGTTCGGCCAGCAGAGGTTCAGACTGATCTGCCTGTATATTACTACTCGAGTAATGGTGCGCAGTGAAGTTATTTGTATGTACAAAGAAACTTCTGAGAGTGTGCAAGCTGACTCTGATTTATTGATACAAAACATCCATATTTATGTACACTGTTACATAATAAAAGTGATAGACAAGTGATAGACAAAGGAGGCCACACCTGGCACAAATGATTGGCCAGCGTGTGCGAATCACACACAAAGGGTGGTACTAGGATACATGGTTGACTGATTGCACATGGCATGCATATAAGTTTGCATGTTAAGTAAAATAATAATAAGTATGCATAGAATGAATGTCTCTAGAACGTAAGCATAGAATGGTACAATGTAGTATAAGGTAAGTTATATTGTTACTGTCATAGATGCAAGATGGCGCCGGTCCTTTACATTATTAGTTATTATTATTGTTTTTTATTATTATCATTTATTATTATTTTTAATTATTCTCAATTATTATTAATTATTGTCAATTCAATTATCATTAATTATTATTAGTCAACTATGGTTAATTATCATCATTATTATCAATTGATCATTATTAGTTATTGTTATTATAAATTATTATTTTTATTAATATTATGATTATTAATAACCATTATCCATCCTTCAAACATTGTTTTCATTTGCTGTTTGTTTTTACCAATGTAACTTTTAGCAGTTGAGAATCATTTCTATATCTGACAACTTTGTTAAGATGAAGAATTAATCATTATATTGATTTTAACAAATTCAAACAGAAGGTTTTTCATAACAAAAAGCCTTTGATGAAAAATTGTTGCTATTCTTTTTTAAATCAGGTTCAAATATGGTAATTTTTTTGCATATCAACTATTATTTACAAGTTATTAATAGCAATAATGTAAACGATATTTTTAATTATGTTATTAAACCAGTTCAATATTTTGATAAATATAATTTTTCGGTTCAGTGACCAAGAGCTTATCACTTGTTACTCCTAATTGCAATGGGTTATTAAGATAAATGATGTACCAATCGATCGCGATACAATAGTTTATTTAGCAAGCAGCCCCAATACTTATGGTGAAAGAATTCGAATCAGTATCACTGATGGACATTTGTGTTTCCATCTAAATTTACTTTTGCTCCATGTGTATGCTTTGAGTGGCAATTTCTTATTAAATGTTTAGGCTTTACTAGAAATTTTATTTGACAATCGCATTAAGCTAAAACTGGTGTGTAACAATCAGAAACTTACCATGATGGTGGATGATGCGTGCAAACAATTTTTGTAAACATTTGCGAAATTCATGTGTGAAAAAGTTGTGTGAGAGTAACAAGGAAGACCGTTCTATTACGGCCACATCAGCTGGATTAGAGAGATGCCACACGATAATCATGTGACATGTTAATAAGAAATACCAAAACCATTGATATGTTACCCTAATAATGCATTAACGGCATGATATTTGTTATGTTGCACACATCTAATAATAATGAAATGAGCAATACTGTAATAGCTATAATATCAGCTGACACTTGGATGCATCATAGAACAAAACCATTGCTGATCATGATAAAATTAGTTCCTCAAAATTAAATCAGATTGTAAGCCATGACCGAGCCTTCTACAATAAATACATAGGTGTATGGTGACAACCAGTAGAGTGCTCCTCCCAGAGCTGTTTGAATAAATGCTGGAGGTGTTACGGTACTTGGATAACATATGACGGGGGCTACAAATTAGTTTGCACCACCAAGATTGTTTAGGTAACGCTTATTTTCCTGATTTGCGAATCAATTTCAAATCATTTCAAATACTTGAAGTGATTTGAATTGTTTACATCGCGATTTGACTTGGATTTGATTTGCCACTGACCCAGTTAGGACTTGATTTGATTTGATCTTCAAGGTTAATGATTTGTACTTGAATTGATTTGCGAAAATGGTGATTTGCAACACCTCTGATAGACAACAAACTAACACTCGACAGTTAGACTATTGATGAAGGAAAATATTAAGCCTCAAATTCAGAGATGATCATAAAATGCTGTTTGAAACAAATTGAATTTGTTAAAAGAACAACATGCAAAAGATATTTAACAAAGCATAAATATAGATCAATTGTAACTTGAGAGCAAGTCTCACTGCCACCCAATACCTCTAGTCTCAAATCCAGCTGTTTAAGTAAACTAAGCACTTTTTCCAACAATCTATCTCACTCTATAACACTCTAACCAGCTCTAACTGAGACCACCAAGTTTCTCTCCAGTTCACAAAACTCCTTAGATGATTTACTAGACAACAAAATAAGCTGTACTCTATTAACTTCAACAAACTGATGTTTTAGCACATTTGGTATGATTAACACAGAGCTCAAGGTTTATAATATTTTAATGTCTACCAAAACTAGTAAGAGTGCTTTACTATACGCAGCTGAGCGTTTCAAATAATCGGTTTAAGCTATAACATCTACCCTTATTTCAAGCAGAAATTATAGCCAAAATAAATCCCTCTGCACCTACACAGCCATAATTTCTGGTTTTCCAAGCCTTTGCGGATGGACGTACCTTTTTTTCTCCCAGTCTACGTTATAAACTGTCTACTTTTCAATCTAAAATTGCACTATAAGATTATTGTACTTGTGGATGGACGCATAAGCGGTGAACGTGTTAACAATTTACAGTCAGCTGCAGATTTTTTTCCGTTGGACGATGACGAAAATCTGTACAATTAATGGCATTTTCAACCAATCAGCATGCAGATCACAGTTTTTCAATTATAAATTTTTGAGAAACTGCATAAAAGTTTTTCTCAATTTTTTTCCCACTCGATTTGTTTTAGCGCATCAAAAAAATTGTCCAATTTGAAAATTTTACCTAACAATGGCAATCTACATAATATACAAAACATCAAAATCAATTGCAAAATTATTGCGATAGTATTTTTAATACTGTTTAATATAGATCCCAAAAATTGCTGATATAAAAAAATAAAGATAACCCGGAAAACAAACCCTGATCCACATAGTGGGATTGCAGCTTAATTATCATTCAAAATTTGGAAATTATTGGAACTGGAATTTGGAATTATTGGAAATATTATGGAAATTTACCTAGATGCTGAAGAAAAAAAAGCAAATTCTTCACACAATGCAGTAGGTAGGTTTGTATCAGTAGTAGGATTATTGAACTTTCAATAGCAACATTTGGAGTCATCACTTTGATGGAATTTACCTCAAGTTGATGCTTAGGTACTTTTGTCACATTGCATAAAAAGAATAACAAAGAATCATTTTTAAAATACCAAAATGAAAACAATTTGCTCTTATTATGGTTTCTTTTGTGATAAAAAAATAACCTTTTTAATGAACTTTGCAAACAGTATAGCCATCTAATACGGTAGATCCAGATTTCATGTTTAAACTTTGCACTTAACGTGAGTCTTGCAAAGCCTGTCTTAAGCCCTTTGTGTGTAGAGTTGTTCTCTCATCCAGCTTTGTAAAGCTATTGAGAAAACCCACTTGCGGTAACAAAGGTGCAACGGGTTCGTTGAGGTCTATGGAGGTCTATGACAACACTGTCAATAAAAGAGGTTATCTGCAAACGGCAGTTTCGTTATGATACTAGTAGCATAATAGGAACAGATCTCAGAAAAAAACAGACCTGCTAACATATCCAAAAAAGTTGTTAGATTTGTTGGATTGTTTACAGACCTGTCAAAAATGTATTTGTTAGTATTTAAATGACTTTTGTGAGTATAAAATGCATATGCATAAAAAAAAGATCTGCTAAAATGCTACATTGTTGTTTTTTTGGTATGAATACTTTTACAGACCTGTTTCAGTATATTTATATAGGTATGTATGTATGTTTGGGGATGTAATTGGTCATTGGTTTGCATGGAACTGTAAGATATTTATTGATTTGTTATTTATTTATGCTGAGGTTTCTTTTCCACTATAAATTATGGTATACATGAGCCCTTTGTTAGTTTACTCTTGTTTTGGTAGATGGTTAGGTATCATGTTTATTTGATTAAACTGGTAATAGTGAGAGTAATAAAGCATAACATAATAGGGTAAAAAGTGCAGGTATGGTGGATAACGCTTGTAATAAAAATTATAAAATAGTATAGTATGGAGTGTATAGAAACTGTTTAATTTGTAAA
Organism: Cryptosula pallasiana; assembly: GCA_945261195.1. Taxonomy (NCBI): domain Eukaryota; kingdom Metazoa; phylum Bryozoa; class Gymnolaemata; order Cheilostomatida; family Cryptosulidae; genus Cryptosula; species Cryptosula pallasiana. The sequence continues at coordinate 43,434,438 of OX183132.1, read as the reverse complement.
GTAATCAATGAAATCGAAAAAAATATCATTAAATTCGGGATGAATGATACTGAAAACACTTTTTCCATTTTTCAGTTTGCTAGTTTCAGAGTCATCCCTGAAAATTTCTCTAAATCGTTACAACTAAAAACTCTATAAAAAGATGGTGGAGTTGTAATCGCTATCGAATTGTTTTAGCCATATGGTGTATTCTTTTTGCATATACAATCATTAATTGTCTCGTTTTGGAGTAGAAGTTGTAGTCACGGGAAGTGTGTTGGTTGTTAGAGATGTAGTTGGGATCGGAGTTATCTTTGGAGTCGAAGTCGGAGGAGTTTTATATCTTTTGAGGTATTCCATAGTTTAATTGATTTTGTATACGTAATTGTAATTGCCAGATGTGAGATCACAAATTCCGTTGATAAGGTTTACAACGCAAGAGAAGCTAAAAATTTGATTCTCAAAAAACATTACAAAATACGGGTTACTAGTCAAATGTCTGTACATCCGAAAGTTCCTTCAGAGCAATCAGCTGTAGTTGGAGAAAAGATGAAGAGAAGTTTTGGATCCGTAAGGCTAGCTTATTAAAATTCATGAAATTACTATTTCAGTCGGTGAAATGCACTAAAAGTAGCAGTATTTTTTATCCTTTTACATATTATACTAGCATTGCAACAGGATTAAACCTCCAGTATTTATCAATCACGCACCGGGAATCTCAGGCTGAGATATCACTGAACACAGTGGGTTGCTCACCTATATCGATGTGACTCCAGTTGAGTTGGAATGTAACTGGTCTGTTTTAATCTTTAATTTCTACCTTACTCACCTTAAGCGATGATCTCCACACATGTCATGTAACTCATTGATTTTAGAAAATGTCTGAAGGTTTTTTACGAAATTCAAAATTTATGAAAATGGTCGATCTAAGAAAATTCTGATGACTGTAAGATGCGAGAAGATCAACCATGTTTAACTTTTGAGCGATTTTCATGACGCCTGTTTGACGTGATGTAGCATTGCATTGAAAACTACTATCGATAATAGTGCCTATCGTAGTGGAACGTGAATTATTCTTCTTGCATTATCTCTCGAAACCAAAACACCTCGTTTAGGAAAGGGTCAGAAAATATTATCCGACTTGCATTAAAGAAACATGGTAGACAATTTTACGTTTTGTAACTGTGCTCATAATCATACTTGGCATTCAACTCCAAACACTCTGCTCCTTGCAGTATGTTGTAGGAGTTTCTACGAGATCATCATCAAAATAGCTTGTCTAGATGGTAAACTGATTGAGTGTATTTTAAAAACAAGAAAACTTTTTCTTGCCAACTAAAGGCGCTGTACTAAGCACTTTTTTAACAAGAAAATTCTTTTGAAATTATGCTCTGGCTAACTCCATCTACGCCATAAGTGCTGTAGACACAGACTTGTATGTAATTTTTTTGGCACAAGGCAACCGTATGGCTATTTTGCAGAGTTGAAACAACTGTGATTGTTTGCATATAGAGAGCGTTAACCAAAAATGTTCATTCTGCTAAGATTTTCAACAGTCTAAAAATCAGGGTTGCAACTGATTTGAAGAATTTTGAAGGTCTTTCCTCCTGTGTTTAATTGAGCCAGCCTTTCTATTGATTGGTGGTTCACATGCACAATGGAGTTGACTACAATGATTCATGACCAACGTGAAGAAAGGTACTTCCCACAGTTAGAAAATTGACAAATATAGACTCTAGAGCATAATTTTGAAAAACCATTTACCATCAGATTTGTGTTTCTGATGTTGTGTTTGAGTTTAACCAGAAAACAATTGTGAAATCCAAATTGAAAATTACTTAAAAGGAAAAAGTGAAGTAACATAGAATGAACAGAAATTAATCATTTTTAAATATAAAAAAACTTAACATAAGTCAATTTATGGTTATTTATAAGCAGGTTAATACTAGCAATATATGTAGCACTCTTTGAAACCTAATGAAGAAAAGCTCCACGGAGTGAGTTCCCCTCAGATCAAATTCCTTACGAATCGAAATTGGTCCATTTTGAAAAAAATATTAATGCAATGGTCTTGTTAACAAAGCTGACAGAGATTTTTATTGAGATAAAATTTGTAAAAAATTAATTTACCTCAAATACTTAGGTATGTCTCCATCCTCAACCCTTTGTTTTATTGCGGAACTGAAAAACAACTCCCGACCTACGGCAATCTTCTAAAACTGGTTTTACAGTGGGTGTCTTGCCAGTGCTTTTATTGATGCCGTCCACTTGACGCCCAGTATAAATAGTCGAATGCCATAAAAATGATATTGTAGGTTAATGTCGAAGTTCTGTGACATTGAGAGTATTTTTGACCTCTGTTCACCAAATAAATTACAATAAAAATAATTATACCGGCTATAAATTTAATCAATGAATAATCATTTTGTTCAAAACTAGTAGGTGAACAAAAAATAGCTCACTGAATAAAGAATCAATCGACGAACAGTGTGTGTAGGTTGTGAACAAAACTGAACCATAAATCAATTGTAACAAACGAGTTTAGTCTTCTCTTTTTCATAGACCGGTTTTATACACTTGAAAAAATAATCAAAATAATTACGGCTGTTGAGAATTGAGCAAATTGAAATGGGCAGTTCTAGAAACTATTCTAGTGTATAGCGATTCAAACTTCATTTTTTCTTGAGTATTTTAAAAAGTGGGAGTTATCTCCCTTATGATTCCTTCGGTAAACTATAACAGCTCATTGAATATTTATGTTGTTCTAAACTAATGTTACGTTGCATTCGGGACGTACTAAATTGCAAACTCCCATTATTTTTTGTACTTTGTTCGAAATTTGCTGTAGGAGCCAATCAAAATCATCACAAACATTAATAGCCAACTAACACTGGCCGAGGCATACGTCAGCAACTACACTATGGCATTGGGTATACAACTTAAGCTATAGGCTTACAGACGATGCCGGTAAACTAGCAGACAAATCGTCCAGTGTAAACACGGCCGAGACCTAAAGAATCTCCCATTTAAAAGCAACCAGAAAAATCCCTCTCATTGAAAAGTTGAAAAAATGCTGTTCATTGCAATGAATATATCGTAAAAATCTACAATCGTTTCCTCCTTCTTTTTAACCTTCCTTATAAATGACCCAGCAAAATCCTCAAAATATAAAAACTCAGCGGAGTTGATTTACCATCAAATATAAATTGACAAAACTGAACAAGTTCTAATATGCTTAAAAAAAACTTCCTCCAGAGTAACAAAACTTTGTCGAACATCATTTGTAAGCAGTTGTATTGTTTCCCACAACATCTTACAGGCACCAAAAATGACAAAAAGTCCAGCCAGAAGAATAGATAGTGTGAAACCGAATGTATCAAGCAATACTTACATGGTATCTTACATAACAAAGAGTGCAAATGCCTAAGCCCTTTGTCCTAACCTGATTGGCTAAAGGAAAAAAGTGGTGAATAATAGATTAGTGTAAGGCATTGTTTTGACTGCTTGTTGAGTGGTTTCTGCAGTATTGTATTATCCACCATAAATCAATTAACGATTGTGAGCTCTCTGATTGGATGAATCCACACTCGGTAATAAATTTTATTTGTTAGTTTACTTTTGACTGTAGGCAACAGTTATTTTTGTATGACTAAATAATTTTTATACATGGTAAAAACAGACCAGTTGTGTTATGTGTTTGAGTTGAAAAATACTTATGGCTTGTTGGTTGCCAGGTTCACATTATTGCTTAGATTTTGGAAAGGTCACAGACAGCGCAGAGTTAAGAAAAATATATGTTGGCTGAAGATATGTTGCTTTCAGCGGGTGAGAAATTGAATGAAAGTTTGGTAGAGCATATTCGCTACGTACATCGAGGTTTTTGAATCAGCACGGATGAGTTAAACAGTCATCAATTACACATGAACATACTGCTACATATTATTACAAGTATAATACATGAGACTATCACATAAAACAATATATCTTATTGGTGGAGACTAAGCAACCACTGTCATAGCGTCAACAGCCTTACGTCATTGAAGACAGTTTTTTGAGCTGTGCAACGCAATAGGGTAAAATTTGAGTCATATACAAAGAGTCATAGTATATATATGTGGAGTGCTGGGATATGGCTGCATTAGCTTATAATCTCTCGCATATACAACATGAACGCATCAATAGCAGCTAATCGTAAGTGACATTTTGATACACGTCAATCATTTAAATTACTTGAGATTTATTACATTTGTCTAGCGCAAACTAAGTTCTTGAAAAATCTATTATTGTAGAATAAAAATACATGCATATTATATTCAGGTTTGTGTATCAGTAAACAAAAAACTGGTTTAAAATATCCTTCCATTGTAAACAAATAAGTTTTAATCAAATTATTTAGAGCAAACAACTTACATCAGTTTTTGATACTTACAATTGATTGTTTGGCAGGTTTTCGAGCTATAACACAAAGTATCAAAAGAAACTATGAAGATATATTTTTTACTGATGAAACCAAGTTTAAGGTGAAAAAAAGAATTATGGGATTGCTGTGTGGCCTCCTATTAGGTGAGTTCTATTTTATTGATTGTTGTTAATAACTTATTATTTGATCGGAATTTATCGCAAGTAAATAAAACTATAACAACCTCATTTTTAACTTCACGTCAATTTAAAAATACTGCCTAAAAATTTAACCCATAGATATACATGCCTACACTTGTGTGGTGAGAGAATTACGCAAGAGTTATAAAACCTACAAATATTTTATTGGTAAATAACATAGGAAAATGTTGTAATAGAGTCGATATTAATTGTAACAAGTAGACACAAATTTCATAGCTCAAGGTAAACTTCTGTTGTTTTTATACCCAAGTATGTTCAAATTTCTCATAAAATTGAAATTAGAAAAGGAATTTTAACAGAATTTCTCAAAGTGCCTGCTGAGAAATTTACTAGCGTACTATTAAAACTTATTTTGGATTTATTGGCTAGTTTTTAATTGACAATCGACAATTGACAACTGACAATAAATAAACATTTCATAACCAAAATGAAACTCCGTTGTTATAAATGTATTTATCCAACAAAAAAAGACAATTTTAGGGAAAGCTGTAATTTGCAAATGGGTACCTTCAAACAATGTGAATAATAAGGTAATGAACTAAGTGAAACAAAACACATTTTCTAATTATTTATAAGTTACGAATGAAATTATGATAAAATAATTAAAAGAAATATAAGCTTTTTAGCTTAAAAAATCTCGCAATAATGAGTGTTATTCACAAAAGATTCTTAATGCTCAAAATTTTTTAGATATAAATCTGTTTTCTAATTCATTCAGATCTTTACAACTTGCTAACTTAATCTAAGACAATTTGTCTCTAGCTGCAACATTTTTGTTGCTGCACACAATTGGACAAAGGTTCATAAAAGGTCTGTTTTTCTATAGGTACAGCAACACTGATAGCATTCAGATTTGCTCTCGAATTTTCTCTCGCAAGTTCTGCTGCTTGTGGAGGTCTATTTGGTGTAGTTTTGGCTGTAGCCTTAGCTTTTAACAGTAAAAGTAGAGCTATTGTGTGCCTCTGCATGCCCACCCTCACTCTCAAGTCAGGTGAGATACTAAACTACATTCATACCATAGATATTTTAGTCTATTACTAATGAATGAGAGATTATTAGCTGTACAGGCGATTTGATAGATTTTTTCATTCTAGTCATTAAATTATGTCATTGATCCAGGTATTTGGTTTGGTTATAATAAGTCAAAGCAATAGTAGTAATAATAATTAATCATAATTACCTACAGTCATTTATGTCTTTCGCAATAACTGCAATGAATAATGAGCACTCCTCATGGCGTGATGTTACAGCGAAATTACGGTAAATGCACTATACATGACTCAATCAAACAGCTGCCAAAGTAGACATAGAAAATTTGTCAGCTGCAAATATGTTAGTTCTAGTGAAACAGAAAAAGTTACCGTAAGGTTTATTTAAACCAGTAATTTGATTCTTTTGCAGGGAGATTGATTTTGTCTACGATAATAGTTTCCATGATCGTGATAGGGCCTGCAATGAATATTAGTAAAAACGCAACAGAACTGGCTTCAACACCGACATGTTTTGGAGAGCTATTGTATAACCATACATTGAACTTTCAACATCTCTATTTGCAGTCATTTCTCAAACACAAACAGCGTAAGTGGGCAAAGTTTGGATTGTAATATTGAAACTGAAATATTTGCAAAGTGTTGATATTTATCTCCTATATGAATAGTTAAAAAACTGGATAGACAGCTGAAAAGCAGTTTTTTGTAATCATGTATCAGCTTGAAATCAATTTTCAACAAATTGATTTCAATGCAAAAATGATTTCATATATTTCCAACTTTTTTGTTTAAAGCTAGAAAAACTGTTTACCACAGCTATGCAGTAATTGTTGTTTTTTTTACCCAGAACTACAATCATTTTTGGATGGATTCGGAGATGTTAAAGGAAAACTTGCGAAAGCTTTTTTTCCAAAACTGATTGCAGCAATCAGCGATTTCATCGATGGAGATTACATTACTTGTAAGTACAAAACATTTTGTGTTATTGTCTCAGCTGTCAGGCAACCTATAAGCTCGGCAATGACATATATTTGCAGTTGGCATTACTTCGTCACCGTCTAGAGAAGAACTGGCCCAGAAAATAAAAGAAAGCATAGAGGCAAAACTCGAAGTGGCGGACATTATACTTCTACATTTTAGTAGAGCTCTTTCTCTTTCTGCATTAATCATCGTCATCCAATCAGCTCTCTATCTCAGAAAATACAACCAATCCAATTTAGACGCTATCGATAATCAATACATCACGAAAGAATTTGTACAGCTGGATGAGCAGAAGAAACTAAAAGGTTTTGATAAATTTTTTGTTCTCAAATCCATCCCATTTAATTTTAATAAAATTTTATTTTCTCATGAAAAAATTTTGATGTTCCGTAGGAAAATCATCTTTATTACCTCTCACTCCATCGGAGAAGAAGTTGGTCACGGATAAAAGACAAAAGAGAATGTCGGCTTTTGAACTTAAAGCTCTGCGTATATCCCTGATACAAGCATTTTTAACAATGTTAGGTGAGTACTACTTATGTACTACTTATGTACTACTTATGTACTACTCATGTACTACTCATGTACTACTCATGTACTACTCATGTACTACTTATGTACTACTCATGTACTACTCGTGTACTACTCGTGTACTACTCGTGTACTACTCGTGTACTACTCGTGTACTACTCGTGTACTACTCGTGTACTACTCGTGTACTACTTATGTACTACTCGTGTACTACTCGTGTACTACTCATGTACTACTCGTGTACTACTTGTGTACTACTTATGTACTACTCATGTACTACTCATGTACTACTCATGTGCTACTCATGTACTACTTATGTACTACTCATGTACTACTCATGTACTACTCATGTGCTACTCATGCACTACTTATGCATTACTTGTGTACTACTTATGCACTACTTATGTACTACTCATGTACTACTCATGTACTACTCATGTACTACTCATGTACTACTCGTGTACTACTCGTGTACTACTTATGTACTACTCGTGTACTACTTATGTACTACTCATGTACTACTCATGTACTACTTATGTACTACTCATGTACTACTCATGTACTACTTATGTACTACTCATGTACTACTCATGTACTACTCGTGTACTACTTATGTACTACTCATGTACTACTCATGTACTACTCGTGTACTACTCGTGTACTACTTATGTACTACTCATGTACTACTCATGTACTACTCGTGTACTACTTATGTACTACTCATGTACTACTCATGTACTACTCATGTGCTACTCATGTACTACTTATGTACTACTCATGTACTACTCATGTACTACTCATGTGCTACTCATGCACTACTTATGCATTACTTGTGTACTACTTATGCACTACTTATGTACTACTCATGTACTACTCATGTACTACTCATGTACTACTCATGTACTACTCGTGTACTACTCGTGTACTACTTATGTACTACTCGTGTACTACTTATGTACTACTCATGTACTACTCATGTACTACTCATGCACTACTCGTGTACTACTCGTGTACTACTCGTGTACTACTCGTGTACTACTCGTGTACTACTCGTGTACTACTCGTGTACTACTCGTGTACTACTCATGTACTACTCATGTGCTACTCATGTACTACTCATGTGCTACTCATGCACTACTTATGCATTACTTGTGTACTACTTGTGTACTACTTATGTACTACTCATGTACTACATATGTACTACATATGCACTACTTGTGTACTACTCATGTACTGCTCGTGTACTACTTGTGTACTACTCGTGTACTACTCGTGTACTACTCATGTACTACTTATGTACTACTTATGTACTACTCATGTACTACTTGTGTACTACTCATGTGCTACTCATGCACTACTTATGCATTACTTGTGTACTACTTATGCACTACTTATGTACTACTCATGTACTACTCATGTACTACTCATGTACTACTCATGTACTACTCGTGTACTACTCGTGTACTACTTATGTACTACTCGTGTACTACTTATGTACTACTCATGTACTACTCATGTACTACTCGTGTACTACTCGTGTACTACTCGTGTACTATTTATGTACTACTCATGTACTACTCATGTACTACTCGTGTACTACTTATGTACTACTCATGTACTACTCGTGTACTACTCGTGTACTACTCGTGTACTACTCGTGTACTACTCGTGTACTACTCGTGTACTACTCGTGTACTACTCGTGTACTACTCGTGTACTACTCGTGTACTACTCGTGTACTACTCGTGTACTACTCATGTGCTACTCATGTACTACTCATGTGCTACTTATGCACTACTTATGCATTACTTGTGTACTACTTGTGTACTACTTATGTACTACTCATGTACTACATATGTACTACATATGCACTACTTGTGTACTACTCATGTACTGCTCGTGTACTACTTGTGTACTACTCGTGTACTACTCGTGTACTACTCATGTACTACTTATGTACTACTTATGTACTACTCATGTACTACTTGTGTACTACTCGTGTACTACTCGTGTACTACTCGTGTACTACTTGTGTACTACTCGTGCACTACTCGTGTACTACTTGCGTACTACTCGTGCACTACTCGTGTACTACTTGTGTACTACTTGTGTACTACTCATGCACTACTTGTGTACTACTCGTGTACTACTCGTGTACTACTCGTGCACTACTCGTGTACTACTTGTGTACTACTTGTGTACTACTTGTGTACTACTCATGCACTACTTGTGTACTACTAGTGTACTACTCGTGTACTACTCGTGTACTACTCGTGCACTACTCGTGTACTACTCGTGCACTACTCGTGTACTACTTGTGTACTACTCGTGTACTACTCGTGTACTACTCGTGCACTACTCGTGTACTACTTGTGTACTACTTGTGTACTACTTGTGTACTACTCATGCACTACTTGTGTACTACTCGTGTACTACTAGTGTACTACTTGTGTACTACTTGTGTACTACTCGTGCACTACTCGTGTACTACTTGTGTACTACTTGTGTACTACTTATGTACTACTCGTGTACTACTCGTGTACTACTTGTGTACTACTGGTGTACTACTTGTGTACTACTGGTGTACTACTTGTGTACTACTGGTGTACTACTTGTGTACTACTTGTGTACTACTTGTGTATTACTCATGCACTAGTTATGTACTACTTATGTACTACTTATGTGTTTGCGACTTGGTGTACAGCACAGGTTCAATTTTTAATGTTTTTATATTTTATTTTATCACAAATTTACTATAAATGGTGCTAATCATATATTTGATGTTTTGCTGCCTATAAAAAAAAAAATTAAATTTAGCAAAGATGTGATTCATAAAGATTTTGCTGTACCAATTTTGAATCGAATGCCACAAAACATAAAAAAACTTTTTACGGGGATTCTGAAAGTGATGATATTTTGTTTGTGCAACTGGCTATGGCGGAAACTGTTAGTGGTTAAACATTGTCAGCTAACCACAGGGTGTAAGAAAAATCTCGACCATAATGGATGGAAATAAATTTTTTTGCTATCGCTTCATAATTGCTATTTTTTTTCGAAAAACCTATGACCATAGCATTGCATTATTACACGATCTCAAATTAAAATGTTACCAAACAGTCTTTCTTTTAATAATAATTACCAGACTTAAATAATTAGATTAAATAAAATAAGAAAACCATTCAAAGTATTTTGTTTACGTACTATAAAAATGATAATTTGACGTGATATAACCCCAATTGTGAGGATGGATGAACAGAACTACAATAAATAGCAGAATGGTGACTACTAGTGACTGATGAAAAGTGCAAGGTTGAGTAGTCAATATTGTAATGAGGCGACTTTTGACCAATTTAAAGGGCCACAATTGAATGTAGCCCAAATTTTGTTAACAGAAATTGAGTGTAAACCTATTAGTTTAATGCTTCACTGACTTCACACTCATGGACATACTAAATGCAGGGATTACCTGTGGGATGAAAGCATCAATCCGAAAACCACAAAAATGAGTTAAAAAAACTGTTAAATTTTTACAAATTGACTGGTAAGGAAAATGGGGTCATTCAAAAACTGACATTACCTTGACCTCAGATTGTGAATCAGCGGCGATTGAAATCAGTTTCAGCAAGGAAAGCTAGTAGAAATCTGCTATCTTAGTTCAAAATTATGGCAATAAAATGACTATATATTATGACAATATGATACATAATTGATATAACAAAAGGCAATAAATTTTGTCTATGGTTGAGATTAGACAAAAAATTGATCAATGAGGCCCCAGCGATTGCAAAAAATCACTCTATGCGTACCAATCATATGTTATGTGATGTAGTGCCATTATTTCAAACCAAGATAATGAACTTTTAATAATTTTTTCTTGTTGAAATTGACTTCAATCACTGCTACCTGAAAACAGGTGAAGAAAAAAACATCTTTATGAGCTTTAGCAATGCCACCTGGAAAACAAATTCCTTGCAATCCATTCATTACATAACTTGCGCTATAAATCAGTATCAATCAACCAGAGGTTTGAGATAACAAAGAGTTTCAGACATATATTAGTATTATACTGGCATTTAGCTCATTGCTCAGAGCTCATAACTCAAGCCGCATGTATTAATCTACCTCATATATGACTGTAAGCTTTTTGCAATTGTCTTTGTCTCACTCTATGAGCAGCATTTTGAAGCATAAAATTACTCATTTGTGCAAAAAATCCCTGATTCGGGTGACTGATGCATCTTCTACCCACAAAGATGGCTGCCACGTTAATCATTATTGTTTTTTGCATCAAACTACAATCCATCGCGGTTTATTAGACTTGCAGTTTACTTACCTACTGTGGTTTTTGTCTTTTAAAACAGTCAATATTCACTAAACAGTGTGTTTTTTCATTCTTGATTCTATTTATTATTTTAGTTACATAGCTTTTCTATAATAGTACCATGATTTTAATTGTTTGTGCCTTACAGAGAGCACAACTCCACACATGTCTTGCCAACAAAGGAGAAATTTCATAATTGCACTGAGACGCAGTGTAAAATTTTAAAATATTTTTATGATTATAACGATCTACAACATTTTCTTTCAGTTCAGATAAAAAGTAACAAAGTTTTTTAATGGTTTTGTATTGAAATCAACCTCATTGAAATATTGAGATATTGAAGTGAGCTAGAAAGCAAAAAAACTGCAACAAACTAACAAAATAAAAAAAATAGCTGTAAAAATTAGATATTCGATGGCGTAAATCACCAGCAGTAGCTGTTAGCAATTCATACCATAAGAATATTGTAGTTAGATCTCGCCGGTAGGTCTCCCACTAACATCCACTAACCAGCAACTGTCCGCAGCCTGCAGCTTGTGGAACAGCCAAACAGCACCTCTCTCCAGGAAGTAAGGCAGGGTCGGTCAGACTTGCAGGGTGCGATTAGGAAGTTACTTACATCTTCACAACAAGTGAGCCCATGGCTCAAACAAATCACACATACTTGTTGTCTAAATATCTTAAATATATAAATGCTCAGGGAGGCAATTGCCTAGAGAAGTTACTAGCAGTAGTAGATAGCGGGCATTGATCATGCAAGTAGATAGCAGGCATTGGTTATACGAAGAGCCAGTCTATACTGGCTGGCTTACAGGAAGCTGATTGCATCGTCATACAATAACCAATGAACAGTGCAGGATTTAAATTAGACCAAACACACAACACAAATCTGACAATACATATGATGGTCCACAAAGTTAAATGCATAAGGCGCCTAGTGGCAAAGGCAAGAGGTTATAGATATAGTTCTCAGTCTTAGATAGTCGTTAGTCCATGATCGGTTACATCTGATGGTGGTTAGCTCCTGGAGGCATCCCTCTGAAATGACTTGGCTTATCTTGGTACCTCTAGCTACAGCCGCCATCTTGTCCTCCACCCGGTATGGTCGGTAAGGAAAGTTGTAGGATTGGTGAAGATCCCTGCATGGCCCATATAATTTGTCACAGGCTCGCCAGATTAGTTGTATAGCCGGTGAGGCATTTATTTATTTTGTTAGAATGGTGACACTTGGGGAGGTATTTCTGTCTGAAATAATCAGCAAATTTGACAAAAGAAAAATAGAGCAACGTTACTGAAAGCGTGACCTTAGAAATTTTGACGTGCATTGATGTCGAAGTGTGAATTTCATTAAAATAACATTAAACAACAGAGCTAACAATTCTTTAAATATTTAAATATGCAGTAATAAATACCCCAAGGAGTGAAATGAATTGGGAAAACGACTCCCATTAGTTTTTGGCGATACAGAAAATCAATTTACTGCCGCTACCTTGCTTGTCAGTCTCTTTTGGAATTATTCTATAGTCTCCGTTGTCTCTCCCATTCATTTGGTATGGATGCAAACAATTATGTAACTTTAGCTAATCCCCTAAAAATCGGCTATTAGATAAGAGCTAAACTTTAAAAAGTTCTGTCAAAGCTGTGAAAAGCTAAAATCAATATTTTTTCAATGAACACATTTCAATAAAAATAATCCGACTGGCAATAAATTTAGTCCATAAATAATCATTTTGTTCACTCGTGGGTCAACAAAAACTAGCTGACGGAATAAAAAAATAATCAACGAGTATTTATTCATACTGCTCGTAGGTCGCGAATGAAACTGAACACTAAATAAGTAATGACGAGTGTGCCGATATTTTTTAATTTTCATAGACTGGTTTTATATGCTTGAAAAATAGTTCGAAATAATTGCGAGCATCCGCTTACTAAATTGAAGGGCAGCTTGACAAACTATTTCAGTTTGTAGCAGTTCAAATTTCATTATTTTCTTGATTAATTTAAAAATTAGGAGTTATCTCCTTTATGATTTGTTTGGTAAACTATAACAATTCATTGAATATTTAAGTTGTTTTAAACTAATGTTCCGTTGCATACGGGTTGTATTGAATTATGAACACCTATTATTTTTTGTATTTTGTTTGATGAAAAAGTCCCGAATACTCTTCATATAATGTAATTTTGGCTTTGATGAAAAATTTACTTCACGGAAAAACTTAAAAAAACATTCCATGTTACCTTTTTTATGTGCACTTTTATGTTTGGTTTTACTGAAAGGAAAACAAATTGATTGAAAATTGCTTCATTACACTGAGTAATTTCTTGACAAAAAGATGTATAATAGTGCGCAAATGTATGTTACTTGTAGGTGGAGTAATAACTATAGCTGCCGACATATTGCTCTACCAGTTGGTGCTATTCATCAGGGAACACAGCAAATTTAAGATTGATGTAGATTTAGGATCGGTGATCAGCGTGCCGGGAACGGACCTACACACTGGCCTAGATGATAGCTTTTTCTTAAACCGAGCAACGGATACGTATAGTTGTCTCCCCCATGCATTCCCTCCAGACACCAAAGTCAACATTGGTAAGTTACTGAAACTAACAACTAACCAATAAGTTCCAAAACTTTGTACAATAATAATTAGTATGTAAAAAATGGTGCATATATCTTTAGGTATAGGGGTGGGGTATGCGGTGCTCCTATTTATGGTTGCATCCCAAGCTTACCTACTCAGGCTAAGAAGGCTAATAGCTAGCTACTTCTACCCACAAACTGAGATGCACATCGCAAAAGCTTTGTATAGGAAGATGCTACAGCAAAGAACGTTGAATCGCTTGAAAGTTCAGGTATGGTAAAGTATTTTTTCATTAACTTAAAAACTTCCATATATCAATGAATGGGAATGTTGCAAATAACAAAGTCTTTGTGTGCCAAAATATCTTTGTTATTTCTAAATAATTGCGACCATAGCCACTTACCAGAGTCAACGGTGTTTAGTTATATGTCCCTTCCGCACTTTTCATTAACCCTTTTAACTCCCTCTGCGTTATGGCATTAAAGTTCCTCAAATTCTGCAAGTGCATTTTTATTTTTTCTATAGATTACGTGCATTTTCTGCAATGTCCAATTTATTACCAAGTTTCTCGGTAAAGCAAGAGTATTTGGTGCTGGGTGAACTTGTATCTTGCGTATGAGCTCACTCGGTGAAATTTTTGATGACTGACTAGACTTCTACACAGTTGCGTTTGATTTTCAACGTTCAAAGATACATTGTTTGCCTCAGCCGCAATAAAATTTATCAATTTAAACAGAAAAGTTTTAATCAGCGCAATGCTTGCTGCAACTGACCATAAATTCATTTATATGCCAGCCATCTGTTAACGATATACAAATAGCCCTAACTTAACTTAAGCTATGGACAAAAATTTTAATTGCTACAACGATTCTTTTCACTTACAAGTTTCTAATCCGTACAAAAGAATTCTTGAAAGTTATTCGAAAGCTGCAGCATATGATTTAATTGGATGTTGGAGGCAACAAATCAAAAAATTATTAGGAAACCAAACAAATTCTATTGCTAGAATGTGGTCAAATTTATTTTGAATAAGATGTTTGAAACTAGCTGGGTTTAGCAAAAGTTAAATTTAACTTCGCCATAAATAGATTTTTTTCCCATAAATAAATTTTGTTCCCATAATTATCATTACTAGGAAAAATCTTCAATAAAATCAAACTGTGCACTTTGACACGCGTTTTCTCATTTACATTTAACCCCCTATGTGAGATTATCCAAAAAAACATTGATTCTCATGTTTTAAAGCGTTCTATGATAAACCATCATTGTATCAGACTTTTTTTCAAACTAAAATCAAAAACATTGCAGTTTACAGCAGTTTTTTTTTCAACAAAACAATATAAATCAAGTGTTACTAACCTGTTACAAAACTGAAAATAACTTCGTTTTTACCATCTCAGGATGATATGTTTGCAAAGAAGCATGAAAAAGAATCAAAATCCCCTAAAAAGCGCTCAGCAGCCATAACTAAAGCCAAAGTTTGTTGGACAAAACTACAAAAGCTATGGAAGAGAAAAATAAAGGAAAAGTGTTTTACATGCGATTCACCCGCAGGAAAAAACACCAAACTAACAAAATGTGAAAGTTGTCAACAAAATGTTTGCCAGGTAAGAAAGCTATAAATACATCTAGACATGAAGAAAAGTGTTCAGCAATTTGAAAAAAAATCATGCGTTTTAATTTTAGCAATAAGATTTCCAGTTTCAAAGATTGTTTAAATTTAATGAAATAATTTTTGTCTTTAGAGATGTGCTGACACTTTGATGAAGAAGCTAGAGTGCCCGTGTTTGGATGCCACTAGGCTCCTTTATGATGATGAAACTGAATGAGATTCTAAATGAAAAAGAGTTCAAAGTAAAACCAGGCTTTTAAAAACTATTTCTGCTTCACCATTTACTAGACTACCTCTAATTATTTTTTTATAAAGTTATTTAATTTATTTGTAGATAGCGATATATTTTTTCACTTCTAACACAAGCAACGTGTTATTTATTTAATGCTAATTATTTATTTAATTTATTTAATATATTATGCTCAGTGTACATAATATATTCTTTCAATTACGAATTTCAATTACGAAACCAAGTTGCAGGTTTCATCTACCTTGGAAAAAGTCATTATAAATGATAATTGTGATGTCTGAAATCAGTAGCGGGGTTTAATTATTTGTGCAGTTGGAAAAAAAATAATTAGTGACATACCTGAGTACAAGATTTTTGGAAATATTGTGAAAAGCTGATGATTTTGTGGAAAATCCAAAATCACTTATCAATTAAACATGATACCATTTTCATGCAAATTGTATCATTCAAGTCTAACCACAATCATTGCAAATTGAACCTGTTTGTAATTACCAATGCAAAACTTGATGAAAATGTTATCAGAAAATGGAATTTGTCCAGGAATTGAACGCCGGATCTGTCACCCCAAAAAATAAAAGTCATAACCTTTGACCAACAAGCCTAGCTCGATGATTAGCAATACAAAGATCGATTTAATTTTAACTCCATCAACAAATTTGTAAAAATTTCAGTTATGGCAAAAAAATCAAACATTGGTTCAAAAGTGATTCCAATACAAGTCTTAAATAACTGTCGCCTGTGTTTGGACTCTATTTTGCCTATAATAAAGAGGTAGAAAGCTACTTGGTGCATTCAGAGAGGACTCGGTTAAGCATTAATGGGTCTGCCACATGACATGAGCCAGAATATCACTCGTATTCGTCATTCCGTCACGCAATATGGCAGAACAGAAATGATCAAATTTTTATCCTGTCTGTCGTGCTGTGGTTGGTTGATTAACTCACAGCGAATTCATTCATATATAATATAGTAGTAAACAGTATAATAATCATATGACCATTGCGGTTTATCTGAAACTAACGTGGGAGGTATAACTTTTATACGCTCACGTTAAACAGAAACAAGAACCCATGTGGAGCACGCGAAATATTAATCCTGCTCTTATTTGCTCAATCAAACACTACGTCCATTGTTTCAGTTGCTAGTCAGGCTCGTACTAGACTATGGCTCCGATTTTGGAAGCTAGGCTCAGGCGACAAGCGCATTAAGAGTGGATACACCGCACCAATGTTTTGGTGCTAATGTATCTGGCGATGGGGTCATGTCAATATGCGAGTGGCTACACAGGTCAATATAATGTGCTGATGTACTAGAGCACATCGGTGAGCTGCTAATGAACTAGCCAATCATACGGCACAAAAAACGTGATTATGCTTGTTGAATTTCTGGCAAATAATTCTTTGTTTCCTGGAAATGGTAACAACAATAGGTTAAAAACAGGTTCGCTGTGAATGATGTTTTTCTTTTTACCATAAAAAAAGATGACTTTTAATGACCAATTTGGTTTAGTTTATTAATAAACCATGAAAATTTTGTTATTATTAATCATTTGGTTTATTGTCGCACTTAATAATTAATTATTATTGATATATATAGAAATGTTAAAACTATCAATGATGACTTTTTATGAACCATGTAGAATAAATTCACTAAGTTGAATTGTTTTATCAATCAAAATGTTTCTTGAACTAAGGAATGGACATGCAAGCTCTATACCATTAGAATTCTTTCAAAACTGAAGGCTGATAAAAACGGTCAATCATACATAATCATTGTTAGCCATAGTTTATAGTGGGAATGTGCTCAAAATAGTCGAACTTGATGAGCTTATTGAAGTTGTTTAGGTTTAACCAATCTAAGGGAGCCAATGTGCTTTCAGCATCAGGCACAAACTAACGTGTTGGTTGGTTTATGATCAAACCCCACGTGTACAGATTTATCATCCATGCCCAATGTAAAACCTTCCAATGGCAACCATAGGCCTGCATGTAGACAAGCTTTTGGAGGCTCAACGTGTCAAATGCATCAACAGTTTATATGTAGGTTTGATTGATTAGTGACACAAAACTGAAGAACTCTATAGAGCGGAGCTATTAAAAATCTTATTAAATTTTACTAAAAGTTACTATAATGTCTTATTAACCATATTACAGCATATTCAAAACTAAACCAGCGGAATTTTGGATAGAACGGTTCATTTTTAGTTTGGCTGCAAAATCAACATTTGAGGTGATGTCATTGAAACTTGTTAATTTACTGAAAAACATAGTCAAGAATTTTTAAACTTTAACAAGTCAACTAGTTAAGCTGCTGCTACAAACACTAACTATGGAAAGTGAAGATTTTTCGCTGATGGACGACAGACTGCATGCGTACGTACGACTAATTGATGATCAGATCGGGATGTTGTCGGAACTTGAAGAAATAAAAGGAATAATAATGCAAACGTCTCCAAACGAATTGCTTCCAATGTTATATGATGAAGAAAGATTACTTCGTAAATATTTGACAAAATACCGTGACTGTACTAATTTTTCAAACAGACATTTGAATGCTGTAAGTATGGAGGCAAGAGAACTTCTTGAAGACAAAGAATACCAAGTAAGAATGGCAAAAGAGGGTCTTATCATAGATGTTGCAGGTGGATATTTTAGAAATTGGTGAGCCCTGTCTTTATATTCTTTTCTCATGTAACTTTTTGAACAAGAAACTTGACATTGGAGAAAATTTGACCTCATTCATAATAAAAAGAAAATAAAACAATTTAATAATCGAAAAAAACTTACCCCGTGGAGTAAATCAAAGTTTGACTATACTCACCCCAGTGTAACTACTTGAGCAAAACACCAATGAAACTCTCCAACAATGCGATCTGATGCCACTATCGAACAGCACCAATGACATTTGTATGAGTAGTTATACAAAGACGTGCAAACTCTTCTGATTCACTCTATGATCTAAGGGTTGGAAGGTAGGCCATTGGTGCTTTTTCTAAAGTAGCTCCTCAAAGATAATTATTTTCGAACTCCATCGAACTCTGTGAGGAGAATTTCGTTTACTTTTCCACTATTCTTCGAGCTGCCACACAAGAGAAAACTTACCAATACAATTTTTGTGTGAACACATGTTAGCAGTGCGCAGTATGCGTATATTCAAACATCAGAATGACTATAATTTGTAGCGCAATGCTTTACAGATCATTTATAGATTGCATAGATCATCAATGGGTTGTGACTGGAGTTACCCCGCCCCCTTAGAGAGGGCTCTGATGCGAATCCAAATGGAAAAATGTTTAAAGTTTTATATAGAGTGCAATGTGCAAACGCTTAATTGTCATGTTTCAACTAGATTAAACAGCGTATTAAAATGTAATTGATATCCGACACTCAATTGATATCTAATCCTTGACAAGCCGCGGAGTTCACCTCTTGATTCCCACAAGTTAAATTTAGGGAAGTTTTTATTTATATTAGTGTAGCGATAGAGGATAATTACTAAATAAGCATAATGCGGCGAGAAATTATAGACAATCATTGACGCAGTATTTAAGATGATATATATGGCACCATTGATAATTAAAGAGTATGTAAAACTGCTGATGCCAAGATAAAGCTTTGGCTGCAAGTGTCAATAACTCCCAAATCAACTCAGAGCTGATGTACAAAAGAATACCAGTATCAATAATTAAATAACTATACTATTAGCTCACTATTACCATAAATTACAATGAAAACTAGACTTTGTATACATTTTGAATAACATGATAGTTATTATAGAAACAGTTATAATATACCGGAAAAACGTCGAACACTAGCGAGTACCAGACTACTTGTTTGTTGCTAAGGATATGTGCACATACTCTCCATTATTATTATTGTACCTACCCACCATTATTTTTCGATGCTAGCATACTGGACAAAGAACGCATTACATAATCACTTATATAAATACAAGCTGCAAGCTACCATTTAATCAGTGTTCTCAGAGGCGCAACTGGTTTTATCTTTGAATAAAATCCAATAAGCACTCATTCAAGTTCTTACGTGATTCTCACACCTTACAGACGATACAGGTTACACTACTAGTTGGAAGGACAACAGCTGTACAACCTTTTGACCGAAACAGCATTGTGCTGCCCAAATGAGCAGTACCCAAAAGACAGGCTTGCCTGATGACTTGCCATCCCGGCCCTACCATCAGCTAAACGATGCTGATGGTTGGACAGTGACGCGACCAAGTTGTCAGCAAGGCTGTCTGTTGATACAGAGGGCTCTGGCCTTACTTGCCTGTGAGGTAGTACCGGCGGCCACCGAGGGTGACTGGCAACTGTTACTGTAAAATCCTGCACAGTGGTGGCAGCAGTGGGATCTGTGAATCCCTTGAGAGGAACCTCTAGGAACAAGGACAGAGCAAGACAGACCATGGCTAGCAGACTAGCCTTGAGTTCAGATAGACATCATTCTACCAGGATCATGGGTCATTTGACCAACCTACATGACAAAATGACAGATGCCACCCCACAGCATCGCCCTTTAACGCCCCGACATATGATGGCACTGGCACGTCCAGTATTTCCTCCAGCACTTCCAGGAAATCTCAGATGCCAATAATTGGGCGCCAGCCACAGTAATTATTCACCTCAGACAATCGCTATAGAGGAAGGCACAGCAATGCTGACGAGGGGACACACTGTGGGCAATCATGGATTCCTTGAACACAAGCTTTGGGCTCACCAAAAAAGAAGCTAGCACCAAACTGTCTGGGTCCCGAAAGGACCCCAGACACTCCCTGAGAGATCACACCCTGGCCATAGAGACATTGGTGGAGGCCGCACACGAGGATTCCCCATGAGCACAATGGAATGAGTATGCCTTGGAGCGCTTCCGGATTACTCTGGGAAATGCTCACTTACAAATGCCCTCCTGGCCATACAGCTGACCTCCTTGGAAGCAGCAGTAAAGGCAGGAAACAAGTTCCTGCATATACTACCGACCTACACGAAACGTAAGGTCCAAAGTGTGGAGGCAGATGAAGAAGAGGAATGCCACCAAATAGAAATCAGACGGACAACTCCGGGAGTGGAAGCCCACTTGGAGGTCCTTGCCAAGACACTTAGCAAGCCGACCAGGAAAGTGGCTACGCTCAAGGCTGCACAGCCAGACGGCACACCAGTAGGACAACCAAGAAAAGGTTATCATATGCTGGAGGTGCCAGAAGCTGGGGCACAGGCAGAGGGAGTGCCACGAGAATCCCTGGCCTACCAACCAGGGAAACGCTGTCAGCCCGCAGCAGTAGGGAAACCTGCTTGTTGCATAAGGGCTAACAGAAACAACCCAAGACCCCAATCCGGGGGAAAGAGTTTTGATGGATGGCAAAAGGTTAGGGGTCCAGCCTACTCCACACCCATACCCCAGCCAGTGCCCTTTTTGACAAAAAAAAGGTTCGCCAACCTATCTGCTCTGGAGGAGGACTCGTCAGATGACAAGGGATGTCAGCCTGTATCCACGGAAACACAAATCAAGCAATAAGGGCCAAGGAGGCAGAGGTGCAAAATGGTGCAAACTCCTGATTCACCTAGGAAAAAGCACCAGGTGCTGCCCACACTGCCAGCTGAGACTAACCCGCTCAAGTCTTATGTCAACCATATGGAGCGGCCATAGAAGTCAAGCTTTTACCTGCCAGGCAAAGTTGAAGGAAAGACACTGACATACCTGATAGACACTGGTGGTTGCAATACAAATCCTCTATCGAAGAGCCTGTACGACAGTTGCCAGACCACCGGAAAGCCACACTACAATAGTGGCCAATCAAAAACACCAAATGGGTTTTGATCAACCAGTACTGGTTATGCAGGACAAAGAACTGGTGCGCCCCAATCGCTATGGTAGGAAGCTGATATCAGAACTTCAAGTACTTTGGAAGACTGAAACTCCCCTGCAGACAAAGGCCACCATACCATATCACCTAGTGGCCCAAAGTTAGAGCAATATGGGAACCCAACAAATGCACTTGAAGGATTTTCTCCCAGAAACATACCATAAGCACTTGAAAGAAGATATTTTCGTTCAGGATAAAGCTATAGAGCGCCTAACCTTTCAAATAATACTATTCTGCATAACACAACACATGATGAATATGGCAGCGTGTTCTGGAGAACATGAAGAGAGTACAGAGATCTTCAATGATATGATGAATGATAATTTCAAAACAATTTTATCGATGATAAAAGTTGTAAATATTAAGGATTTTTTAAAAACAATTAAACGAGAAGCTTAGGATCAAGTTCTGTTTGAAAAGTTATACGCCTTGAAGTGGAACAAAAAAACATTTTATAAATTTCGCTATTATGTTTTGCACCTACGCAAATAGAAGGATTACCTTCTTCTATTCGCATTATAGAATTGATGCTGGAGGGTTTTCATACATATTTATAGTTTATTTCAATAGTACCATTTTTTAACCATTAATATCCTATCAATAAGTGTTATTTCATTGCATACAGTATAATTTATAATATACTTTATTAAATTTATTTACCATTAACCAAATAATGTAATACTTATTATATAATAAATATATACAATCATGCAACGTTTCATTTTTACATAATGTAGACATGAATATGCTCATGTACATAGATACAAGCATAAAAAGCAAATACCATAAGGATTTACCTCAAACACAAAAATTTCACAAAAAATCACGCAAAACTTATCATATATTACTGAAAAATAATACAAAAAGAGAGAGAGAAAAAAAGCGTCTCTAAAATTTAGATGCCGTAAAGTATTAAAATGCAGCATAAATCGACGACGTAAAAAATTGCATAACGCTGGCAATAAAACCCACAAAAAATCATTTGGTAGGGAGATCTGCTCATGTATTACTACTGCTATCTTATTATAACTTGGCTCAATGAAAAAAAAAGCTCAAATAGAAATATAAGGAAAAACTGTGCATGGTTTTGCCGCACCTTCACCGAACAGCTACTAGAGAAAGAGTACCAAGTTAGCATGTCTGAAATACTTGCTATACAGAGCTACTTATCAAAGAAGCGATGGCGCTTTTACTGAAACTAAACACATGCAGTTTCAGATTATGAATACTTTATTTAGCTCAAGATACAAATGCTTGTCAATATGCTCTCTCCTCAAGCAAGCAATCAACTCTGCCCACTGAGCTAAATGTCTCTAGATTTATGCGACAAAATATGTAAATAAGGTGGCTGAAATACTAAGCACCTGATTGGCTACAAAAAAATCAGGCCATACATACATAAAACAGTAACAAGTATACTAGCTAGTTATAAATATGCAAGGTTACTCTTCCAGTAATGGCCTGGCCACACACACAACTTTTTTTCTGTTCCGGCGACACTCACAGCTCGACACGGCACCTGATTGACAGAAAAGGTTTCTACAGGCCACATCGGCTGGCGGCAATTGTGAATTTTTTTATCTTAAGTGCAAAGAAAAACAAGTAATAACAAAACTAATAGTTCATATTATGATAAATATAATCACAATGATCAGTAAATTACAATAATTATTTTCAATAACAGAAATTTATTATTATTACTTACTTATTATTTGCTGCTAAGTATTTAGTAAATATCAGTTATAATTAGTTATCAATCATAAATATATTTTTCGTGGGTAAGTAATAATAATTGTTTTACTTTGCTTATTATTATATGCAGTGCCCCAATAACGAGTCACAATAAAAACAATCAATTGTGATAGTGATCATCATCAAGTTCTTTTCTTACAATTTATCATAAGCAAAAGTTATATTTATGTCAACGATTTAGTACAAGTATTGTTAGTAGTAAGATATGAGCAGATCTCCCTACCAAGTGGATTTTTTTGTGCGGTGAGCACCTGGTGTGGATGCAATGGGTTACGGCGTTGATTAGAGCAGCGAGTTAATATTTTATGGCATTTCTTTTTTGATTTTTGTCTTACATAATTTTATCTCTTATGGCATTTTGAGTGTAAATAATTTCTATACATTCATGTATATATGGAAAACTATGTACATATTTATGGGTATATTTATATCTACATTGAATAAAAATGAATCGTTTTATGATTATAGAAATATTTATTTAGTACATAATGAGTATATTGAATACTGTAAAATATCTTTGAAAACTTCTAACATGATCTCAAATAAAAAAATAGATGAAGTTAGGCATTCATCTATTTGTATATATCTACAATTGTCAATATCTCAATGAGTTGTGTCTGTTCTATATTGTACAGCGGAAATCTCCCCATATAATATAGCTAGAGTCAGTAAATACTGAGTAATACAAAGAACTACAACTTGTAATGACAACCAATGCATTGCCTTTTCCTTTACAATGTCATCTTCTTTGATGTACTGATGATATATCTTAGGGAGGAAGACCTCTATTCTATGTACTTTTTATTCCGTAATAAACTAAAATAAAAAGTTATGTATTAGTATCGGATGATTAAACAGAAATGTAAAATAATTACAAACTTTTTTATTTTTTCAACTCCTACTAAATAGTGTTTTTATTAATTCTTACCTCATGACCAAGAAATTGGCTGTTAACTGGATTTTTTTTGTAGTTCGTTGTGTCCTACGTTGTTGAGTCCTCACTCTTCTGGCTTTCCTTAGAGCGGACTCTTGGTGTACAGTTCTCCTTTTTAGAGTAAGCTCTTCATGTGCATGTTCGATAGAAATAGGTGTGTTTACATGCTCTAGTTGATGTTGTCGTTGTTGTAATTGATAATGTAGCCCCTGAATGTCTGATGTAACATCATTCCCTAAGAACTTTATCGTTAGAAAAGCTTCAGTTCGAAAACTATTTAGCTGTTCTATCAAGTCTTTCTGTATGAATTTACAATTGTTTGAGAGAATCCGCACTCTCTCTTCAATTCTTCTATTGCATAAGCTTTGTAGAACGTTCAAGTCCTCTTCATTCACAGGTTTAGGCTGAGTTTCTGCTTCTGCGTTGTTAACTATTTCCATTTTTATGACTGAAGCTAGAAAAAAACAGATGATTGATTTTTATGTGTCTTAATATAATAAATAATGTATGATTAAAAACTATAATTTATCAAGTTTTTGCACTTAGTCTTAAATATTAATTTTTTTACCTTGTTGCTGAGAGATTTAGTCAATGTAGTACAGTAGTAGAAGCAAATGTTGTTCCTTTAGATGTCTGAGCTGAAATGGATGAATTTTACATGAAACATTTGGTGGAACAGGAAACAGATAGTTCAGACCGAATGTTCGGTCTGAACTATCTGTTTCCTGTTCCACCTTCATTTTTTAACAGCTGAGAGCCGACCTGATGATTGTGCCTAGAATTATTTTCTTTTTCCATCTTTTTTTCTAGCACATGAAACAACTTGTAGTCAGCCAGTAGTTTTAACATCTTTTACTATTTTACCTTTTAGTATCTAGCTCCTCGATTTTTTCTTGTTGAGCACTGTTTTACTTGCTTCAGTCTTGACTGGTTTTTCCATCTCTCGGGCAACTAATATTAATAATTAATTACTTATTTATTTGATTGTTTCTATTTAGTCTGAGCCCCTGTGCACACCCTGTGCCCCAGTCATACTTTTACTCATATATATATATATATATATATATATATATATATATATATATATATATATATATATATATATATATATATATATATATATATATATATATATATATATATATATATATATATATATATATATATATATATATATATATATATATATATATATATATATATATATATATATATATATATATATATATATATATATATATATATATATATATATATATATATATATATATATATATATATATGTATATATATATTATATATATATATATATATATAATATATATATATATATAAATATATATATATATATATATATATATATATATATATATATATATATATATATATATATATATATATATATATACACAAATATATATATATATATATATTTGTGTACTATTATATAATCCTTTTTATAACTAGCCATGTCAGGCAGAAATAAAGCCAGAGTTAAGCTTGCACACTCTCAGAAGTTCCTTGTCTTACAAACAATAACTTCACTTGCGCTACTACATGTATGTACAAACAAAGAACCATTACTACGAGTAGTAATTAACGAGCAGTTCACCAAACCTCTGCTGGACGAATATAGCCTTGGCTAATTCGACCTTCAAAGTTTGGCAACTGGCTTGCGCTCAGTAACAGCTAACGCAACCGGCAGTTCGGCAGCAACCTGCAATGGTCGACCACTATTGCTAAGGGAACCTGTCGATCTGTGGGCGGGTTGTAGCGCTGCTAGCTATCAACAGTTGGGGGACGCTGTGCAGGTAGGCCAAGCTACCAAGTACACAACCCTACAGTGAAATCTTGCACAATATCCTAGCTTAAATACATGTAATAGTGACTTATTATTTGTACATAGAAAAGTCCAACGGTCATGATTTTATATATCCAACATCTCATATATCAAAGAAAATTTTATGGTCCCCTCGGGTTTGATATACCAGGAGTACACTGTATATATATATATATATATATATACACATTTGTATAAACTTATAAATGTAACTGTAACAGACAAAGTTTTGTAAAAATTAGTATAAAATAACTTACTCATTTGCTATTGATGAGTGGTTGCTAGCCATATTTTGTTGCTTAGTAAATAGCACTTTGAACAAAAAGAAAAATGATGCTGTTTAGAGAAAATACATTCTCTCATATACAAAATATTAAAGTCATTTATCAAAAGTCATTTATCAAAACAGTAATCTGTAGACTATTTACCAATCTCCAATCAATAGTTGTAAATCTAACTAACAAAACAAGTAGATGAAACCATACTTTGTTCACACTTTTTAGATGAAATAGAATTACTATTTTTTAAAAAAACTTGAGTCCAACACATGCTAAATAAAAAATGATAGCGGGGTTACCTAAAGCTTTAACCACAAACCAATTTAGGATTAGGTTTCGGTGGAAGTGGAACAATTTAGGATTAGGTTTCGGTGGAAGACTGTGCCTGTATTAACTAATGTGTAATCAATAACAAAAAAACAGGAGACAATTGTAATCACTTATTTTTCCTTTTAATTTATTCACTGGAATTTCAGTAAATAAACACAGTTTACTATACTTAATTAATAAAGTATACATGCTATATTTCCACCAGCTGTATTTCTATCACAACAATAATGAATAACACAACTTTTATTTGTATTTTTGTAAATCTGCTCCCTCAGGGCTGATATTCCTTCAAATACACCCATCTGGCTAGAGCAACACTTAGTTGTCAGTTCAACCAACACTCACTAAATACTTGACAACCTATATCCCACTGTACGATGTTAGCATGGATTATGGGTATAATAAATGTAAATGATCTACATATATCTAGATGTGTTTTAAATATGTAACTGGAGTTGAGAACACTTTACAACAATAGAGTGTAACATATAAACCTTGGTTCATCAGGCAAAATACTCTCCTAAAGTAGCAAACCCACTATGTGCACACCTTGCACAAAATTCAACTAAAAAATGGAGTCTGTAATCCAAAAAGTGTACGCGCATGTTGTTTTTGGTAGATATGGCATTGGAAGATCAAAACATGCAATAATAGACGAGAGTTAGTGATTAATGGCTTTTCTCGGGTGAATTTATGAGCAAAAGCAAGGCTAGTGCTATATTATAATTAGGTACTTTTTAAAAGCCTGCGGATATGGGCTGTAAACATTACGTTGACTAAAATAATAACTGAAAAACGGATCGCATAAAGTTTGCCCCGACTAAAAACGTGATGAAGACTTTAAGGCGAGTACAAAACATCGTAAAGCGCTATAGCGGATATTCTAAAGAATTTTCCAAAATAGATTTTCTCGTTGATAAAAAACAGCGCAAGTGTCTTTAACGGATATTACAGCGTTTCCAATTGGTTTTCCTTACCGAATCACTTAGTTACTCGTAAACATTTGATAATTGCTTTCATTAATACTTGTTACGAAGTAATGTTGTAAATAAATAATGTAGTAGATACTAAATTGGCGCAAATTTCATTCATGTGATTTTAAAACGTAATACAGTTTTACCGGGAATAATAAAAATAATTTATGAAGAAAACCGAAAACTGGTACTGATTGCATGTGTGGTAGACATAACAGTTGTAAATAAATAATGCAGTAGATATTAAATTGATACAAATTTCATTCAAAGGATAAAAAATGTTGACATACAGCCAAATAAAGCAAGGACTCACATATTTTTTATACTAAAAGACGAGTGTGTTCTGATGGAGTATCTACCGAACCTACTTTTGAAATTTTTGAGAGAGAGAGAAAATTATTTACACTCATGATGCCATCAAAGATCGAATTATGTAAAAAATTATCAAAAATTAAATGCCATAAAATATTAACTCGGTTGCTCTAATCAACGCCGTAACCCATTGCATCCACACCGGAGTAACCCCACACAAAAAACACTTGGTAGGGAGATCTGCTCATATATTACTACTATTGTTGGTGGTAAACTTTTTTAAATTAACCTTGACCCAGTGCGGACAAAGATTAGCGAATCACATTATAGTCGCATGTTCAACTGCTTGGTACGGCGCCGGTAAACTTTGACGACGGGCAGCTTGGTTTTACTGATTTGCCAATTCGCGCCGCCGGGCGCTGTTTCCGATCAAAAGTCGTGTGTGTGTGGCCACACCATTAAGGCAAGAATTTTTTAGCTTGGCATCTACTTCAGCAGCGTTATCAATGGAATGAGCTCAGGCGAGTTCAGCTATAGCATCCAAGTGCCAGCTAACACACACTAGCCCAAAGCATCGCTTAGTAAGCTAGTGAGTGTGCAGGCAGCTAACCAACGCAGTCAGTGGCCACTCTATGTAAATTCTTTTACAATATATAGGTGAAAGTAAAAAAATATTTGCAAAACAAAACTCAATAAATGAGCAAAAATATTGTTTTACCTTAGACATTAAAATCGAACTTTGACTCTGAACCAGTAAATTTTAAAATTTTAATAATTTCCTCCATTTTTATTGAATCAAAATTACATTGGTTTTTGGCTTGGACTGGTTCTGTTTGAGCAAAATGATAGAATTTAAAGTATAAACCGTCTTGAAAAAAAGGCCAGCACAAAATGAATTGGTTAAATAAAACTTTTTCATACATATGTTTGCTGTTGCAGTGCAAAGAATCAATTTCCACACATTCCTGACGATTTCTTTATAATGGAGGAGTTTAATTTCCGATTCAGGTTAAATAGATTTCATCAAATGGGTAAGTCGCTTTCAAAAGCAAAGCTAAACTAAATTTGTTTGGAAAAACACTTGAGATAGAACTACATAATCATTAAAATCAAACAAAACCTAGCAAATAATATAAAACCTGCAGACTCCAGAGTTTTCAGAAAAGATTCAATGCTAAAATTGTTAACACGTTAAAAATTTTAAATTATTCTAACTTGCTTTGTCAAGTACATGAAATTTAAAAAAAAGTTGCTTCAGAACTGAAATTCCAATTCTCATGAATGTTGGCATTGGAATGTAAAATATTTCATATAATTATGGTAGTTTTTAAAGAATATGCTGTGTACAAACATGCATGATGATAGTAAAAAGTAGAACTATAAAGGCCTGGCTACACGATTGCAAATTCCGTGTGCTATGCTTTGTGCAACTTCAATGCACTAAAGGCTAGGTGCTACACGAACGCAAGTTTTACACATTAAACTACTTTGCGCTGAGGAGTTGTATTATCTTAGCTGAAGTAATAACCAATAGTAGTAGTGTAGCTAGTTAGCCGCGGTCTTGTTAGTAGTTTTTATTACTACCTGTTGGGTCAAAATCACTGAAGCCCCGTTTACACCAGGCGTCTGCGACTCCGACTTCTTTGAAGTTTGCCACTTGCGACTTGGCGCATGAGGCTGACGCAGCTTCCGGTGGAGATGCAGAATTGTCGGTTGAATCAAAATTACTGAAGCGCGCCTAACTGGATTCACTGTAGACTGCTTTAGCCAATCCCAATCAATATTGCATGGCCCATCAGACAAAGCACAATGCATAATTTAAACATGTTAAAAGTTTGAAAAACGACAAAGGTCAGGGCAATCAGCAAAATGCGTTGACCTTTCGGAACTCTTGTGCAGTAACGCAGGAAATTTGCGATCGTGTAGCCATGCCTTAAAACTAATGGTTAAGCAAAATATATAACGAGCAAAAATAACTTTAATAATCTAGAGCATGGATCGAGCGCTCAAAGTACAGTTAACCACATAAATAAAAATATATCAAAAATAAAACAGAAATATGGCGTTATGCAATTATTTGCAAACTTAGTTGGAGTTTTCATAGCCGAAAGCAGTTGAGAATAAAAAAAGAGTGAAGAAAAAAACTCAAAATATTACGATTGTGGAAAAAATTATTAAGGATAGCAGCTTTGAAATAAGTATTATGAAAACTTGCTTTCTTACAGTTAATTTTATTGCATCAACTTCATTGCATAAATACATGAACTAGTCAGCTACTTGTTTGGTATTATGCTGGCTAATTCTTTTGTACGTTGTGTAAGGTGGCGACAGCATAATAGTAAGTAGTATATGAAGAGCAGCAATTGAGTCACTCAATGGCAACATCATCATTTACTTTTGCAGCTAACTGGATAGCTAAAGTGAACCATCCTGGCTTTATTGAATTTCTAAAACATTTTTCGGACTTATTTGACCAATGCACAGATCTCCAATCAGATAAATTGAAGAAGATAATCCAAACTCTTGATGATTGGCAAGCTCCACAAAATAACAATTCTTCTTGGGACATGATCATTGCAGTAAGCTAATCTCAGAGTAGTTATTATTTGGCCAAGAAACTGTAAACCATATAATGAAAAAGCTTAGCATTAATCTGGTGGTGAAGCGTTTTCCGATTTGAAAATTTCATCATTGTCCAATAACAATACTGGTGGCACTCCCTCGGTGAAGCCAAACATTTTTTGATGAGTAAGATGTATGTCTACATAACCCAACGGAATAGTCCTGAATAAGAGCACAGATGCTTCTAGATTGTTTTATATCGGGCATTATGAATGTATAGGCTCGGACACTACACAAGATGTTGGCTGGGTAACTTTCTGTAGATAGTCTCTCTGTGAGAATAAAGGCTATTATACAGCTGATGCAATCATATAGCTATAAATAAAGGCATAGGTCAACAAAACGTTTTTAATAGTATTTCTGGCTCATCAGGTTGGCGATGAAATGTATAATACATACAAAAGTGGCCTGATTTTATTGCCGTTAGTATAAAACTATAGCCTCGCCCTTGTTTCTTTCAAAGAATTGCTTCTACACTTGACTGACGTTCGATGATAACAATGAAAAGAACAAATTTTATTATTAAACAACTTTTTGATATGATGTTATTAAATTCATACCGATGAAACTTATAGTGGTTTAGCATTAATGAGTTATTAAGCTTATCAATGAAAAAAAACAAGATTACAAAAATCAATTGGTAGAATAATAATATTTTAAAAGCCTTTCAACCATATTTGGTCCTGCTGAGTGAATAAAAGGGATAGTAAAAATGTTCATTTCTATTTATAGTGAAAAAGATTATAAAATTGGCCAAATTTTCTGCCAAAATGTTTTTGAAAAGATTTTCCAAACTAATAAATTTTTACTTGGCAATCATTGTTAATGCAAAAACTTTAACCTAAAGTAGGTCCATCAATGCCTGAAAATAATTTTTGGCAAAGCCTATGCCTCTATTTGGATTTAGGAGATCATAATTTTTCCTAGCATAACTGTAAATAGAAAGATAAAGACAGGTAAGACGAAAGATCACGGACTAAGGACCTGGCCTAACCAACTTAGTACCTGGGAGTCCCTTTTCTTGTAATTGGCTAATGAAGAGATAGAGACATTGTCCCTTGTGGTTATAGTTTATTGGTTATGCATGCTGTTGCTCAAACGTTTAGCATTGCTTCATTAATGTATTTATGCATGAGTGTATGTCATTTGTCCATCCCGTATAGTGGAGTCTTTCTTTGACGGTTGATTTGTAATAGACGCTGTGGTATGACTGGTTAGTAGTAATATATGAGCAGATCTCCCTACCAAAAGTTTTTTTGTGGATTTGACTCCGGGTGAATGCAATGGGTTACGGCGTTGAATGGATTCGCCGAGTTAATATTGTATTTCATTTGAGGGGCATTTGAGTGGCATTTGAGTGGCATTTAAGTGGCATTTGAGTACTGATTATTTTTTTACTTAATTTGAACTTATATGGCATATAGATTTTGAATGTAGGGCATTTAAGTTTTGATAATTTTTTTACATAACTCGAGCTCATATAGCATCTTGAGAGAGAGGAGAGAGGAGATATGTTTAGCTTGAATAAATACATTGACTAAAAATGAATCAATATATAATTATATTCATTTATTACATAATAAGTAGGGGAAAATCTCCTCATATAATATAGCTAGATACATAATTCGAACTCATATTTACATTTATTACACAATAAGTACATTGAATGCTATAAAATATATTGGAAAACTTTTAACATAATTTCAAACATAAAATTAGATGAAGTTAAATATTCATCTATTTGTTATCGATATTTATAAGGATGATGAATGATTTCTTGTATTATATATATATATATAGTTATAGTAACTGTTGTAAAAAGAAGACTATTATGAAGGCTTTTATTTAAGCCAAAGTAGGTTTCGTAGATACTCCATCAGAACACACTCGTCTTTTAGCATAAAAGTATGTGAGCCCTCGCTTTATTTGGTTGTATGTCAACATTTTTTGATTCTTTACTACAAATCCTCGATTTTCGCCCATAAACGACTTTTTTGTGTTCAATGTATTTAGATAACTGTCTTTGTTCAATTGATTAATTCGTTTGTTCAAACCTTTTGAGCTAAACTTGTTTCCTTTTTCTCCCCAGCAGTAATAGGATTTAGAGTTAAGCGCAACAATTCCATCTCCGGTAAATTCTTCTTTAAACAGTCCCGGTGTTCTTTTTCCATGTTTTAGTACTTTTTCACAACACTCTTGCATGCTCCATTCTAAACCCATTGTTTTGATTCTTAAAAACTCATCCCTATGTTTGTCACAGTATGGTCGTGGAAACCAATCACCATATTCATTGTAAAACTCTTTTTTCATACTTGGTTTTACTAGTGATTCTAATGTTCCGCTCAACGCCATGTATGCGCTATCTGTATCCATTTCAACATATTGGAAATCACTTCTGTCAATATATCCATAAGTAAAAAGATTGTTTCGATTATTTGGAAGTTTTACTTACTTATACAAAATAATAGTAGGGAATTAGGTTTTACTTACTTATCCATAAAGTCGTAGTAAAACTGTAGCATTCTCAGTTTAGCATACTGTAGTACGGAGAAACCCAATTGTACTCGAACATTCATAGTTAGCTGAAATAATGGTGATACTGATCAGCAAAGTAAACTTGGAGAATATAAATTTTGAATTGCAAAATAATTGTTTTTAAAACTTACTAGTTGTTTACAGGTTACGATTTCATAAAAATCATTTGCTATCTCTTCCATGGAGATGAATTTGTTCCCTCTGATACGAAATGAAGCTTTTCTGGCGCCTTCGATGAACTTGATGGTGGTGTGTTTTTCTTTATCAGTGATTGTTTTTCCATAAGCAGCATTTCCTACCAACTTGCTAGTAGTAGCGAGTAATTCTTGACTAGGGTCCGCATCTCCCATTCTCCTAGCAACTGAAACTGATGTTCCAAAAGCTTCAAAAGCTTTTCTAGGAATATATTCTGTTAGCTGATAAACTTTGGTGACTTTCAATCTTGTTTCAAGTACCATTTCAACAAAGGACTCATTAGCAATATCTCATCTCCGTACATACTTCCAACTAATGAGCGTTGAGGAGTCGTTAGAAAACCTTCGACTTCAGCAAAGACTTTCATTCCATCGCTCCAGTGTTCTCGGGTTAACATCGTATTTTTAAAAATCGGGGGCATTTCGGAGAACTTTTCTTCCTCTTCCTCAGGAACTTCAATGTCACATTCAACAAATCCGAAGAATTCCTCTGATTGAACTCTCTCCAACACTTCTTCCTGATTCAGCTTTTTTTCAAGTATTTTAGGGTAGAAAAAATTGTAAAACGTGTTGACAACGTTTTGTAAATTTGTATGAGTTTTTACACGTTTCATCCACTCACACTCCCAAATCGAGATTACAGTGTAACCTAGCGCTCGGAGATATTCTTCATTTTCCATTGTAGTTTTAAACAGATTTGCTTTTGATTTTCTTCCACTAGCTTGAAGCTCTTGCTCTTTAGCGTTGTTATAAGAGCAGTCGTGTCCATGCCAAAAACAACCGTAGAATTGAAAGACATGACAATGTTCAACACATAATCCATCAACTGGTAATGATCGCTGTCCAAGATTAACTTCCCCTCCATTGAGCTGATATCTGATATTGATTTTTTTTGAGAACATTTGGAACTGTAACCAGCTATGAGCTACCTTGCTAAATTTTACTGGTTCAGTGACAAAGGAGTTTTCGATTTTTCTTCTTCGAGGATAACCAGTAGGCATTGATTGCATCATACACCATAAATAGAGTACATTTGCATCAACTCCATAGATTCTATCACAAACTTTTGCTTCTTTTCCCAACCAATGTTCTCTAATTTTAGTTATCTCTTTTTTGTGATATCTATGCATCACTAGACTTGGCCCACCAACTATGCTTTTCTTTATTAAAGGATAAAGTTATGCATTGCAGTTGTCAATCAGACAAATTGGCAGAGTCTGTCGAAACGAGTTACCAAGTTCATGGAAATCCAAGTATGTAGAGAGGTATGGAGGGGGTGGTTGAGGAGCTTTGTTAAACATCCATCGAATCGCTAATCCTGGTAAAGATATACCATCTTTCAACATATCAATCCCATGCTCTCTGCAGATCGATCTTTGTCTTTCCAACGCTTGAACAAATGGTTTTACATCCAAGTTGTTGTACCATTTTAAAAAATCCCTCATTGTCTTCATTTTGTTATCTTTCCATGCTTCTTGACAAATTATGTACTCTTCTTCACTGATGTTTTTTTGTTTTAAAGAAATGTAAAAAGCTTCTCTTGGAGGTAGATGTTCTTGATTAAGTTGTTCCAAGTCTTTCATCCATTCATAAGGAAAAAATCCTTTTCCGGCTTCACATTTGTATGCTTTGAGATACATTTCATAGCTGTATCCAGGAGCGATGAAGTTTGTACAATCTAAAAACAAAAAAGATCCTATTCCGATAACAGGCATCTTGTTTCCTTTTTTTATAACAAAATCAAAGTCTGTGTCGGAGACATCTTTCAATTTTTGAAGCAGTTTTCCTTTCATCACATTGACATCATAAGTCTGTGAATTGAAACCTAGAATAGGGAGTTTTTTCATATAGCTGCACAAATCATCCAGAACTTTTTCAGCTCCTGTTCTCCGTCTGAAACGATTTTGTTCATAATCACTACGAAACTTTTTTCAGCTTTTTCCAGTCGTTGTAATTCACCTTCTATCTGTTTTATGATTTGCGAAAATTGTTTTTCCAATCGGCTATATGATTCTTCACTAATATCTTCCAAGTATTCAATGAACTTTCCAACACATTCATCATCATCCCCGTTATTGACAATACAACGCAGGTTGTTGAAGCCTGGTACGTTTGAACAAATTGAGATACTTAAAAGTTTATGCTCTTTGGTGTAAATGGTGGTGTCTGTATCTCGATCTTTTTTGCAATTAGGTAACAAACACTCTATGTCGAATGTTGCAAAAAACGGATAGTATCTCAAGGAATCATCTGACCCGATATCTATCCCGAATTGAATCTTCAATTTGTCGAATATTGTAGCGCTAGGACTGTATTGTCCTCCAGAAAACTGCATAGTTGTTGCATCTGAGATTGAACTTCTGTGTCTTTTCAGATTCCCCAATCTGTCATAACAAGTAGAACAGGTTGGACATCTGTAGGCTCTGACATATCCTTCCAAATTTGTAATAAGACTGAATTGATTGATATAAAGATCCAAATATAGATTTTCCTTGTAATTGGAGTTTGAATTCCAAATAACTGTTGAAGTCATATCATCGTTTAAAGAAAACACTGTTATCTTCAGTTGGAGTGCTCGCTCCAAAAGCAATAAATCAGCTTCTGTTACTCCTTTCCCATCACACTTTTTAGTACTATCACCATAGATGAAACTATGATATTGTTGTTGGTACTCCTTCACCTCCTTAATTATCGGATCTTTTGCAAATCCGTTGTTTTTTTTTAGTTCTTTGTGTAATGCTAGACATCGAAAAAAACAAAGATTGTCGGTAATTCGTATCCCTTTTGTGTTTTTTAACATGGTTCGTATGTGTCTGTTGTTGATGAGGTGAGAGGGTAAATGCTCTGGTGGTGATCCAACTTTTCCCATTGCGAGTAGTTTGCAGAAATAAAACGAAATGTTTGTGATCAGCATCAATCTCCAAGTCTTATTTGGTCTCCGTCTTAAGCTATTAGTACGATGATCAGTCTCCATAACATCAACAAAAAAGCCATCAAGATCTCCTTCAGTTTCAATCAGTTTAGCTTTTGGATATATGGTAGCATTGTTTGATGATGAGTAAAAGTATCGGAGTTCACCATCATTTTTATTTTCTAGTATACAAACTACGCTACAGTTGACTTTTGCTCTCGAGCTCAATTGTCTCCAAACTTTTTTTAGCAATTCTAACACTCCTGAATCATGATAGTCATTTTGGTAGGTATCAGATTGATCTCTTGGAATCTCATCACAAAGTCTTACATTTAAAAGTTCTATGACTTTTCCAGCTCTATGTTTGGTTTTCATAGCTCCCCAATATCTAGCTATCAAATCATCCCATTCTTCATCTTGAAAAGTTGGAGCTATGCTATCATCAACAATACCTAGGGTTGATACTCGGGTAGGTCTTTCAAAATTTAAATCTTCCATTTCTTGTTCTTTTTGTTCTTCCTCTTGTGCTTCTTCTCCTCCTCCTCCTCCTCCTCCTCCTCCTCCTCCTCCTCCTCCTCCTCCTCCTCCTCCTCCTCCTCCTCCTCCTCCTCCTCCTCCTCCTCCTCCTCCTCCTCCTCCTCCTCCTCCTCCTCCTCCTCCTCCTCCTCCTCCTCCTCCTCCTCCTCCTCCTCCTCCTCCTCCTCCTCCTCCTCCTCCTCCTCCTCCTCCTCCTCCTCCTCCTCCTCCTCCTCCTCCTCCTCCTCCTCCTCCTCCTCCTCCTCCTCCTCCTCCTCCTCCTCCTCCTCCTCCTCCTCCTCCTCCTCCTCCTCCTCCTCCTCCTCCTCCTCCTCCTCCTCCTCCTCCTCCTCCTCCTCCTCCTCCTCCTCCTCCTCCTCCTCCTCCTCCTTCTCCTTCTCCTTCTTCTTCTTCTTCTTCTTCTTCTTCTTCTTCTTATCAAAACTTAAATGCCATACATTCAAAATCTATATGCCATATAAGTTCAAATTAAGCAAAAAAATAATCAAAACTCAAATGCCACTTAAATGCCACTCAAATGCCGCTCAAATACCCCTCAAATGAAATACAATATTAACTCGGCAAATCCAGGCAAATCCATCCAATGCCGTAACCCATTGCATTCACCCCGAA
The DNA here is from genome assembly GCA_945261195.1 of Cryptosula pallasiana. NCBI lineage: Eukaryota > Metazoa > Bryozoa > Gymnolaemata > Cheilostomatida > Cryptosulidae > Cryptosula > Cryptosula pallasiana. The sequence goes on along the minus strand of OX183132.1, from coordinate 43,396,865 downwards.
GTTTAATCCACAAAAAAAAAACACTTGG